>JALJSC010000051.1:0-319575 GCA_023969325.1 Oryzias curvinotus
TCTGAAAAAGAATTAGAAATTTTGAGAACTGAGTATAATAAGGTATCAACAGATCTTGCAGCCTCAGATATCTTGAGGTTAAATCAAACTTTCTATTAACAAGGAGACAAACCTAGAAAGTTCTTAGCCTGGCAAATATAACAGTTGGAGGCCCAAAAAAACATAACTTCAATAATTAACAAAAATGGAACGACTATAGTGGACCCAAAGGAAATAAATACTGAATTTAAAAACTTATTCTGCCGTTTTTATAACTCTTTTGAAAATGTAAACCATGAAGCTCAAAAAGCATTTCTTGACAGATTGCATATACCTGTCATCCCAGAGGATTTCAAACCGCACGCCATAGAAAATACACGAAAGAGAGCTGGACCTGACGGGTTTCCGGTAGACTTTTATAACAAAATTTCAACATAAAATCCTAAAAACAATGTCAGACATGCTTCAAAAATCATTTCACAAGGAGCCCTTCCTAAATCTATGACCGGTGTCCTAATCATTCTACTACCTAAGCCAGGAAAGCCAAGTAATAAATGTGAAAACATGAGACCTATAAGTTTACTAAACTCTGACGTTAAAATACTATGCAAAATTTTGGCTATGCATCTGCAGAATACTCTCCCTGTTGTTCATAGAGATCAGAATGGTTTCGTTTTAGGTCGCCACGGCTTGCACAATGTTCGTAGAGTGTTAAATATCATCCATGGGGTGGAAGACACTGCGGATCAGGCCCTGCTTTCTTTGGATGGAGAGAAGGTCCTTTTATTAGGTCGAATGGCGTTTTCTTTTCAGCGTTTTAGCAAGATTTGGTTTTGGTGAAAAATTTCGCAAATGGCTTCAGTTACTTTACACAAATCCAACTTGAAATTTTGACAAATGAAAATGTCTCTGCTCCTATTGGAATTAAACGTGGGTGTCGGCAGGGATGCCCTTTGTTCCCTCTGTTCACCCTGGCAATAGAGCCACTTGCCATAGCAGTACATGCTCATCCAACCATCTCTGGGATTATGATTAATCACGTAGAACATAGACTGTCATTGTACGCAGATGATATTATTTTTTTATCTCTCCAACTTAGACTCATCTCTGTACTGCTCTTCTGCAATTAATTGAAGAGTATGGTCACACATCTGGCTACACCATAAATAAATCAAAATTGTCCATTTTACTGCTGAACGACAATAAAAATGAAAGGCCACAAACAGTCATAAATAATTTCCACTCAGTCCATTCGTTTACATACTTAGGTTTAAACATTTTTCCAAACATAGTAACATTTCAAAATAATTATGACTTTATAACAAAAGAAATAAATGACAGTATTAATAGATGGATGCAGCGTCCTACATCACTGATCGGTCGTTATTCATTATTTCTGTGTGTAAGAAACTGACGGGGTTACGAACCTAAAATTTAATACAGTCCTTTCTAGAAAATCCAGTTTCTTCACAAAAACTATAAAACAAATTTGACAGTTTGAAAAAACTGAACTACAAACTTAGAACCACAGGGGCGACAGTGGCTCAGGCGGTTGAGCGGGTCGTCAAATGAACGAAGAGTCAGCGGTTCGAACCCCACTCCCACCAGTGTCGTTGTGTCCTTGGGCAAGACACTTCACCCTCCTTGCCTCCAGTGTGGCTCCATTGGTGTGTGAATGTGCATGAATGATCCCGGTGATGGTCAGAGGGGCTGTAGGCCCAAACTGGCAGCCACGCCTCTGTGAGTCTGCCCCAGGGCAGCTGTGGCTACATCAGTAGCTTACCATCACCAAGTATGAATGAGAAGCGAATGAATAATGAACACACTGTAAGCGCTTTGGGCGTCTGGAAAATCCAATCAATTATTATTACAGACTTCTTTATCTGCTAACAATTTTCTCTTTGATCCGTTAAGGTTTCCTGTTTGTCGTTAGCTGGAGGGGACTAACTAAGATCATATGATTTGAAGAATGTTGTGGGCTGCACTGACCAACAATGTCTTCTGTCTTTTCAACTGGAAGTGACAGACAGAGAATCTTCCAGGACACGCTGTTGATGGACTGCATGTTTGGAGAGCTTGAAGATCAAGATAGAACCGTTGTTGAAGTGAACATAACCGATAGTGTGGAGATGAAGATCAGAGTCACACTGACCTGCTGACATGTGAGAGCTGTCCACACTTTGGGACATGACTTCTGTCCCTCCTCTTCCTCTGATCTCTGTTCTGTGGGTCTGTCCTCTCATCTGTGGTTGATGTTGATTCTTCATGTTGGTTTCCTTCTTCATCCTGACTATCAGTTACATTAAAGCTCTGCTGATTGTTTAGATCTGCTTCACTGTTCTCATCTTCCTCATAAGTAGGAATCTCTATCAAGGTATCAGTCTCCTGCTTCAGATCAATCTGATCTTTATCCTGACTGATGCAGAGCTCCCCTGGTTCCTCTTTCATCTTTGGAGGTTCTGGTTCCTCCTGTTCCTCTTTAATCTGTGGAGGTTCTGGTTCCTCCTGTTCTTCTTTAATCTGAGGAGGTTCTGGTTCCTCCTGTTCTTCTTTAACCTGTGGAGGTTCTGGTTCCTCCTGTTCCTCTTTAATCTGTGGAGGTTCTGCTTCCTCCTGTTCCTCTTTAATCTGTGGAGGTTCTGGTTCCTCCTGTTCCACTCTGAAGTTCCTCTGCTGGTTGCAGAGATCTTCCTCGTCAGTCATCCAATGCTGGGGGAGGACTGCGGGGAATACAAACACAACAAGGAGAATTTTATACGTTTCCAGGACTTTTGGGTTTTTTCAAGCATCAATAAACTCTGTAATCATTGGAAAAAATGTCTGAGGAGCTGGAGGACCAGAAGAGAGTCATTGAAATAAATAAATTGAATATAAAATAATTGAATAAATTCATTTATTCATTTAAAATGTCAATAAAAAAATAAAATAAATTTAAAAAAAATCATGACACTTTATGGTCCAGTGTGGGACAAATTAAAATAAAATACAATGCTCAGCTGCCACGTGTGGAGCAGTGGTTAGCGTTCGTGCCTAACAGCAAGAAGGCCCCCGTTTCACCTGAAACAGAACATCGATGGGGGACCTTTCTGTGTGGAGTTTGCATGTTCTCCCCGTGCATGCGTGGGTTCTCCGGCTTCCTCCCACCGTCCAAAAACATGCTTCATAGGTTAACTGGCAACTCTGAATTGTCCCTAGGGGTGAGTGTGAGAATGAATGGATGTGTGATTGAGGACATTCTACCCTGCGACAGATTGGAGACCTGTCCAGGGTGCCCCCTGCATTCGCCCACAAGTGGCCGGGATAGGCTCCGGCAGCCCAGTGACCCCGAAAGGGAAAAACGGAATAGAAAATGAATGAATGAATGAAAACAATGCTCAGCATAAATGAATACACCTCACTAAATGTGTCAGAAAACCTTTAGCATCCTTTCAGAATCAACATTTTCTGTGAAATACTAGATTACAAAATACTCCTACATAGGTGGGTCATTGATTGCAAACAGGATCTCTTAATTTACATAAAAAAAATTGATTTCCTAACAAATTAATTCAAACCCATGTTGCAAAAATGAGTAAAACCTCAGTCATAACTGTGTCCGAATTACCACCGCCCTAACCCCTATATAGTGCACTATATAGTGCGGTCGCCATTTTGTAGTGCTGTCCGAATCTACAGTTCAAAAATCATGTGCACTAGAAATTTCCCAGAATTCTCTACGAAAAACTAGTGTGGATCGATGCTCACTCGATCGGCGAATATTGCCCAGAATGCACTGCGTTCATACCAGAATGCATTGCGTGTGACCCACAATACACTGCGTTTGAATTATTCAAAGATGGCGGACGGTTGCGCGAGAAAGAGGACTTAAAAATGTAAGTATATTTAAAAGTATCAAGTATCTGTTGTAAAATATATTTGTAAATACGTAAGATGATGTGTTTAATATGTTATATTCCTCAATCGATAACCTACAATGTTTTGAAGCTCATCAATTTCGGTAATGCTAAAGCTAACGCTAGCGCGAATTAGCGCCGAATGCTAAAAACAAACGCTGTTGATATTACATCAAAAAGCAGTGAGTTCTAACCGTAGTCATAAGTTATTAACACATTTTTAAAATGTGTTTATATATGTAGGGACTGACGAGGATGAGGAAAATCTGATCCATCTGTGGATGGAGACAGCCCGTTTGTTTTTAGTCAAGCTCGTGCCGGATGGAAGTGAGAGACACTTGATCAGATTTGTATTTGTTTATCATTACACTGTAATCGTTGTCATGTTGGGGTAAAGGTTGTTGTTGAAAGAGGAGAGGAGGAGAGAGCAAGAAGGGACAAAGAGTGATAGGAGAGTCTGTTAAGCTTATCTGAGTTTAAAATATTGTTCACAAAATGTAACGTCATCGTTGTTTTTGCAATTTGTTTAATAAATGCAGGAACAAAAATGAATTATTTACATGTATTATTTAAATCTGAGCCATTTTTAACAATCTCAAAAGGATTTTCATTTAAATATCAGATGTACACATTTACAATTTCGTTTTATATGTTAACATTTATTTTATACATGTTAACAATAATCCTGGTCTTCTAGAGTCATGTGTGTCACAGTTGGAGCTGAAAGGAAAGCAGAGATTTGTCCTCGCAGACGGACGCCACTTTACCCGTCCTACTGGTTCCTGGTGTGGCTCAACATCTGTGGCTCCAAGCAGTCCCCTTCGCTGATGCACAGATTGTGCAGAACTGAACTGCAGGCAATGATTTTCATTGCAAAGGTTGGTTTTACTTCCAGTGCCCCCAGAAATATTGCTCTCCTCCTCATCTGCCAATTGCTCTCTCTCTACCACAGAGCGTGCCTTGGCGTGGTGCTGGTTGTAACGGGCCTGAACCACATTCCTCATGGGTTCCCTGTAGGGTGTCAGCAGCGTGATGGGATGAGCAATGCAGGGATACCCACCATCACATAAAAGGATCCTTCAGGTGGGTAATGTTTGATTTACATAAATTGGGCTTTTACGTAGAACCTGTGAACTGTGGACTGATCCTGTATTCCCAACAAAAATATCTCTAAATTTGGCTTAGAGTCACATACAGCCTGCAGTTGAATGGAATAAAACAGCTTCCTGTTAAAATAACAAGCTGCATTTTCTTTTAGGGCCTTTATTCTTATGTGGCAGCCATCAATGCTCCCCATGACCTTTTGGAAGGTGGAAGACCAAGCAAGCTGCTAAAAAACCAGAGGTTACTTATGGTAGTTCATTCCCACTGGATGCTGGATGACCCTGCTCGTCAGCTGGAGGATGCGGTCTGCCGTCCTGTGGACAATGTCCCTCACAGTGGACCGTGGCATGTCAAAGGCCCTGGCTACCACACAGTAAGATGTGCCACACCCCAGCCAGAAAAGAAACACCAGGACCTCAGTCTCCTGTGCCCCCCCCAGAGTGTGAGGAACCCGAAGCTGCTCCACCAGATGCTCAATGGTCCTGCGGGTCAACCGATCTGCGGGTCTGCCGGTCTGGTTTTGTGTCGGACTGACCGTCAGCTTAAAGGGCCACGACAGACACCTTTATGTTGGCAAAGCAGTAGAGATGTGAAAGACCCTGTAAAATGCAACAATAATTATTTCATTGAGAAAATTAAATCTGATTTTTTTGAATGTTTCATTTTATTCTGATGTCTTACATTTTAGTTTATGACGTATTTATAAATGCTGGAAAATCTCACGATTTTGATTTTGTCCTACTGTGCAAGATGGCCGAAGGTGCAGATGGTGGTTCAGCTTGCTCTCCTGCTGCTTCAGCACATCGACCTAGACTCAAGCCTGAGGTCTACAGAACTGTGGACGGCAAAACAATTGTGGAGGATGAACTCTTACATTTCCTTGCTGTGAAAAGTAGAACTTTAAGTCTGGAAGAAATTGTGTTACTAGCTGCAAACACCTTTGACTCTGAATGGATTGAGGCCTCCAAGAGAGTGCTGTTTGAGCTCTGCCCGACAACGCAGCGAAATATAACGCACAAAGGAGCGCAAAAAGACGTAAATAATTTGAAAAGTTGTCTGAAAGTCCTAAATGAATGTGGGGAAAATATTCCGAGATTTGTATCACATTACTTGGAGGACTTGCCACCAGTTACATTTACAAGTCTGGATGTTTGCGGCCTGCTGAGGAGAGTGGAGAGGTTACATGCTGACGTCAGCGCTATGGGATGCGCGCTACAGCTTCAAGTGGATGTGTGTGCGGATCTTCGTGCGATCACCACTGACGTGAATCATCGGGTGTGTAGTTTGGAAACGGAAATGGCTCATGGCAGTGATCAGCGTGTCCTTGGTGCTGGCCTGGGGGCTAAAGGAGGTGGATCGACGTCAGAGACCCCGCAGGCCCCGAGAGCTACCGGTGCGGCGACAAGTGGGTGTGTCGGTGAGCAGGATGGGAATCCCCACTCTTCGACGCAACACCTGCCCCGTCAAAGGTTTCTGCACGTCCCTCCGCCCAAGGAAAGTAATGTTGGAGAAATCCCTGTCCTCGGATCACACAGGGATACATCCAGATCCCCGAAATGGAGCGACGTTGTAAAAAAAGGCAAAAGGCAAATGGAGAACAAAAAGGTCCAACGAACAGCCGCACCCGGAGTTAAAAAACCGGGTAGAAATATAATCGTGGGCACGGGAGCAGCAGAGAATATCCGTATGGTCACCACAAAAATGGTGAGTGTTTTTGCTTCAAAATTCTCTCCATATCTTGATCCAGAGACATTATCGGATTATCTCAAGAGGCAACTTGGCCGGGAGGTGATGTGCCAGAGGCTGAACACTGTTAATAGTAGATATGCATCCTTCAAAGTCTCAGCTGAATGCAATAATGTGGCTGACATGTATAACCCAGAAATCTGGCTATCTGGTACTTATGTGCTGCGATTCTTTGAACCACGTAAAGTTGGTGTCACTGGTTTAAACAACGCGCTTCCAAGCAAGCTGAGGGGCGGGGCTTCACCTCCTAGTAGCGCAGCAGTGCCTTAAAGCTGAACTGATAGATTTAAGAGTACTCTCCTACAACTGTCGTGGCCTGCGTTTGGGTCAGAGTGCAGAGGACCGAGCCCGCCGAGTTGTTGTAGACCAACTGCTGGAAAAATGTGATGTGCTTTGTTTACAAGAGACCTTTTTAACAAAGCAGGACTTGGAGGGATTAAACTCAGTACATGAAAATTTCCATGGGGCTGGGGAGTCCACGAGGGATATCTGTGATGGAATAATAAGAGGTCGGATATCAGGGGGAGTAGCCATCCTCTGGGATAAAAGACTTGATTCCTGTATAAATATCATTAGGCTGGAAGTGGACTGGTGTATAGCTATACACTTAACACAGAATGGCAAGGAATGTGTCATCCTTAATGTGTACACCCCCCATGAGTGTCATCAAAATGAAACAGAGTTTCTTAATAGGCTTGCTTTTATTAACTGTTTTATGCAAGATTATACATTTTTAAATGTGTTTGTTATTGGTGATATGAACTCTGACGTCTCTGACAACAAATCTATCTTTGCGAATCATTTGAAACATTTCTGTGTGGATAATGGTCTGACACTCTCATCTAAAATCTTGCTGCCTTGAAGATAGTTTTACACACATTAGTGAAGCATGGCATACAACTTCCTGGTTAGACCATTGTATTACAACAGCTGATGCTCATGCCTTCCTGACTAACATGACCATTTTTTATGAACTGTCATTTGCTGACCATATTCCTTTTGGGATGCATATAAATTTGCTGAGTTTACCTTTGAGGCAAAGGTACAATCCTGATAGTTCCTCATATTTGGATTGGAGCACTCTCTCAAAAGATGAAGTGTCATTGTACTCTGTACATTCAGATACATTATTAAGTTCCATTTCTCTGCCTAGAGAAGCAATTACATGTAGAAATGGAAATTGTAAAAACCCTGCTCATGTCTCTGCTATCTCCTCTCTGTATGAGAATATAACGAAAGCTTTGCTTGATTCTAGTAGCTTCCTTCTTAAACCAAAAGCTAAGAAAAGGGGCAAACCAGGCTGGAGTTCTCATGTAACAGAATTCTTTTTAAGAGCACGAGAAGCCTCAAGGGAATGGGTTCTCGCTGGGAAACCAAGGCATGGGCCAGTTTTTGAGCAAAAAAGGGTTACCAATGCAAGATATAAGTATGCAATACGTTTTATTTGTAAAAACGACCAGGCAATGAGAGCTGACTCCATGGCTAGGAATCTATTTTGTCACAACAGTCGAAACTTCTGGAAAGAAGTAAAAATTAATACTGCTGGCATAAAAACAATTCCATGTGTGGTAGACGGGGTCTCTGGCACTGAAAATATTTTAGAGCTATGGCGACAACACTACATAAGAATATTTAACTGTGTCCAGAGTGATATGTATGTTGCCAATGATGCTGATACCACTGGCATAATCACAACACATAATGTTCAACAAGCCATCTCCAGACTGTCTAATAACAAAGCTACTGGACTTGATGGGGTATCGTCTGAGCATGTGAAGTTTGCCAGTACAAGGGTAACTCCACTACTTGCCATGTGTTTTACAGCTTTTCTTGTTCATGGGTTTTTACCAGACTCTATGATAGCTGTAATGTTAGTACCAGTGATAAAAAACAAAGTTGGAAAGATTGGTTGCACTGAAAACTACAGGCCAATTGCTCTGGCTAGTATACTATCTAAACTCTTTGAGATAATCCTGCTGGACATGATTACAGAGTTTGTGAAAACGACTCACAATCAATTTGGGTTTAAAGAAAAGCTTGGTACTGACATGTGTATATATGCTCTCAAAGAAATGATTTACAAATATAGGAGTCTAAATTCCTCTGTTTTTCTGTGTTTTTTAGATGCCTCTAAAGCATTTGACAGGGTAAATCATAAGAAATTATTTATGAAACTGACGAAGAGAGGTGTACCCAAATGTGTTTTGCGTATTCTGGCGTATTGGTATGCTCAACAAACAATACAGGTTAAATGGGGAAACCAGGTCTCAGAACCTTTTAAATCCACCAACGGGGTGAGACAAGGGGGCATTCTCTCTCCTATTCTGTTTAATTTATATTTGGATGAATTGTCTCTTAAACTTAATTCCTGTCGCACTGGCTGTGTGGCTGGAGATCTAATTATCAACCATTTGATGTATGCTGACGATATAGTTTTGTTGAGTCCAAGTACTGCTGGTCTTCAACAATTGCTTAACATCTGTTCAGCCTATGGGCTTGATAATGACATCATTTTTAATGCACAAAAAAGTCTGATTATGATCTCTCGGACAAAAGAAGACAAAAACCAAAAATTCCCTGATTTTTACCTGTCAAATGCTGTGCTTGTGTGTACTAATAAGATCAAGTATCTTGGGCATATCATTTCGGAGGACTTGTCAGATGATGCAGATATCTACAGGCAGTGTCGTGTGGTATATGGCCAAGCCAACACTCTTTCTCGAAAGTTTGGTATGTGTACAGAAGGAGTCAAGGTGACATTATTTAAAGCTTTTTGCACTCCTCTGTACACAGCTCATCTTTGGGCGAACTATAAAAGTGCCAGTATGAGAAAGCTGCAGGTGGCGTACAATGATGCTCTAAGAGTGCTTTTAAATAAGCCAAGGAGGACGAGTGCTAGTGAGCTTTTCGTTTCACTCAGAATTAACACTCTCTGGGCTTGCATGTGCTCGCTTATGTTCAAATTCATCTGCAGATTAAATGCTTCAGAGAATTCTCTCATCTTGGCCATAAGCAAGATTAGATTTAGTGCAATACGTTTCCGGTCAAATCTATGGAAACACTGGAGGGACTGTCTTTTTACTTGTCTTTGTAATTAAGATTTTATAGTGTGGAATATGTAATCTTTTTATCTTGGTATTTATTCTTATCCTTGTTAATTTATTTATTTATTTTTTAAGTATTTTCTATTAACTTTTGTATTAATTGTAACTTTACACTGTACCTCAGCTCGTGTATTCTTGACACTGTGTATTTCTTTTTAAATATGGTGGGTCTGTGTACTCCTTTTTACTGATTGGACCATGAGTCTGGAATAAATTCTATCTATCTATCTATCTATCTATCTATCTATCTATCTATCTATCTATCTATCTATCTATCTATCTATCTATCTATCTATCTATCTATCTATCACAAGTGTTTCATGTAGATAGACTATACAACTCATAATCCAGTGTTGAAAAAGAATTTTTAACTCTTACCCAGCAGACTGTAACCTTGAGCACAATTAGTAACAAATGCCTAAATTGAACTAATAAAAAAAGTTTCAGTTTAACTCACAAGTTGTTCATGTCTGGTCAGGGGCATCCAGAGGAAATCTTCTGAGACGTCTGCTTCTCCTTGCCGCCCTGTGATGCTACATATCTGCTCGTTTTTGGTTTGATCCCAAGAAAAACGGTTGAATTATTGCCAGGAACACGGACAGATTCATATATATAAAGCTATTTTCAGTAAGGTAGAAGAGAAAACTACAGAAAAAAAATGCCTCCTCGCAAGAGCCCGTAAATCGTTCAGCGGCACAAAAATAAATATTGCCATGGACTAATGACTTGAGGGTTTATTTATCAACAAATACATAAAATCTACACCAATGTGTTTGTAATTTTATTATTTATAAATCAGCCACGTTTTTCATGATCAGAACACAGCAGATTCATAAATAGCCTTCATAAAATGTTCATATTTATTATATTTTTACTTTAACAAATGGGTGTCATTCTCCGCGTTAAATAGAAGTAGTTCCCCTCCAGACCAGGTGGTGGCGGTAATGCGCCACTTTGTTTTCGTGCCAAGCGCGATTTGAAAACACCCGAAAGAGAAAACTAGTGAGCACGGGTGTCCAAATTGCTTTGAAAATTCAGAGAACTATATAGAGAACTATATAGTGCCGCACTATATAGGGTTTTAGTAGTTAGGGGTTAGGGTAGGAATTCGGACACAGCCATAGTCTTATGACAAAAGACAAACTCATGACTACAAATTTCTAATTAACAGGCATCCAACCACAGTTGAGTCTGATGACTTATTTAAGAGGTGTCCAGCACACAGGTGACCATAAAAGGGCATTTCTTAACAAAGAACAGCCTTCCCATTTCATGCTGTCAGCAATGGCTCCCAGTGGAAAAGAAATTTCACCAAATCTGAGAAAGTAAATCCTTTCTTTGCACAAAAAAGGTGAGGGCTACAAGATCAGCAAAGCTTTACATATCAGTCAAATTTACTACAGCAAAAGTGATCCAAAAATTAAAGAAAGATGGAAGTGTCAACATCATACAGAGACATCCAGGCTGTCCGTGCAAGCCAACATCTCGACAGGAGGGTCTTCTGATGAGAAGGGTTGAAGAAAACCACCATGAAAGTTCAATGCAGCAGTAGAAATCTAAACTGGAGACACTGTTTCCTGTGACGCCATACGGCGCACACAGCAGAGGACATGGCATGCTTGGTTATCGTCCAAGAAGGAAGCCTCTCCTAAAGCCCGTCCACAAAAAAGCATGCCTAGAATTTACTAGGGCTCATCCGAAACAGATGAAGACTACTGAGACTCAATACTCTGGAGTAATGAGACAAAGATCACCATTGTCAAAACCAGTGCTTCTTAACCTGGGTACGATCGAACCCTAGGGGTTCGGTGAGTTGGTCTCAGGGGTTCAGTGGAGCCTCTGTCGCGGAGGCCAAGACACACAGACTCATCATGTCTGTACACGATGGTATGCCCCGCTTGGCCATCACTGGCTGCAAATGATCACGTGACATTGCTTGGCCAATCAGTGCTGCGAGCACTCATGATTGATCCAATGTGTGAATGTTGTCGTGGTACGTCGTGTAATTACTTTTTTTTATATTTTAATCCATACCAATAATGTTGAGCAAAAAAAAGTAAGTGGTTGGACAAATATGTACAATATGGATTCTCATGTATCACGGAACGGGATGGGAGTTAGGGTCCTATCTGTATAATTTGCAATGCCAAGTTGAGCAACTCTAGCCTCGCACCGGCAAAACTAAAGGAACACTTTGAGAAGCTGCATGGAGATAGAGAATATAAGAACACAACACTTGCTGAATTCAAGGTTCAGAGAGCCAGATTTGATGATAAGGCCACTCTGCCTGCTCCTGGATTTGTTCCCATTAAAAAAACGATCCTCACAACATCATATAAAGTTGCGTACCTGATCACACCATTGGTGAAACACTTGTAAAACCAGATGTGTTAAAAATGGCGAATCTGATACTCGGAACAGCGGCCGAAGGGAAATAATCCCAAATTACTCTTTCAAATGACACCATCAGTGACAGAATAGAAGGCATGAGTAAAGACAGATGTTTGTTCTGCACGGTTCAAATTGTGCACCAGTAGAAAAACTATATGTCTTGAATTTGAAAAAAAAAATCATATTTTATTTTACACCAAAGTAGGGTTCGGTTAATGCGCATATGAAAGTGGTGGGGTTCGGTAGCTCTAACAAGGTTAAGAACCACTGGTCAAAACTAATGGTTTTAAAACTGTACAGCAGGGGGGGCTCACACTTTTTTGGCGTGTGAACTACTTTTGAATCGACAATGTCTTGAAGATCTACCTATATATATATATATATATATATATATATATATATATATATATATATATCTACCTATATATATATATATATATCTACCTATATATATATATATATATATATATATATATATATATGGCCCAATGCTCGAGGTAGCCCAATGCTCGCATATCCACAAACGCCAACTCCTATCACAGCTTGAGATTGAAGTGATACAGTACAATGCCACAGGGGAGCCAGAACAACAGGTCAGAGAGGAGGTTATACCACACTCACACCCTGAGATTGGGTACACAACCCCAACAACCACAGTTACGCTGAGCGAGGCAGCAACTGACCTGAAAAACAAGATAATGTCTACAATGAACACTAGGCAACCCCGACACCAGCTACAACGGTTAAGCGATGTACTGCCTGAAAGTCTACTGGAAACTGTGAATGAAGCATTGAGGGCAATTCCTACCACAACCATCACAGAAACCAATGAATTGGTTTACACTTCAGCAACAGTGATCCTTGAGATGCTTGGCTACAAGAGCAACCATGGAAGAAAACAATACCCACCATGGAAGCAACGGTTAGAGGCCAAAATCAAAGCAACTCGGAAGGATGTGAGTAAGCTAACAGAGGCTCAGAGAGGTACAATGAGAAAGCAAGTACCGAAGAGATACACCCAGATGCCCATACCTGAAGCCCTGGAAACTGCCAAACAAAGCCTCCTAGCCTTGAGTAGCCGCTTAAAGAGATACACAAGAGACAATGAAGCCAGACGAATAAACAGGCTGTTCGCAACTCAACCAGCGAAAGTGTACGCTCAGTGGCAGGGTCAAAACAGCCGAGCAGACCCACCAAGGCTAGAAACTGAACAGTACTGGAAAAGTATATGGGAGAAAGAGACAGCACATAACAGCAATGCCCAGTGGCTGGTCTCTCTGAGAAAAGAACACAGCAACCTCCCTGAACAGAATCCAGTAACCATCACAGTGGCAGACATCCAAGAAAGAGTCTCAGGTATGAAGAACTGGACAGCACCGGGCCCTGACATGATACATGCCTACTGGCTAAAGAAGCTTACCACACTCCACGAACGCCTGGCAGCACAAATGAACCAGCTGCTAAGAGATGGGACTCACCCCGAATGGCTAACGGAAGGGCGAACGATCCTGATCCAGAAGGATCCCTCAAAGGGTGCAGTCCCATCCAACTACCGGCCAATAACCTGTCTCTCCACAACATGGAAGCTCATGTCAGGCATCATTGCAACCAAGATAAATAGGCACATGGATCAATTCATGAGCAACACACAGAAGGGCATTGGTAGAGACTCCAGAGGAGCCAAACACCAACTCCTGGTAGACAGAACAGTCGCCCAAGACTGCAGGTCACGACACACCAACCTGTGCACAGCCTGGATTGATTACAAGAAGGCCTATGACTCAATGCCACACACATGGATCACTGAATGCTTGGAGCTGTACAACATCAACAGGACTCTAAGAGCCTTCATAAGAAACTCAATGAAGCTGTGGAAAACCACCCTTGAAGCCAATGGGAAACCACTTGCACAAGTGTCCATCAAATGTGGGATATACCAAGGTGATGCTCTGTCCCCACTGCTGTTCTGCATAGGTCTGAACCCCCTCAGCCAAATAATCAACAAGACTGGCTATGGATACCGACTCAGAAATGGGGCCAACATCAGTCACCTCCTCTACATGGATGACATCAAGCTATATGCTAAGAACGAGCGTGACATTGACTCCCTGATCCACACCACCAGGATCTACAGTAATGACACTGGGATGTCATTCGGGCTCGAGAAATGCAGCCGGATGGTGACAAAGAGAGGCAAGGTAGTCCACACAGGGGGGGTCTCACTCCCAGAAGGAACAATAGCAGACATTGAGGACAGTTACAAGTACCTTGGAATTCCCCAGGCAAATGGCAACCTGGAGCAGGCAACAAGGAAAGCTGCAACAGCTAAGTACCTTCAACGAGTAAGGCAAGTCCTGAAAAGCCAGCTCAATGGCAAGAACAAGACCCGGGCAATAAACAGCTATGCACTGCCAGTTATCAGATACCCTGCAGGAATAATAAGATGGCCAAAGGAAGAGATACAGACCATGGATGTTAAAACACGGAAGCTCCTCACCATGCATGGAGGAGTCCATCCCAAATCCAGCACTCTGAGACTGTATGCTAGCCGCAAGGAAGGAGGCCGAGGACTAGTGAGCGTAGAAGCCACTATCCAGGATGAAACATCCAAGATGCATGAATACATCAAGCTCAAGGCCCCAACTGACAGTGTGCTCAGTGAATGTCTCAGGCAATGGAGAGCAGAGGATACAGTGCTGGAAGACAGACCCTCATGGGAGGACAAACCCCTCCATGGGATGTACCACCGGACCATAACTGAAGTGGCTGATATCAAGAAGTCCTACCAATGGCTAGAAAGGGCTGGCCTACAAGACAGCACTGAAGCGCTCATCCTGGCAGCTCAGGAACAAGCCCTGAGCACCAGAGCAATTGAGGCTCAGATCTACCACACCAGACAAGACCCAAGGTGTAGGCTGTGCAAAGAGGCGCCTGAAACAATCCAGCACATAACTGCAGGATGTAAGATGCTGGCAGGTAAAGTATACATGGAGCGGCACAATCAAGTGGCTGGAATAATATACAGGAACATGTGTGCAGAATATGGACTGGAAACCCCAAGGTCAAAATGGGAAACACCTCCAAAGGTGGTAGAGAATGAGAGGGCAAAGATCCTGTGGGACTTCCAGATCCAGACTGATAGGATGGTAATGGTGAACCAACCAGACATCGTAGTGGTGGATAAAGAACATAGGAAAGCCGTTGTGGTGGATGTGGCAGTGCCAAGCGATGGGAACATCAGGAAGAAGGAACATGAGAAACTGGAGAAATACCAGGGACTCAGAGAAGAACTGGAGAAAGCCTGGAAAGTGAAGGTGACAGTGGTGCCTGTGGTAATTGGAGCACTCGGGGCAGTAACCCCCAAGCTTGAGGAGTGGCTACAACAGATACCTGGAAAGACCTCAGACCTCTCAGTCCAGAAAAGCGTAGTGCTAGGAACAGTTAAGATACTGCGCAGGACCCTCAAGCTCCCAGGCCTCTGGTAGAGGACCCGAGCTTGGAGGAGAAACCACCCGCGGAGGGTGAGAGGGGCGTTTTTTTTTTTTTTTATACACACACAATACTATTAGTAAATATAAAATACTATTAGTAAATGTTTGTTAGTTATGTTTATTATAACATTATTGTTTATGTACTGATGATTAAGAACTACACAGTAAGATTAGACAAAGATACTATTGTATTAACAGATGAGGCGTTTTATTACAAAGACAGAAAGCAGCAACCATCATATGTCATGCTCTGTTGTAAACCATGCAATGGGGGGAGCATCATGGCGTTTCAAAGGCGCTGCTGGCTCTGTACGAAGCGCGTGTCTTGGACATAACAGCTTCCTTATGAGCTCGTATTTATCGGGCGAGAACTGCAGAGCTGATAGCAGGAGGAGAAACGTGGGGCGGCTTCAATTAACACTCCGCTTGTGCGGAGCGGTCTTCTGCCGGGAACTTGACGTGCTGTGGAGCAGAGAGCAACTCTCTGATGACAGAGTCTGCGCTCAGTGAATTTAAACAAATGTCTGCAGCGACGTATGCTTCAGAGGATGTCTGATTGGCCGTTCTGCATGTCAATCAACTCCCGTACTTCTCGGTGAGGATTTTGATTGGCTGTGGATTTTTAAGAAGTACTTTTTTTTTTTTATCTTCTCTGTCCCGCGATCTACCCTCATGTCCTTGACGATCGACCGGTTGATCGCGATCGACGTAATGAGCACCCCTGCTGTGCGGCATTAGAAAAGGTGAAGATTTCAAAGATAAATGCATGGTGCCTACAGTGAAACATGGTGGTGGTAGTCTCCTGATGTGGGGCTGCCTGAGTGCTGCTGGTGTGGGGGAGCTGCATTTCATTGATGGGATCATGAAGTCAACAATGTAGTGCTCTATACTGAAGCAGAAGATGCTGCCATTACTTAATTGGTCATTGAACACTTTTCCAACACGACAATGATCCAAAACACACTTCTAAAGGCCCATACACACCGGGACGAATTTCGCCCGCGATTTTTGCCGCCGTTTAACGCCTCGTAACTATACAAAGGGCACCAATGTGAGTGTGCACACCGACGAAAAACACCACGCATCAAAGCGTCAGTTTTTTTAAAACGCCTCGGGTTTGTTTTTTTGGTTTTACACGCCGCGTCAAAAACTATTCAACCAATGAGAATGGTGCTTTTGCACACGTGTCTGGAGCTAGAAATAATTACGGACATTCTAAAATATCCCCGAACCAAGCACCAGTTGGAGCAACTGGTGCTTGAAATATTCATTGTACAGTTCCGGGTTACACAGCAGGACGCGTGGCGTGTCTCTCTGCAAATACAACTATCTTCAAATTACTTAAAAAGTTGATTTTCTCCAAAAAAGAGAGCTGACCATGCCCCCGAAGAAAAGCCAGGAATACGAAGACCTCAAAAAGACTCTTGACATTATTCAAGAAACGCTGAAAAGTTTTATGGAACAAGTGTCGGCTAAGCTAACGCCACTTTGGGAAATGATGGAAGAGTTCCGAAGATTTCGGGCTCAAAACGAGCAGCGAGAAAACCTGGTCGAGATTCTGGAGAAAAGACTGGACGATGTGGAACAGCAAGTAAGGATGAATAATGTCATTCTCACTGGAGTACCATTCAAGCCTCGAGCGAAACTGACAGCGGAGATCGGTGCAGAGTCTCTGGAGCAGCAAATACATTCATTTCTCACGTCTAAAGGGATTTCCCTGGATCCATTACCATTGAGACCTGCCACCTGCTCCCCAGGAGAAAGGAGACTGATAAACCAGCGATCCTCATCAGGTTTGTGAATTACAAACACAAGCTAGCTCTGATGAATCAACGTAAAAATCTCAGAGGATCCGCTGTTTATCTGAATGACCATCTGACCAGGAGGAATGCTGAAATCTCTTGCACGGCTTCTCAGGAAGCAGAAGAAGATTGAGAACACTTGGGTTAAAGGCTGCAGGATTTACGCCACACCGCTCAGTCCAGAGGACCGGTCCAAGGTTCTGGTTGTGAACACCATGAAAGACTTTGAAAAGTGTTTGATCACGGTCGTCTGAAACAACATGGAGTAATAAACCAAAGAGCCAAATAATTTCAAGAAATATGACACCTGGATTCCTCACTTTCTCTGTATGTCTGACGTCACCTGAATCAACAGCAGAGAGTTCTGACCTGCAGACAACTTGACCTCAACTTTCACCGCAGCTGATATCAGCTGAAGAAGGATATGGACCTGAATCTAATGTCTGCAGACATAACATGGAAGAGGACTATAAACTGTTTTGAACCCAGAAGAACGGCTGTTATCAGTAAAAGAAGAAATACCAACCTTGGACAATCGACAGTTTATGGACCCTTTTTATTTTCCCTTACAACATTACTTTATTATTAAAAAAAAAATAAAAAAGAATATTTAAAAAAGTAAAACAAATGATTAATCACTTATTGAAAATTGTTAAATTGATTGGCTTTTAATGATATTACTTCACTTGCTCCAAAAATTGATAAATTGATTCAAAAATCTTTCCTAATGTAGCATAATTTTGCACGTTTTTAACTTTTGAAACTTGATGAAATTTTGCTATGAAAATTCCTGAAACAATGTTGTGTCTGCTTTACTGATATAGTATTATGTTTTATTCATATGAATGACTTTTATAAGTAACATTATCTGCATATAGTTTAGATGACTGACAACATTTGCCATGTTGATTTCTAAAATAGTTATTTGTGACATAATACTTAAAGTGTGGGTGACATGGCCTATTTTAATAAGCCAAAATATAGTAAATAGTCTCTATTTCATGTTGCGATTGTTTTTAATATTTTTCGAAAAAGAATAAATAGCGAAAAACGCGATATAAACAACGAGGACGGCCGCCGGCTTCACGCATTCCGCCGACTTCGCACCGCCATGTTTGTGACGTAACGAAAGGCAGACAACATGGCTAGCACCGATAGCGAAGCACAGAGTGATGCTACCGTCTCTATTAGCGATTTATCATCAGATGAACAGAAAGATGAAGAGGAAAGTTGCGGAGATTATCATGATGATGAGTCACTTTTGCAACCGTATCGATTCGAACCCTTTTGCGAAAGTGAGGAGGATATAGCAGAAAGTAGTAGGTCTAGTGATGCCGATGACGATAGCCAGCATGAAGATTCGGCTAGACTCCAGAACACGGCATGGTTAGTTGCCAATTTTATGTAGCACCTGTGGAGCCCTCCTGTTAGTTTAGAGTAGGGGGGTGGGTGCTTGGGTTCGAACAATGTCCAGGTGGATACCAGAAAAGGTGCACCTGATAAATCAAAGCGTGTCTCCTAATAAGAAAATAAAGAGACTCCAGAGGTCTTTCAATATTTAGCCAAATTTTGCAAAAGCTTTGTTTAATAAATTATAATTTGGTAAATAAAATATAAATTGATACCCCAACAAAAAATATAAACCACTCCAATTAAGTAAAAAATGTATAAAATTAAATTACTCCACTTACTCTAAAATATACTCAAAATGTCCCCTTTTGGCCTAATCTAAACAAAGGTAAACACTGGTTTTCAACCCAATTTACAAAATAAATGTCACAAAATAAAAGTTTCCCAGATATTACTACTCTTTAGTTAACAAAGTCACTGTATACCATTAACAACTGTGGAACATTAACAGTTTTACCTGTTTGAACCAGTTTGAAACCTTTTCTCGTGCGCACGGGCGCTCACACACACACAGTTCAGTTTACTCACGGTACCGGCACCTCAAAAGCAAAAGAAAAAAAAAAACGTTGCAGGCCTGTTGCTTCTCTTGCAAAACATTGAGTGTGTTGAAATACTCCAGTTGGATCCAAGGACAACAGAAAACACGACTACTTCGCCTCAATGTGATCCATCGTGATGCACACTAGCTTAGCAGCCTCCGCTCCCGACTCCAGCGCCGTCCTCTCCGACCCAGAAAAAGGCTCGCTCGCTTCCAGCTCACCCGCCTTTCCTCGACTCAGAAGCCAAGATCCTCCTCCCAACTCTCCGTTCAAAATTCTTCGTTTGTGCCCGGTTTTTGTCCCTTCGAAAACGCAGACTTCTCTCCTGCAGATCTGGAGGGAAAAATCCTTCGCCGTCCACCTTCTTGAACTTTCCCCTTTTCAGCAGCGTTTCTTGTTTTGGGAATTTATACACAGATACACTTTCACTAGATGTATTGCTACATCCAGCTGCCACACAACGACTTGGCATGTTGATGATTAACAGATTTAAACACGAGAGAAACGAAGACTACCTGTTTTGTTTACATGCTGTCCGAAGCGGAACTGCGAAAGTCAATGCCTTTCGTGACGTCACAGGTCACATCGAGTTCACTTCCAGCCTGCGCTCTTAGCGGCAAATTCAAATCTCTGATTCCTTCGAACGATGTCTATTATTCATATGCTTCGGATTTTTTTCGACGCTAACTATTGGTATCAATAGAATCAGCGTTTAAAGGGCTTTTTTATTTGACAAAGTTGTTCAAAGCATGGCATCCACACTTTAAATAATTCATCTTTGGCATGTGCTTTATCGATATCTTATGATTTTTAATTCTGTCTGATAAAACCTAGGAACCAGATATTGATAAATCATGTAATAAAATGGTTATAGTATAACAGGGTGGGATTATATAAGTTTGCTTCCTTCCACTTCTTTTCAAGCAATATTTATTACTATGTCTAATTATCCTAAGTTTGATTAGTTACTGTATGAACGTATAACTGATGATTATATTGCTTTTGTGTATTGTTTCTACTTAATTGCTTGAAATAAACCATTTCAAATCAAATCAAAATATTTTCTTTGTATGGTTCTGACAGGCGCATAAATACTTGCTCTCTTCTTCTGAGTGAAAAGCAACTTTAAGAAGCGTAAATTTGCGCAGCGCCACCTTGTGTACAGGAGTATTTCTGTTTTACATTAATCGCCTGGGTGTGAAGACAAAAAACGTGGCGAAAAACGCTGGCGAATAACGCCTGGCAAATATTCGTCCCGGTGTGTACGGGCCTTAAAGCTACTGCTGTATTTTCTGAGGAAGAACAGGGTGAAGGTGATTGAACGGCCAAGTATGTCTCCTGATCTGAACCCTATCCAACACCTGTGGGGAATTCTGAAGAACAGGTTGAGCCTCACTCTCCATCCAGGCTCTAAAATAGGTTCTTCTTGAAGAATGGAAAAAGATGGATGTTGTAATATGTCGGCCTCATTACATAATACTAGATGTAGTAGTTTTTGTTTCAGGGTGGATTCAATTTTGCTTACAGGGCTCCAGACTAACTTTTTTCACTAGGAGCACAGTGGCCCCTAAATGAACATTTTAGGGGCACAACCAGAAAATTTAGGGGCGCATACCATAAATCAACATTCTAACCAAATCTACTCATTTCCACTGTACTATGAATAAATACTTTAATAATAGATGCAGAAATTACAATGCGCTCTTTGAAATTTAGTGTCACATTTTAATCTGCACTTTTGAAGATGCAACAAGAAGGTAAACTGACAGAAGAAGGTAAACTGTAAAAGAACGGGCGATGTTCACTGGAGATCAGAACAATCGATACAGATACCAGAGATCAGAGAGAGGCTCAAACAATGATGGAAATTTATCTTGGTGACACCAAATAAGTGCAGCCAAGACGCACAATAAGCGTGTTTGAGATCACCCAGGTGGACGCAACGCTGTTCAGATCACCTGGTGTGTGACAAATATTTTTGTTTTTGCTCCAACATCACCTGTCAATCATCACAAAAATATCAGGAGAAAGGAGCAGCAAGGCCCCAATTTTCCCTAGAAAATTACGAGCGAATAGATACGTTCTAAAAAGGAAAGTAAGGAACTCCTTAATGTGGTCCGGGGAGGGGGCTGTCTGGTGTCCTGCTTTCAAGCCCTGTCATTGTCACGCCCCCAATAGTCATTTACTCCACTGTGATTGGTTGGTTTGTCAGCTCCGCACACGACAATGAAAAGGTGTCATTCATTCAAACTGGCAGGACGCATTAAAATTAAACTTTCATTTCAAGGTGGGGGCCACAAATAGCCCGCGGGCCGCGAGTTTGAGACCCCTGCTGTAGTTCTGTCTCTGGTACACTAGCCGCAGGTTGGAAGAATGAATCAATAGTTCACTTACTTATAGCTCAGACGCACATATCAGGTTGTGATGATATTTGTCTCTGTTTCCTTCCCACAGATGTTTACGCGAGCTCGATTATCTCTATGGCCCTCCCCCTACACGCATTTTAGCTACTTACGTGAGTGTGTGCTCTCGTCTCATGAGTATGAGTACGAGTTTGTGTGTGTGTTTGCATGCGTGTGCGCTCGCGTCTCATTGATTATTTCATTGATCATTGACGTGCCGTTTCCACGTTTAATGTATAAAAATACGGAGGGGGGGGGGCAAATTTACATGTGCGACTGGATGTAAAATTCAGTCACACACTCTGAAATTTTGGTCACAAAAGTCTGGAGCCCTGGCTTAAACCAATTGAAGTAAAATGGAAGATTATGCAATCTAGGTTAGGTTAGAAACTTTATTTCATGTTATAGAGTTAAGTAAGTGTTCAATAAAAGTCAAATTTGTGGAAAGTTTGGAAATGTTTTTTTTGCTCATTGAGCTTCTGATTAAATGAGTACTTTTTAAAGGGGTTGTTGTACTCATTTATGCTGTACTTTGTTTTTGGGAATTTATTCTTTTGGGAATTTATACAAAACAAATCAGCGATGCCAGAATTCATGTCCCGACAGGGGAAAAAAATTCTAGAGCAACATGGTCCGATATCAAAGTGATCATAATAACTCAGGTGTAGTCACGCCCCTCTGTCTCCAGCATTGATCAGACTGGTTCTGCAAACCACGCCTTCAGTCCTCTGCATGTCACCATAATAGTCCATAGGGATGGCAATAGAAGCCACTGGAAGCTTTCCTTGGGGTTCATGTAATTGTGCCAGAAAAATGTACCAACCATTCAGAGCTTTGAAACCACACAAAACAGTGACATCTGGTGGTGGTCTGGACGTATATCATCTGCTTCAACTTAGCTCCTTGTAACACTTCAATGTGGAAATGATGATGAAAAAACGTAAAACAAAACAATGTTGTTAATAATGATTAAAAAAAACAACGTAACACAACACAATGAGTTATGTTCTCTGTGAGAAGCTCTTTACACGGCAAAATACACACCACATGAAGAAAATAAACGCAAGGCAAAATAGGAAACAAAAAAAGGAAAACTGGTCTTGAAATATCATTCAATATTTTAAAAGGCCACTTCTTTTGCTTTGTGAGGTACAGGATATGTTAGATATAATGTTCATATATTTGTAGTTTCTGTGGTGCTGTAATTCTGCAAAGTATATTTTCTTTTTAATGGAGAAGGGTAATATAAACATTTTAAAATCTCTCGGAAAAATGGCTGTTATTTTTTGTCTCCCAAACAAGAGTGGTCTCCTTTCTGAATAATGTTGTTGCATCATTATATGCTGGGCTAGATTTCTAGTGGAAATTGGAATGGATTAAATTATCATATTCTTTCAATGGGCAGACCAAATTATATTTTGCTCAGAAAGTGTTGTGATCAAGATAATTACCATGTTTGTCCATGAAATGAAAATAGCCCAAATTCCTTTATCCAACCAATTGTTTAAAATCAAAGACTTTCGTTTATGTTGGCGCTGTTAATGGCTCTTTAAAACATGAATGTTGGTCCTTCCAAAACTGAGATAAAAACAGCACGTACATCAGAGCTGCCTGGGGGGTATTCCAGAAAGCAGGTTATGCTAGCTCCCACGGTAAGTTTGAGGCTAAGGAAGTTGATAACCTCAGCTTCCGGTTCCAGAAATGGAGGTTTGTTTCAGGGTAGGTCAAGTTACCATGGCAACTCATGCTCTGAACATAACCTGGTCCGGAGCAGGTTTAGTTGAAGGTTAGTTTGTTTACAGAGAGGTGAAGCAGCATGGCGTGTCCACATATGGATGTTGGAAAGAAACTTTTTTACTTTGATCTAACTTAATTATTTGCTTCAGTTAAGATAAATCATTTTTTTGTTAGGTCACCTTAAAAATAACACATAGTTTTCAGACAGTTATTTTACTTTCATTCAAATTAATTCAATTAAGTAGGTTTAACTTTGATGCTGCTGTTAAACCGGCACTGCAAGGGATTCTGGGATATCATTCCCTTTGCCTGTCTGGACGGATTTGGGTTTAAGTGTGAGTTTTTTACAAAATGTTGTATAGCTGTTTTACTGTGTTGCACCGTGTTTTGCCGAACTATTTTGTCCTACTGTGCTTACGATCTCTGCGATCTATTGAGAATGTCTTTATGTACCGTGCGTTAACCCAGGGTTACCAAGTCGAGCGTAATTACGCCAACTCATATCCGGTCTTTTGGAACCAACATACCCAGAGTAAGCAAGTTCAGGCGGATTTCAGCCAGAGTTCAGGCTCAAAGTCAGGCTAGTTTAAACTATGACTGCAGCACCATCGGAGCTATAATCCAGCCACACAGTTAGATCCAGATAGCAGCTCAGACGAGGAAAACAAAGACGTTCATGGATCTATTTGTCTGCAGGTGGAAGCAGCAGTGAACGTACCAACTATGTGAAGCTGCAGCTGCGGGTTCCAGCTGCTATCCAGTCTGCGCTGACGACAGAGCTCCTCTTCGTTCTGGACGATGGTTCCTTCAGCAGCAGAAAGTTGTTCTCTGACAGAACCTTCCTGAGGTTCTGAAGACATGGTTCCTGCTCCGATCTTCAGCTCCAACTCCCACAAACACCGCCGTCCTCTTCACTGCAGCTCCGATCGATCATCTGCTAGTCTCACAATCACAGCAATCCATGTTGTCTTTCCGTTCAACACTTCTTCACTCATTTACGACACTTTGGAAAATGCTGAGAGTTCCACACGAACCACGTATCGTCCTTTCTGTCCAAAAACCTCACAAACGTCCCAACAAAACACCACCGACCTCTCAACACAAGCTAACGCTGCTAGCGCCTCGTGCTGTTTACTTCCGGGTCACGTGGAGACATTTGATTGGAAAAAAACGTATGAAGTGCTTCGGTGAACAACAAAATGGTTCAAAATGCTTCCAATATTTTTAAAACCGTTTAAATTCAGTAGATAATAAAATCATAATAGAAAAAAAATCATTTTTGGGGAAACTTTATGAGGGCCGTTGTGACGTCATCACACGGGGTCGTTCTCAATCCAATGTTCAGGGGCCTGTTTCAGAAAGGAGGTTCAATGAGTTCAATGAGTTTAACATTGTTTTGAAAGCAATTCCTAAATGTATTACTATCTTATTCAAAAGCTCATCATTGCAGAGTCCAACCTTATTACCAATTGATCCAACTAAAATAGAAATAGGCCAAATCTGTTTTTCTTCTTCACGTAACACAAACCGTCGTATACGCTCACTCTTCCTGTTGTATAGCCACAGCAGATGTTGCCGTTCAGGCCGCAAGGGGGCAGCAGTGAGCCATGCTGCAGTTCAGAGTGAAGCTGGACTGGGAGCAGCCAGCAGTTTTGTACATGGCGCACGCCGACCATTCGTGAAGAATAAAGTTGCACTTGAAGAGAACCCCGAACCTGTCATTCCTTCCTACAAGTTACTACATATGGCGACGAGGATAAAAATGAACAAGCAGGGAGTCGACATGTGCAAGGGGTGGTAGCTGCTTCAGTGGATCAGGCGGCGGCGGAGAGGCAAGGAAACACGTGGCTATCAAGCTAGCAGAGAGGTCGGTGAGCACACTGGGGGAGACGATGGCAGCCACAGTGGGCTCGTTGGTCCAGTTTGACAGCAAGGAGCAGTCCTGGGAAGAGTACTGCGAAATTCTGGACCATTTTTTCATCGCAAATGGGATTGACGACGCGTCTAAAAAGCGGGCGGTGTTGCTGAGCAGCGTGGGAGCGCAGACCTACGCGCTGATGAGGAACCTGCTTAGCCCGGTGAAGCCCGGAGAGCGATCCTACCAGGAGTTGGTGAGGCTGTTAAAGGACCATTTTCACCCAAAACCGAGCGAGATAACCCAGAGGTGGAAATTTAATACGAGGGACAGAAAGCACGTCGAAAGTGTGGGGGATTACGTTGCCGAACTGCGGAAGCTGGCGCAAGATTGTAACTTTGGAGACACTTTGACCGTGATGTTGAGGGATCGGCTGGTCTGCGGCATCAATGACGACAGGATTCAGCGGAAGCTACTGTCTGAAGACGGATTGACCTTCGACAGGGCGTTCAAGATGGCTGTGGCCATGGAGGCTGCTAGCCGTGACATGGAGGATCTACGGAGCAGTGGGGATCACAGACGAGGAAGTCAGACAGCAGCTCCGGTGTTGGCTGTGAGCGGCAGTCAACAGGGGCCGCCGGGGGACTCTAAAAAGTGTTTCAGATGCGGAGGGACTAATCATCTCGCAAATGACTGCAGGTTTGCCTCAGAGAAATGTCACAACTGTGGTAAGATGGGACACATCAGAAGGGTCTGTAGGATGAGACCGGGGGACAGAGAGAAAAACAAGCAGCTCAAAGGCGGGAGTGGGAGACAAACGAAACAGACGCATTATATGCAGGGGGAAATCAGCCGGAGTGACAGTGAAGAGGATGACATGTTTCACCTGACAGAGAGTGTTAAAACAATGTACAACATGAGAGATGAGATTCGTATACCAAAGGAAGATCCTATAAGGACACAGTTGGTTGTAAACGGTAAAAGGGTAACCTATGAAGTAGACACCGGCTGTGGTTACACCATAATGTCAAAAAAATCTTTTGATGGTGTGTTTAAAGACAATAAGAGACCAAAGTTGTTGCCGTGTGGTTTGAAGTTAAGAACCTATGGGGGCCATGCAGTGCCAGTGTTAGGGGCTGCCAAGGTGAAGGTGCAACATGGAGGCAGCGTGCAGAATCTGGCGGTGGTGGTGGTCAAAGGCTCAGGTATGGTGTCAAATTCATGCCTAAACTATTTGGCATCAAAACTGTAAAACCAGGAATCAAAACTCGAATTCTGCAAACCAAAACCCAAAATCTGCAAACCAAAACCCATAATTTGCAACCAAAAACTCAAATCTGCAAATCAAAATTCATAAATTGAGAACCAAAACCCATAATTTGCAACCAAAAGCTATAACCTAAAGCACAATCATATTTCTCAGGTGCTGATTTGTTTTCTCGCTGTTCTGAAATCGTCTTTTTGAGTTGTGCTTTTATTTTGAAATCGTCTTTTTGAGTTGCGCTTTTATTTTTTGAGTTGAGCTTTTTTTTTGCGGTTGCGATTCTAAAACCTGTCACACACGTAAAAACAGCGCCACGTCAGTCAACGGGAGGGGAGGCGGGACATCCCCACATCTAGAAGCTCATTGGCTGCCGAATAACACCGAGTCTTACGTCAACAGACCAGTTTAGAATGTGCCGGTAAGTTTGTCATGTTTTTCAAACCTTTTACTATATTAAACGATCAAACTTGTACTTTATTTAACCAGAGGACGCAAGCACAGTCAGATGAGGAGCTCCACCAGTAGCTGCTAGTGAAAAAAGATGTTAGAAAGTTAGACGTTGCATGACAAACTGTCACCATTGTTCTCCCGTGTTAGCATGCTAGCTAGCTCAATGCTAGCGGGGCTTACAGCTCTTTCCATGACTTTCATGGATTAAACAAAGTCGATTTTTTACCACAGTGTCAGTATCAGTCATGTAAACCTGGGAATAATTGCCCATGAATTGTCAATAGGATTTAAATATGTCATAACCTATAAGGTTTCTCAATATAGGTTTACAGACAGACGGAATTAACAGAGCAACAATATTGCTGTGCCATATTTACAAAATGTATGTGTCTGCACCATGCAGACTGGCAGAATTCTGGTATGAATTAATCAGAGCAGAGTAAATTGTAGCAGACCAGCAAAAACGTACTTTATTCCCCTTAAAATTATTCCAGTATTAGACATCAAAAGAATTATTCGTTTCTTTTTAATTAGGTGATTTTAAAATCATGGACTATTCCTGTATGTCTGTTGTTTTCTATAAGGACCGTTGTTATGAATGCCATAACAAAAAAGGCAGGAATTCTGAGGCAGCTGTGACGTGGATGTCTACAACTTCTTGAAGGTACAGAAAACAATTTTAATCTTAATTTTTCTCTTCTTTTTTGGGTTAATTAACTTTGCTGTTTTTGTTTCTTTCCAGATGCAGGCCCCAAAGACGTCCCTGGTGTGATGCAAAGGCTGTCCGGCAGGCTCACAGACATCTCCTGTTAACTGAAAGAGAAGCATTTAAAATAGTTGTCCATTTAGACCATGATTGCATTGACAACATGCCCAGGCACACCGTCTGCTTCCCATTTCTCAGTGCCTGCACAAAAACAGTGACTTTTCCACCTCAAGTCTTTTGAGGAGTTTTAAAAAGTTATTTTAATTTATCTGAATTGTGGTTCAGAATTTCACAGAATCTAATACACTTGACTCTGTGTTTCAAAGATATTTGCAAAACCATCAATCAGTCTTCTGTACAAAACACATTTAATGGTCAAACATTAAAAAGTGAAGCATTACAAAATACCAGTGGTGATTATTAGCCATTTATTTTCTTAAGGGGGGCAGTATTTTGTAAGGCAGATGAGATCTGTTCACATTGTTGGTTTCTGTAACATCCTGCTGAGATGACATGCATATATCAGTACATAAATGTTAATGTCTTGGCCATGGTTTTCCGATGTCCCACAAGGGTTGAACAGGTCTGAGAGGAGAGAGGACACGCCACAGAGGGAACAACAACTCCAACAGTTTCCTGCTCTGCCTGGTTTAAGTTAGACTGTCGTCCAATGTCCACAGCATCCTGCACACAAAGAAAAATGTATTTAAGAAAGTTAAAATGAGAAAAAAAAAAAATATATATATATATATATACACACACACACACACACACACAGCTATAAATACAGCTATATTGTGAGAGTTAACTTCCCGTGTGAACCTGCAATCTTTAAGGTTGAGAATAAAACGGTTTTGGAATACAGTTCAAAATCAGCAAAACTTTATTGATCCCACACCTGGGAAATTTGTTCTGGGACCTCAAATAAATAATGTGTTTCTGAATCATAATTTTACTTTTATTATTTTAAATAGGGATAAACTTGATCCCAAACTAGGAAAGGTGTCACTTTCTTACAGCAATATGTTGCTTTGTTCAATCAATCTGTAATCCCTAAAGATATATTGAGAAACCTTTTAAATTATCCATGAATGTACTTCTTGAAAAAAATCTTTGATTAATCCTAGTGACAATTCACGGGCAATTATTCCCAGGTTTACATGACTGATACTGACACTGTGGTGAAAAAAATCGACTTTGTTTAATCCATAAAGTCATGGAAAGAGCTGTAAACCCCGCTAACATTGAGCTAGCTAGCATGCTAACACGGGAGAACAATGGTGATAGTTTGTCATGCAACATCTAACTTTCTAACATCTTTTTTCACTAGCAGCTACTGGTGGAGCTCCTCATCTGACTGTGCTTGCGTCCTCTGGTTAAATAAAGTACGAGTTTGATCGTTTAATATAGTAAAAGGTTTGAAAAACTTACCGGCACATTCTAAACTGGTCTGTTGACGTAAGACTCGGTGTTATTCGGCAGCCAATGAGCTTCTGGATGTGGGGATGTCCCGCCTCCCCTCCCGTTGACTGACGTGGCGCTGTTTTTACGTGTGTGACAGGTTTTAGAATCGCAACCGCAAAAAAAAAGCTCAACTCAAAAAATAAAAGCGCAACTCAAAAAGATAATTTCAAAATAAAACTGCAACTCAAAAACAGGATTTCAGAAAGGCGAGAAAACAAATCGGCAGCTGATAAATAGGATTGTGCTTTGGGGAATGGCTTTTGGTTGCAAATTGTGGGTTTTGGTTTGCAGATTTTGGGTTTTGGTTTGCAGAATTCGGGTTTTGATTCCTGGTTTTACAGTTTTGATGCCAAATAATTTAGGCGCTAATTTGACACGATACTCAGGGACTAGTCTGTTGGGCAGGGGCTGGATTAAAGCTCTCAAAATAGATTGGGAAAAGGTGAACAGAGTGCGGGAGGGGGAGGAGGCACTTCAGGAAGTGTTGGTAAAACATGAAACAGTTTTTAAAGAGGAGCTTGGGAAGTTGAAAGGGTTCTCAGCAAAAATATGTGTGAAAAAGGAAGCAAATCCTCAGTTCTACAAACCACGCTCTGTTCTAGGCCTGGGCGATAAATCGATCAAATGAATTAATTCGAATTTTTTGTTACGGGCGATTTCAAAAATAACTAAATCGAGTTTTTATGTGGCGCATTTTTGGCTCCTCAGAGCTTCCGTAGAGTTAGTTTCACACGGCACGCGACAGCATGGCTACCGGTGAGAGTGGGCAGTTTGTTCCCAAGAAAGAAATAAACTCATCTGTTGTGTGGAACTGGTGTGGCTTTACTGTCACAGACGTGGAGGAAGAGTCCCCACGCTGCAACATTTACCTAAAGGAGCCCATCGGAGTCAAAGGCTCTCACGCGCGGTCGCGTGGCACGCGCTCAGTCTACTTACACATGCACGCGCCCTAACACACACGCGACCTGACACACATACTCATTCTACAACGCCTGTATTGTTAGTTCATTAGTTAGATAGTTATTTTTTACTGTTATTTGTTAATAAAGAATACTGCGTTGTAATTATTACTTGTATATTCATTTGCGACGCGGCCACCGTAGGATTTTGTTTTTGGAGAGGACGGAGGCGGGTGCGGGGGTGGGGGGGTAACCGCGACTCCTGCTGCTTCATCATCAAGACGGGGTTTATTAATTTATTTAAAACTTTAGACCCAGATATGAGCTGTATTGTTAACTTTTTAGAAAATGCTGCTACTCTCAAGGTGAATTTTTGTCTCATTTTAGTCTAGACTATAAAGTGTGACTTAAAACACAGCTGGGACTTTAAGTAAGTAACCTTTTCATTTTGGACAAGTGAAAACAAGTGTAGAATAACAAAATAAGACAAAAACAAGACAAAAATTATATAAAACCAAGAAAAAATTATATAAAACACAACAAAATTATATAAACACAAGTCCAACAGGGAGTGAGAAGAAGAAACATTTTATACTTAACTTTGATTCCAAGAGTGTTTTTATTTATTTATTTTTCATACCAGAAATGGGGGTTACATTTGTCTTGCATTTGATTAAATAAAAGCAACATTTGCTTTATGTTGTCTGCCGTTTGTACTTATTGCTTTCCTTAAGTAGGGGGGGAAAAAAAAAATCGGAAAATCGAATTAAAAAAAATAAAATCGGAGATTTTATTTTTAGACCATATCGCCCAGCCCTACTCTGTTCCATTTGCTATGAGACACAAGGTGGAGCAAGAATTAGAGAGGCTCTTAAAGGAGAAGTTAATTTAGCCAGTGAAATTTTTTGATTGGGCTGCACCTATCGTTCCCATTTTAAAGCCTGATGGTACTGTGAGGATTTGTGGGGACTATAAGTTAACAGTGAACAAAGTATCTGCATTAGAACAGTACCCTATTCCTAGGATGGAGGACTTGATTGCATGCCTGTCAGGAGGAGAAAAATACACCAAGTTAGACATGAGTCATGCATATCAGCAGATAGTGTTAGATGAGGAGGCCAGGAAGTATGTTACAGTGAACACACCTAAAGGTTTGTTCACTTATACAAGGCTTCCTTTTGGAGTGAGTTCTAGCCCTGCCATTTTTCAGAGGACCATGGAGAATGTGTTACAGGGCATTCCAAATGTAGCCGTATATCTGGATGATATTATTTTGACAGGTAGAAGTGAAAAAGAACACATTCAGATTTTGGATCAAGTGCTCCAAAGACTTAAGGAGTCTGGGCTGCGGTTAAAAAGGAGCAAGTGTCAGTTCTTGGAGAAGGAAGTCATTTTTCTGGGTCACAAAGTAGATAAAACAGGGCTTCACCCTCTCCCAGCTAAAGTGAAAGCAGTTCAAGAAGCTCCTTCACCCACGTCAGTGACAGAGTTAAAAGCTTATTTGGGATTGCTAAATTTTTACAATCGGTTTTTACCAAATCTGTCTACTCTGTTGGCACCTCTACATAAGCTGCTCAGGAAAGATGAAAAGTGGGTGTGGGGTCCAGACCAAGAACGAGTGTTCAAGCTATCCAAAGAACTGTTGCAGTCAGATCGTGTTTTGGTGCATTATGATGAAGGGAAAGAGCTGATTCTGTCTTGTGATGCGTCTCCCTATGGGGTGGGGGCAGTATTAGCTCACCGCATGCCTGATGGGCAGGAAAAACCTATAGGGTTTGCGTCTCGCACCCTTGGGGCAGCTGAACGAAATTACTCTCAGCTGGATAAGGAAGGGTTGGCTGTGATTTTCGGAGTACAGTATTTCCACAAGTATCTGTACGGGAGGAAGTTTATTATTTGCACAGATCATAAGCCCTTGGTCAGTCTGTTAAATGAGATGAAAGCGGTCCCTCAGATGGCCTCACAGAGGATAATGAGATGGGCAGTTCTGCTGAGGGCATATGAATATGTCATATTGTACCGCGAAGGTAAGAAAAATGCTAATGCAGATGGGTTGAGTCGTCTCCCCATATCAGAAGAGTCAGACAAAGACACACCTGAAGAACATGTATTGATGATGGAGGAAATGCAAGGGCCGTTACTAAGGTCAGAGCAAATAAAAAAGTGGACAACCAAAGATCCAACTCTTGCTAAAGTACGAGAATACATTCAGAGGGGATGGCCCAACCACAAAAACAGTGAGTTAAAGCCTTTTGAAGTTCGAAAAGAGGAGTTGAGTGTGCAAGACGGTTGTGTTTTTGTGGGGAGCAAGAACTGTAATGCCTGCCAGGGCCCAACCTTACATGTTAGAGCAGCTACATCCGGCTCATCCTGGGATGAGCCGGATGAAAGCATTGGCTAGGAGTTATGTATGGTGGCCTCATATGGACTTGGATATAGAAAATAAAGTTAAAACGTGCACGGTGTGTCAGGAACAAAGGAAGGCACCTGAACACGCTCCCCTCCATCCTTGGGAGTGGCCTGATAAACCCTGGAGGAGACTTCACATTGATTATGCGGGTCCCTTCATGGGAAAAATGTTCTTGATCATTGTGGATGCACATTCCAAGTGGTTAGATGTGCATCCTGTGGCATCCGCTACCGCTGCAGCTACAGTGGAGAGTTTGAGAAGCAGTTTTAGTACCCATGGTATTCCTGAGATGATCGTATCGGACAATGCTCAATGTTTTGTGAGTGAACGGTTTCAAGAGTTTGTTAGTCGCAATGGCATCACGCATGTGACTGCAGCACCTTACCACCCTTCATCCAACGGGTTGGCTGAAAGAGCAGTACAGACATTTAAAGAACTCATGAAGAAAAGCAAGGGAGAGACGTTGGAGACCAAAGTAAACAGGGCTCTGTTTTCTTATCGCATCACCCCTCAAACAACTACGGGTAGGTCTCCAGCAGAGCTGATGATGGGCAGAAAATTGAGGTGTCTGCTGGATTTTGTACATCCAGACTTGAAAGATAGAGTGGCCAGAAGGCAAGCAAAACAGAAAGAACACCATGATAAACATTGCAGAGAGCGCACCTTTGAAGCGGGAGATCTGGTGTACACAAGAAACTACGCCAGTGGTCCACGGTGGATTCCGGGTTTGATTGAGGAGATGACAGGACCTGTGTCCTGCCGAGTTGTTCTGGGCAATAGACAGGTGGTAAGACGCCATGTGGATCAGTTGTTCCGGCGGATGGAACCAGAAAGTCCTGGGGTGGTGACAGAAGCTGAGATAGAGGATGAGGAATTGCTTCCATCAAGTGAGGGGGAGGGTTTGAGTGTGGAAAAAAGTTCAGAGGGTGAGGGGGAAGTCACTGAGAGTGGAGGACGCAGCCGGTCAGAACAGAGCCCCGACCTAGACGTGAGACGTTCACAGAGATCCAGGAAGCCCCCAGCGTACATGAAAGATTATGTAACGTGATTTTTTGTTGTTGTTGTGTTGGGGTTATTTGTTTGGTGTTTATATATATATTAAAAAAAAAAAAAAAAAAAAAAAAAAAAAAACAATGTGACTGTAACTGCGTTCTTTATGATGTTATTGTATGTTTTTGAACCTTGTTGACTGAAGTTGAAGTGGTCCCCTTATGAGGTGTATTTTTAGTCTAAGGGGGGAGAGATGTTGTATAGCCACAGCAGATGTTGCCGTTCAGGCCGCAAGGGGGCAGCAGTGAGCCATGCTGCAGTTCAGAGTGAAGCTGGACTGGGAGCAGCCAGCAGTTTTGTAAACGGCGCACGCCGACCATTCGTGAAGAATAAAGTTGCACTTGAAGAGAACCCCGAACCTGGCATTCCTTCCTACAAGTTACTACACTTCCAGAAGGATGTTGTTTCCATTTCCTATGTAGTTCCTTATTGGAATAATTTAGTTTATCATTTAGAATGGAAAAAGATCTGGAATCTACCAGCAAAATACTTTTTAACCAATAAAGTGAAAGAAATCTCATTCAAACTAATCCATAAATTCTATCCATCCAAACTAAATCTGCAACGGTTCAGAGATGATATTGATGTAACCTGTTCTTTTTGTCAAGAACACCCTGAAGATGCTGTACATTTATTTTGGTCATGTTCCTTTTCCACCACTCTCTGGTCTAAAGTTTGTCATTTCATCTCCGCCCACATTGACCCTGACTTTCGCCTGTACTTAGAAAATGTTATGTTTGGCCTCACCCACTGTCCATCTCATAAAAAAGAACAGTTGTACATCATTAATCTTTTATTGTTCTTATGCAAATGGCACATTCATAAATCAAAAGTTACGAATCATACCCCTCATTTCTCAGTCTTTATCAGTGAGCTCAAACAATACATTAAGACAAAAAGAAACTCTGATAATAAGAAAGCCATCAAAACATTTGATCTGTGTGTCAGTTTCAATATATCTGTGTAAAATGTAATAACCCCCTGGCTTGTTCCTTTGTTGTTCCTATTTGCTATCTAGCATTGTTTTGTATTGAATTTTACATTCAATAAAGTTTTTAAAAAAAAAAAAAAAAGAAAGGAGGTTCAACCAACTCTGAGGTTGAACTTGAACTCTGAGTTGGTCAGTTGGGAGATTAACAACTCGGAGTTTTCTGTTTCAGAGAAGCTGATCGGAGTTAGGTCAATCAACTCTGAGTGGACTGAATCGGAGTTGAGCGTGCGCACCGCGACCATAAGAAGCCATTATCAATGGAGCACAGATATCACGAGTCACCATGGCAACCGTGAAAAAAAGAGGTCTGCATATTTTTCGCCAGCTGAACTTGACGTGCTGCTGCAGAGTTACAGTGAATATGAGCACATATTTCAGAAGAAAAGCAACACCGCTGCATCTGCAAAACAGAGACAGTTAGCGTGGGAAAACATAGCTGCTCAAGTTAATGCGTAAGTTTGCATTTAAATCATTGTTGTAAAATATTGACTATAATAACTTTTTAAATAGCGTAAGGTGTGAAATAAAAAATGGCGATATTTCGGTGTACTTTTGAAGTGTTATTCCTGGTGTAAATGCATGAAATGCTGCATAGTGTAACCAATCTGGGGGAAAAATGCATTTAACGTCGGTAATGTTTAGAGGACTTTTTTGTTAACCTTCCCCTCTTGAAAACATTGGTCAGTTTAATATTAATACATGCAATTGTGTTTTTAAAAGTGAACTTTTGTCTACTGTTGAACCTTTCGCCAGTGGCGGTTCTACCCTGAATTACTCCCCGGGCGAGACCCTCCCCAGGCGCCCCTCCCCCCCCCCCCCCCCCCCCCCCCTCATAGAGTCACTTTGTCCATGTCAACTGACATGTTTTATTGTCATTGAAATTAAGAAATTGATTGAAAAAATATGTTTATCAGAATTCTGCACTGCATTATAACAGTTATCAGAACATACAAAATAAAAGACCATAATCTTTATCTGTGAACCTAACCTGGTCAGGAGCAGGTTAGGTTCACAGCATAAGTAACCATGGACACTGACTCAGAGTATAAGTTACCTCTCTTTCAGAAACGGGTTTGACTTACTCTGCTTTCTCTGGTTTAACAAACCTCCCATTCTGAAGCGGAAAACCCAGAGTTTCCCTGATTTCAGGGTTAACTCACTCAGAGTTTACACTTAACCTCCTTTCTGAAACAGGCCCCAGGTTTGACTACAAAACCTATCAGAGGTTGAATTAACCTTAATCACATTTGTTTATTGTATTCCTGAACTAAAGTAATTGATAAAAAAAAATGTCTTCAGTGAACAAAGAAACAAAATTGAAAAAAGAAATTTAACGGCAAAAAACTTTAATAACTTTTTAAAGAGAATAATTACGAGTATAAATAAACATTAAACTGTAGTAAAAAAAGAAATAATATTTTAGAAATGCTTTCGGCGAAAAAAAAAATACAGGGATAGACTTTAGTTAAATTAGATTAACCCATTTATGAGGTATTTAACTGAGATATAACATAATGAAAGAAAAGTAAAAAAATGAATGAACAAATGAAATATTTTTATCGTCTTCAAATACTTGTGTAATAAAAAACTGGACTTTTTTTTGTAAATCACAGATTATTTCAGGTTGACACAAAATAAACACTTAAGGATTTTTTCCCTTCTTAATAACTAGTTAAAATCACATGTAGTTTCTATAAAATATGAATTCTTGCTGGTTTTATTTGAACCCTTTCAGCTTTTTCCAGGTCTGACAGTGTTAACGGAAATGAAAATATTTGACAATCCAGTTGATGAGAAGCTGTAGAAAGACTGAAATGAATGAAAGATCCTTCTACCTGCAGTCATTCCTGAAGGAAGCTCATTGCAGCTGCTCTCTCCTGACAGATGGAATGATGGGAAATGAAGTTCATGTTGAAGTGTGGTCCAAGAAGAACAGAAAGGTCTCACCTCAAAGTCAGGACTTGGATCAGCTGCTGTTCTCTGGGAGCGTGCACGTGCTGCTGCATGTGCTTCTGTCATGGCGTTCTGGATGAGCTGCTGAGGTCTGTTTGCATCAAGACTCTCAGCTGCTTTAGTCAAACTGCTGAGCGATGGAACAATGGAGCCGTTTCTGAAGGAAGAGGATCAAACATGATGCTCTGCATCCGTTTGCTTCAGGAAGTGGAGGTTTTTTAGAGTCTCCAGACTGTTTCTGAACGGCCAAAGAAAAGCAGCTGATGTGGTTCTGTCTCCTACCAGCAGGGAGCGCTCTCAGCCGGACAGAACAGATCCTCAATGCTGCTCTGAGAAGGACTCTTCTGTTCCAGAAGCAGAGACTGTTCACATCCAGGAGAATCTGGACTCCAATGAATCCCAGAGAATCTCCTCTCTGCTGTTTGGACACTTTGACCAGCAGAGGGCAGCAGAACTTTCAGCAACTCTGGATCTGATCCCACAAAAACAATCCATGGATGATCAGATTTCAGAATTGGAGTCCTGAAGATTTGAAGGATCAAAGACAAAGATGTTCTGAAGAGAAGATGTGAGAAGAAAGTCCAGAATGAATCCACTCTGACTTCTCCTCATGTCTCTGAAGCTTGTGTCTTCATGTCTTCACCTCAGAGTTTCTTCTGGATTCCATGTGGATCAATAATATTGATCATGTTCTGTTGTCATTTTCCATCAGAACTTCAGGCTTTTCTCTGCTGATGATCTCTGAGCTGAACTTCTTGGAGGAATTCCTGAATCTGGGATTTGGAGCAAACAGTCAGAACAAAGGAGGTTTCCATTTCTCCTAAGCTCTGCCAGAAGAAAAGAGCTGAAGCTTGAAGCTGAAGCAGCATTTGCTCCGAGAATCTGTCCTCCAGACCAACAAGTCCCACCACAGCCTTGAAGACGTTTCCAGAAGCAGCAGCAGACTGTGTTCCCATGACGATGCTGAAGTCAGCTGCTGCTCTGCAGGAGAAAGTCTGCAGCTCCTCAGTCAGGAAGCTCTTTCAAGCTCGTGCACATCTGTCAGTGCAGCAGCAGAAAGCCTGTTTCCCTGCAGGAAGTCTGAGACTTTTCAAAGTAAGAGCCTCATGTTGGCAGAGATGGGTTGGATTCTTTGATGCTCCAGTGTCTTTTGGATTCAGGATGAGTTCATGCAGATCTAGAAATCCCACCATGATAATCATCCTTACGGAATTTCAAAATAAAAGACTTACAATCACTGCTGGATGAGAAATACATGTACTCTTTATTTTCTGTCAATAAATCATATTCATCACTAAATCCTTGATTGTAAATGATGGATCTAAAGTTGAAAAGAAGTCAAAGTGCTGACTCAGCACAGATCAAAGGAGACACAGATGATTTCCTGGAATGAAGAAAACATCAAACATCATGATGTGATCTGGAACTGAGCTGTTCTTCAGAAGATCCTCCCAAACATGGAAACTGTTGCTGCAACACGTGAAGGTTTGGTTCTGTTGTTAGTGAGATCAGGGGGGTATTCCAGGAAGCATGTTTAAACTAGCCTGACTTTAACCCTGAACTCTGGCTGAAATCCGCCTGAACTTGCTTACTCTGGGTATGTTGGTTCCAAAAGACCAGATATGAGTTGTCGTTATTACGCTTGACTTGGTAACCCTGGGTTAATGCACGTGCACAGCAGGTACATAAAGACATTCTCAATGGATCGCCAATTTCTGGAGTCACCATGGAAACGCGTGGAAAAAAAGAAAGCGCTACACTTCAGTGAGACGGAGTCTGAGATTTTAATGACGGCGCATGAAGATTATGCGTCCAGTAAAACTATAACACGGCTGCATCATCAAAAGAAAGAGTTTCTGCTTGTAGTGTGTGTGTGTGAATGTGTGTGTGCATGGGTGAATGGGACTGTGACTGTAAAGCGCTTTGGGCCTTCGTAAGAGGGTAGAAAGCGCTATATAAGTATACGCCATTTACCATTTACCATTTACCATTTGTAGTAAAAGAACAGACAAAGTAAACGCACGAGTTTCTGATCTTATTTCCATTTTCCTTGTGACGCGTATATATTGAAGTTTGCGGACGACACAACACTAGTGGGGCTCATCACCAAGAACGATGAGACCCACTACAGAAAAGAGGTGGAGCTCCTGACCATGTGGTGCAAAGACAACAACCTCTTGCTTAATGTTAGCAAGACCAAAGAGATTGTTGTCAACTTCCAGAGAGGCCACACCCAACACCCCCCACTCACCATCGAAGGTGCTGCAGTGGAGAGGGTGAGCAGCACCAAGTTCCTGGGGGTGCACATCAGCGAGGACCTCTCCTGGACAACCAACACTGCATCACTGGCCAATAAATCACAGCAGCGCCTCTACTTCCTGCGCAAACTCAAGCGGGCAAGTGCTCCACCACCCATCTTGACAACATTCTACAGGGGAACCATCGAGAGCATCCTTTCCAGCTGCATCACTGTGTGGGGTGGGAGCTGCACAGAGAAAAACAGGAAAGCTCTACAACGCACAGTAAAAACAGCTGAGAAAATAATTGGTGTATCACTCCCCTCCCTGCAAGACATATACACCACCCGCCTCACCCACAAAGCCATCACAATCGTAAATGAAGCAAGCCACCCTGCACACAGTCTGTTCAGCCTCCTGCCCTCTGGAAAGAGATATAGGAGCCTCCGCTCCCGCACTACCAGACTCAGCAACAGCTTTATCCATCAGGCTGTGAGACTGCTGAACTCACTCCCCTCCCCACTCACAGTGCCAGCCAGCAGGACCACCGGATAGGATAAACACCCCTCCTCCACTAAGCGTTGAAGGACAAAACACTAACACTGAACTGAGACAATTAACTACCTCTGCATATGCAACTGCACATGTAAATAATATTCATTCATGTAAATAATATTCATTTCTACCAACTACCTTACCTAAATGCACACAGTTGGCTCATGCTGCTTTAAGCAACCTGCACCTTGTTTTAACATATTTATTGTCTTCACATTTTATTATTCATTATTACTTAGAGAAGAGGCCTGTTTCTTGTAGTGCATCTGCACTTTACTGTTGTTTGTTGTTTGTCTACCCACGGGACTGTGGGAAACGTAATTTCGATTCCTTTGTATGTCAAGCACATGTGAAGAAATTGACAAATAAACCTGACTTTGACTTTGACTTTGACTTTTGGGGGAGATCTCCTCACTCACAGAGACCCTCAAGAAGAAGGAGGAGGAGGAGAAAATGATGCTTTCAAAGACCCTGATGGACACATTCAATCAGATCAAAGAGGAGATTGAAAACCTGCAGAAACCAAAACCCAAGAAGAAATCTGGGATGCAGAGATTCCTTCAGTTTTTCCAATGATCTGAAAGACAGAATTGATCCAAACTGGATTGATTTTGGTTCTTTGAGTTTTTCTACATTTGAGAGAAACCAAAGTGGGAGGAGTCTTCTTTATGTAGTCCATCAGAATCCTAGAAAGAAGTTCTAGATCATATACATCTATACACCCTTGATTCTAAATAATGGATCTAAAGTTGAAAAGAAGTCAAAGTGCTGACTCAGCACAGATCAAAGGAGACACAGATGATTTCCTGGAATGAAGAAAACATCAAACATCATGATGTGATCTGGAACTGAGCTGTTCTTCAGAAGATCCTCCCAAACATGGAAACTGTTGCTGCAACACACGAAGGTTTGGTTCTGTTGCTAGTGAGATCTGATGGATCAGAACCAGACTTCTGTCAGCTGGAACTGGGGCTTCTTCCAGACCACTCACCTACAAAAGAGAGGCTATGTTTGGATGTTTAACCCACCACATGCTTCCCACATGGGAGGATCTTGGGAACGCCTAATTGGGGTGCCCAAACCCATCTTGGATGCAATGTTAATGAAGACAGACTCAACTCATCTGACGCACGAGGTTTTCAATACTTTCATGGCTGAAGTGATGGCAATCATGAACTCTAGACCTCTGGTTGCCATATCAACTGACCCACACTGTCCTGAGGTGCTAACCCCAGCTGCTTTACTGACACAAAAGATGGTAAAGTACGTAAGGTGGAAGTACGCACTGCAAAAGAAGGAACTTTAAAGACTTACCTTAGACCAGTTTCAGACATTGTTTTTCTTATCCCATATGACTGAAAAAGTTATGTAAATTTGTGTTGATGTTTTAATGTGATATAATTGCATTATATCAAGCGGGGAGTGTAATGCCTTTCGTTAAGTTGGTAAAAGAAGCATTTTCATTTATGTAACTTATGCTTAACAGTTCGTTTTGGGAAATAGTCAGAGTGAGACATCTGTCGTTTCTGTTAAGTTTTGATTTAAAATTTTTGTCAAAGTGAGTGCTCTCACCATGCGTTCTCAAGTTTAATGGAGCACATTTTCACGGAGATGCGGCCATGTTCGTGCTGAGCTGGCTCTGTGCGTGCGAGCGTTGGGAATTTTTTTTTTTATGTTTCTTATGAAGTTGTTTAGCTGTTTCTTGTGTAGTTGAAAATGTTTCTTACAAGCTGTGAATCAGCAATTGGCCTGTCATACCATGTTTTTATGGAAAGCTAATGTCCGTGAACACATTTTTTCTGTTTTATTTCAGTTACAAATAATAATATGAGTATTGTTTAAGATGAAGAGAAATTAAGAAGCAACTCAAACCAACCTGGAAGTACTCGTATTTGTTCGCTGGCTGTCTAGCAGCATCAAGTCACATGTTCTGAGGACAGTACAGTCATATTACTCCAATTCAATTAATATTTTTTCCATCTTAATGAATTATAATTCCAACTTAACTTTTTAACATTGAATTTCAGTGTTCCAAATGATGCTACATGAATGCATTATGTTGTAACTTGTTGTGCTATCCTAGCCACTTTACAGTTGGGAGTTGGGTCATCTAGACCAGTGTTTTTCAACCTTTTTTAGCCACGGCACACTTTAACCTTGACAAAAATCCCGCGGCACACCAGCATCCAAAAAAAGAGTCTGTCAATAGTCTGTATTGAGCGACAGCCAGAAAAAAAGCAGGAAGTTGCCTATGGTTTTTTCTAGGATATGAAATAAAAGTTAATTTAGAAAATTTAGAAAATGTCTGATGTTTGTTTGTTGTGGTTTAAAGACGTTTAACATGGACGAATCACTGTCCCTTTAAGCAAATGCATCATGGGAGATGTAGTGTGAAAACAGACGTAAAAGGGCAAAAAGACTGGCGTTTCTGCGCTTCATTGTTTTGTTCACTTGTGCCACGGTCTGAGACCGGATTCTGTGGAAAGCTACACCGCTAAAGACGAGCTTTAGCTGGTATTTTTGTTAGGACTGAGCGACTTTTTGAGCTAAATTGGAACAAGGAAGATATTACTTTAACCACTTCTGATTGGTCAGACTGATGACATGTGATTAAGCCTTCAAGAATGATTGGCGGAGACAGTTAAAGGGGCGGGACTTTTTGCCCAAACAGTTATAGCGGCAGCTAAATCGCGGTACCGTCATTCTTATCAAAATGTCTTTAATAGAATCAAAGAAACACAAAGAAAAAAATTTTTAATGATCTTTCATATTCCTAACTACTCAGTGTTTTATCAGGGCCTGTTTGGATGAACAAAGAGCTGATATCCTGGGGATGGGAAATGTTTTTAGATCAGTTAATGAGGGCAATTTCCCACGGCACACTAGTGTGCCGCGGCACACTGGTTGAAAAACACTGATCTGGACCCACTAGTCTAATGATTTGTGATCTTCACTGGTTCAATGGATTACATGAAATTTTTCCACCTTTATCCACCTTTGTCATGGTAGGGAGAACAAATTAAGAAATTAAGGGTGGGGTCATCTAAGATAGCACAAGGGTTAAATGGTTAAAAAATAAAATGTTTTTATGTACAAAGATTGTTGTTTGTCTTCTCCATCCTTGTTTTTAAACGATCGATAAGAATACAGGATTGAAAGCAGTATCAATAAGAGAAGTACTATCTATATAATCATTTCTACTAAATGGTGACTTGACCTAACAAAGTATATACTGCAGTCAATACTTTGTTTTTAGATATTTATTAAATGTTCACTGATCACATTAAACGTGTTAGAATTAAAGATGTATAAAAAACATTTCAACCATAGTGAAGACATTCAAGAATTAGCTCTAATGACTAAAAACAAACAACTCATTTCTATTTGCAGGTATATCTAAAACATTCATTTTGTGAACAAGTTGTACATATTTTGTCAGCAGTAAAACTCTGTCTATTATCACAAAAATTGATATTTATTAATCCATTACTTTTTTGCTTTTGATGTAGAGAAGATGAAAACCTAAAAAAAATTGTCCTAAAAAGTAAGAATATCATATTAAAATGATCAAGTATTTAGAAAACTTCATTTCTACACATTTAACACTAACTTGTGCCTCCCTCTAATGAAGTTACTGCATCAATATGGTATGGAGGCCATCAGCCTGTGGCTCTGTGTACATGAAATGAAAGCTCAGGTTGTTATGAAGTTCATTCCAAGATTGGGGTTTGTCCCTAGGAGTTTTAAAAAATAAAAAACAAATTTTAAAATATTCACATTTTCTGAGAAACAGAACTTTTTTCCCTCTTGTGAAATAAAGTCTTTGACTGCAGTGCAGAGGTTTAGAGGTCGACATCAGAAAAGTTTAAATTTAGAGTTTACACTAAATCCTTTATTACATTGTTTGTAAAGAGAAAGTCTTGTGCGTTCTCATGTGTCTTTTGAGATTAGACATTTGATTAAAACTTTTTTTACATTCTTTACAAGAAAAAGGCTTTTCTCCTGTGTGAGTTCTCATGTGTCTTTTGAGATGCGATATTTGATTAAAACCTTTTTCGCATTCTTTACAAGAAAAAAGCTTCTCTCCTGAGTGAGTTCTCATGTGTCTTTTAAAATTAGATATTTGATTAAAACTTTTTTTACATTCTTTACAAGAAAAAGGCTTTTCTCCTGTGTGAGTTCTCATGTGTGTTTTGAGATCAAATATACGACTAAAACTTGTATCACATTCTTTACAAGAAAAAGGCCTCTCTCCTGTGTGAGTTCTCATGTGTGGTTTGAGATGAGATATTTGATTAAAACCTTTTTTACATACTTTACAGGAAAAAGGCTTTTCTCCTGTGTGAGTTCTCATGTGTATTTTGAGATGAGATCTGTGACTAAATCTTTTCTCACATTCTTTACAAGAAAATTGCTCATCTTCTGCATGGATTCTTGTGTGAATTTTGAACAGAGATTTGTTACAAAAACTTTTACCACATTCTTTACAGATATAACATCTTTCATCAGACCCAGTTTCCATGTAGTCAGACGGGTTAGTAATTATTCTTGAGTTTTTACCAGACTTGATAGAGGACAGTTTCTCTTCTTTTGGAGATTGTTTGTATTTCTTACCAAGATTTGTCTTCTTGGGATTTTTTATAACATCAGACTCACACTGAACTGCTGATATATGAGAGCTGTCCACACTTTGGACATGACTTCTGTCTCTTCTCTTCCTCTGATCTCTGTTCTGTGGGTCTTTCTCTTTATCTGTAGTTGATGTTGATTCTGCCTCTTCATCTGTAGTTGATGTTGATTCTTCATGTTGGTTTCCTTCTTCATCCTGACTGTCAGTTACATTAAAGCTCTGCTGATTGTTTAGATCTGTTTCACTGTTCTCATCTTCCTCATAAGTAGGAATCTCCATCAAGGTATCAGTCTCCTGCTTCAGATCAAGCTGATCTTCATCCTGACTGATGCAGAGTTCCCCTGGTTCCTCTTTAATCTGTGGAGGTTCTGGGTAACCCTGTTTCTCCTTATAATGTGAAGGATCTTGTTCTTCCTGTTCCACGCTTAAGTTCCTTTGCTGGTTGCAGAGACCTTCCTCTTCAGTCATCCAATGCTGGGGGAGGCCTGCAGAAACACAAGAAGAGAGTCTTTTATGTGTTTTGATGACTTTGTGTGTTATAAAGACCAATAAAAATGTAAATAGTCTCAGTCAGAATATGTACAATATTTTTTTAATAAGTTTCTTCTGTTTTCTTTAGCACAGCAGCACAACATTGTGCTGGAAAAAAAACCTGCACCTCCCTCCTATGAGGAGAGCTACGTCAGTCAGTTTATAAAAATGCTGCAAAGGGAGCATATATAAAATTAACAATAAAGGTCGCAAAACAGAGCCTTGTGGCACACCAAAAGTGAGGGATGAAGAAGAGGACTTAAATTTGGAAAAAACAACAGAAGAAGATCTACCAGTCAGATAAGAGAAGAACCAGTTTAGAGCAGAACCAGATAGCCCAACCCAATTTTTTTGCCTGTCCAAAGGGACGTAATGGTCAACAGTGTCAAAGGCTGTGGTCAAGTCCAGTAGCAGTAACACAGAGCATTTTCCTGCATCACTCTGCATCAGGTTGTCATTAGTGACTCTGAGAAGGGCTGTTTCAGTAGAGAGAGCTCTCAGAAGAGCTGGCGGAAACTGATCAAAACTGCCATGACTGTCGAGAGCAGTTGTAAGTTCGTTAGCAACTTTTTCTAAAATTTTGGGCATGAATAGAAGATTAGAAATAGGTCTGTAACTGCTCAAGAGGGATGGGTCTAGACATCTTTGAGCAGAGATGTTGGCAGCACATCGAGAGAGCAAAAGGATGACTTCAATGTGCCTACCAATCTGACTACCGGTAGCTTAGAAAGAGAAACAGGTGAGAAGGTATCTAAAATCACAGGCCGAGGTGGACTGGGAAACGAACCAGAACCAGAACCAGCTGTGCGAAACAGACAGCTCAATAACTTTTCTGATAAATGTTCAAATATGAAAGCAAGTATCTCAATCATTTTGCATTAACACAGAGAGTAACCTACAAATGCATTTTAAAAGAAAAAAGATTGTTGGTTTTTACTGCCTTTAAAAGAGGAATTCTCTCTTTGAGGTGTAAATGGAGACACAGCCGCGAGACAGATGCCAATGGACCGGCAACAAAGTACATGCATCTGTAAAAATCAATGATCTTTCTGAAATGAATAAATATCTACATTTACAGTGGTGGACAGAATTGTTGTTACCCTTCAGTTAAAGAAGTAAAGTCCACAATGCTCACTGAAATGACTTGAAACATCAAAAGTAACAATAAATTAAAATTTATTGAAAATTAAATAATCAAAATCATTACTTTTGAGTTGTTGATTAACAGAATTATTAAAAAAAAAAAAAACTAATGAAATAGGGCTGGACAAAAATGATGGTACCTTCATAAAAGACTGAGAAGTAATTGCCCAGGGGGTCATGATGAACAAATAGTGACGTTGCTGTTTGGTGAAAAGGTGTGGACCACACTTAACATGGACAACAGAAAGCCAAGGAGAGAACTGTCCCAGGACATTAGAAACAAAATTATAGACAAAAACCATAAAGGTAAAGGCTATAAAACCATCTCTAAGCAGCTTGACGTTCCTGTGACGACGGTGGCACATATTTTTCAGAAGTTTAAGACCCACAGGACAGTAGCCAACCTCCCTGGACGTGCCTGGATGAGGAAAATGAATGACAAATTGAGGAGACGGTTAGTTGGAACTGTATCAGAAGAGCCCAGAAAAACCTCCAAAAACATTAAAGGTGAACTTCTAGATCAAGGTACATCAGTGTCAGATCACACCATTCGTCGATGTTTGAGCCAGAGTGGACTTCATGGGAGACGACCTAGGAGGACAACACTGTTGAAAGGAAATCATAAAAAAGCCAGACAGCTCCTCTCTTCCCTATCCGGTGTGTTTTTGGGCTTTATCTTTTTGGGTTTCAACAGATTGAATTGTTTTTAACCGAATATACTCATACACCCGCGAGGTTCTGCTCCCAATCAGCGGATCCACTGTTTCTGACCATTTTTTTGAGGACTGTACCAGTTGAACTACGTGACTGCAGTCTGCTCCGGACGGAGTGGAGGCGCCACAGGCGGTGCATGGGGAAGCTTCAAGGCAGCCATGCTAAGCTAGTGGCTAGTCCTCACCGACCAGACATCCCAACAATCACGCTGGCCAACGTACGATCTCTGGACAATAAAGACTGCAAGTGAGTGCTGTGTCTTTGTCTTTGTGGAAACGTGGCTAACGGACAACATCCTGGACCGTGCCATCCAGCTAGCTGGGTTAGCAAGTAGGGCTGGGAATTACTGGGTACCTCACGATATGATACGATTTGCGATACATTGCTCACGATAACGATACTATCACGATATGGCGATAATGTGATAATCGATATATCTAGTCTCTAACAACTCACAAATTATCAAACTGTAAGAAAGAAAAACTTGAAAAACTGTTTTTTGGAAAATATTTCCCTATTTATTTTTTTAAACACCTGATAATAAACAACTTGTGTCCTATTTGGTGTAATGAATGACTTCTGTGAAACATTGCTGAAATTAGTAATACTCTATTTTTGACAAACAATGACAATTTTCATTTGGAAATATATGTAAAATTTCGTTTAAACGACAGCGCACATGAACAGCAGCCATTATTTAAAACAAAATTGCTGTAAAAAGGATAAAAAATGAATAAATCAAGTAGCTGCCAGGCACATTGTTATTAACTTTTGAAAAACAAAACCATAGCCATTGCTTAATTAAAAAAAAGGGATGTGAATCAGATATTAATTCTGTGAACAAAAATATAGTGTATTTGTTAAAAATAAATGACACCATTTAGTGCAAATGTGGTGTAAACAAAAATAAAATTCTCCCAGAAAAATAAAATCAAGTAGCAAGGAACTTTCCTTTAAGTTATTTAAGACTTAAACTGCTTTCAAAATAAATAACCAGGGATAAAATACATCAAGAACTTGAAGTGCATCTAAAAGTAAACATCTTTGTGAACAACACGTTTGGAGAAAAGCTGCATGCGATGTATGTTTAAATGTTCATGTTTTCCTTGAGAACCACAGGCTTTTTAGCGTCAAGACGCCGCTCGTTTACCGCTGCTTAGAGGAGAAGGGGGTCTAAGGCCAGGGATGCCTCTCTTTCTGGTGTTTCCATCTCAACTGTAACTTTGGTCTGGCCGTACAGAGCAGAGATCTTTTTGTCAGTATTTCCGAAAGGGAATGTCAAAGCGTGGCTCTACTGCATTCAATAAAAACCAAAATCCCTCGTTCTCCACCTCCCGTTTTGTTTTCCGTTTGTATTGCCGCTGCTGTCGCAGAAAACGGCAGTACCTTTGTCTGGGAAAAGGTATCCACGCCGGGCTGTGTCGGGTTCAGGCCAGCAACAGTCACGGCGTTCTCACACAACTCCGGGTGATGCAGCTTCCATGCTGCCGGCGCGTCTTTTAAGTTAATTCTTTCACTTCTCATTGTTTTTCCCCTCCGCCATCTTTGTTTGAATGTGTCTTCTTCTTCGTCCGCCCGCAACAGCCAATCTCGCAACGAGCGCCCCCTATCGACCCTCCGAAGAATTGTCTTACCAAAGGATGGTTATTATAAAGTTTTACAGGGTCTTTAAAAGTACATAAAAGGTCGATACTTGACGAAGACGTCTCAAGAATCTATCGCGGGACTAAATATCGCGATATATCGCCATAATCGATATTTTGGCACACCCCTATTAGCAAGCTTCCGGGCAGACAAGATGCTCATTGAGGGGGGTGGAGGGCTGTGTATTTATATCCACGATGCCTGGTGCCGAAATGCCAGAGTGGTCTATCAACACTGCTCCCCCCTGGCTGAGTTTATGATTATTAAATGCCGGCCATTCTACCTGCCGAGAGAATTTAGCTCCATACTGCTGGTAGCAACATACATCCCTCCCAGCTCCACCACCAACAGGAGTAAGGCTCTGTATGAACTACACCAGCACATCAGTGAGCAGCAGACAGCACACCCTAAAGCCTTCCTCATTCTACCCGGGGACTTCAACCATGCAAACCCTAAGAGCGTGTTTCCACAACTCCATGAACATATCATCTTCCCCACAAGAGGTAAAAACATCTTGGACAATGTTTACACCCCACACAATGGAACCTACAAAGCCCTTCCCCTCCCCCACCTGGACGCCTCAGACCACACCACTGTCATGCTAATGCCAGCATACAGGCCACAGGTGAAAGCCATCAGACCAGCTAAAAAGGTGATTCAGGTGTGGCCTGAGGGAGGCCTATGACGTTATCACGTGACAGCGTGAGGCGCTCACTGCAGGGCTCCAGACTGCGACTAAATGGTCGCATTTTGCGACCAAAATTTGAGAGTGTGAGACTGAATTTTACATCCAGTCGCACGTGCGCGACCAGTAAATTTGCCTCCCCCACCCTACGTATTTTGTATACATTAAACATGGAAGGGGCACGTCAGTGATCAATGAAATGAGCAATGAGATGCGAGCGCACACGCACGCAAACACACACACACAAACTCGCACACATACTCATCAAACGCGAGCACACACTCGCGTTTCATTGAGTGATGCCCATCTGTGAGGCGGCCACTGCGTGTGATAAGAATAGGGAAAGCCACTAAAAGTGGCTAAATGCGTGGAGGGGGAGGGGCCTAGAGATAATCGAGCGCGCATATACATCTGTGGGAAGGAAACGGAGACAAATATCAACCTGATATGTGCGTCTGAGCTATGAGTAAGCGAACTATTGATTCGTTCTTCCAACCTGCAGCTAGTGCCAGAGTGTACAGCAGGGGTCTCAAAGTCGCGAAGCAAACCACGGCTCTCATGCACGGCTGTAACGGCATGACATCGCTCCCGCGGGAGATGGTCAGCTGAGGAGAATAAATGTCCCACATGTACATGCGTGACAGCTAACGGGGCTCTAACATTAAACACGTGCGAGCAACAACACGATTTAGTCTTAGACACATTTAAAACACGTGGGAAAAATGTAACGATAGACGTGTTTAAGATGAACCAGCGCCGCACCTGAGATGGGGGGGGGATGAAGGCGAAGCTGCAGCGAGACTTAAGAAGAACAGGAAGTTGTTGTCCTTAACATTCAATTTACTTTTAATATGCCTCTTCCCCTTAGTATGATCTGTGATTTCTGATATATCTTTTATAATTATTTTAATGTTTTGTAATGTATGTAGCCTTTTTTTAATCAGTTGGCATATTAAATTATTAAATTATTTTATTGGTCACTGAACTACAAAAAAGAATCAGGACACATGTCCCATAATGCATTGTTTTGTAGTCTGTAGGGCAGCTTTCAGTCAGTGCAGTACTAAATTTCCAGCTGCGTTTGCTCAGGTTGGCGCCTTGCTCCCACCCCTTTCTTGTGATATTTTTGTTTTGATTGACGGGTGATGTTAGAGCAAAAACAAAAATATGTCTCACACCAGGTGATCTGTGCAGCGTTGTGTCTATCTGGGTGATCTCAAATTATTGTGCATCTTGGCTGCACCTATTTGGTGTCACCAACATGAATTTCCATCCCCTAATGTTTACATACATGTAAGTATTGTTTGTAACTGTGAAATGACCGAAAGGTTACTATGGTATTCACTTTGTTACTAAGCACTTTTTTTATTCTGAATGTATGGTATTTTGTTTACTATTTGTACTGTCATGACAGCCATGCTGTTGTCAGTTTACCTTGTTGTTGCATCTTTAAAAGTGCAGAATAAAATGTGACACTGAATTAGAAACAGCACATTGTAATTTCTGCATCTATTATTAAAGTATTTATTAGTAATACAGTGGAAATTAGTAGATTTGGTTAGAATGTTGATTTACGGTATGCGCCCCTAAATTTTCTGGTTGAGCCCCTAAAATTTTCAGTTGGGGGCCACTGTGCTCCTAGTGAAAAAAGTTAGTCTGGAGCCCTGCACTGGGAAGGATAAAGCTACTAAGAGCCCTAGGACCGGTCAACATTCCTGGCTGTCCTGAGGACCTGTGCTGATGAGCTCACAGATGTCATCACCGACATCTTCAACCTCTCACTGAGCCACGCTGTTGTCCCCTCTTGCTTCAAAGTCACCACCATCATCCCGGCCCCAAAGAAGTCCTCTCCCTCTGGGTCGGCTGCTGTTCAGCCACTGTGGCTCTGGGTGGGGATCTGCATCACCTCTTAGCTGTGGTGGAGCGGTCCCCGCCTGTAATGCTGCATTTGGCTGTCTATGCGGCTGCTTACAGAGGGGGAGTTTCCAATTACCAGCGTTTCCAGCATCATGTTTTTGTGCTCAGCCTATTTTTCATTGTCGTTTCCCATCAGTTGGAGGGTGGGAGGTGTGAAAGGCGTGAGGGGGCTAGGTACGGGGAGGGGGGCCCTATTATTTATTTATTTTTATTTTTTTTATGCTTGCTTGTTTTTATATTTTGTTGTGTTTTAATGTAAAGCACTTTGTGTTATAATTTTATATGAAAAGTGCTTTATAAATAAAGTTTGATTTGTTTTTATCACACTTTTTTCCTATCTTTGATTTTGCTGAGTTAATATTCAGTTTAGTATTCAGTTTTTCAGATTAGTTTGTCAACATTTTCAGGAACGAGGAGAGATCTTTTAGCGGTAACGATGTCCCCAGCATTAGAAAAAAACCCTCTCACTCAGGACAGAGGTTGCAGAAATGGAGAGATACCTCTTTACCAATTCTGCAATATGCTTATAGCTGGTCTCATTGGTTCTTCCCAATTTAAGAGGGTTAGCATCTTGCTCTGTATTTGGTAACCGTTACCTTCATCTCCTCCAAAATAGCAGACTTTTTTCCACCGGCATCTGAAAGCCAAACAGTTCAGTCATTACTAATTACAATCGGTGATGCCGTTTTAAGTGCATCAGCAGATTTGATGTTTTATAGCGGCATACGTGATCTTCGTGAAACAATGTCAGCACACGATGTTCAAATTATCCAGCAGTCTTTTCCCTTCATGGATGCTCACAACAAATCAAAAGTGTTCCCACACAAGAGTGTGAGGAGATGGGTGGGTCCTCAAGATCTGGTCTCGCGTCGGCATTAGCCATAGTGCTATAGTTGACATGCTAACTGTCTGTCACCTAATGGCGTATCGGCGAAAACTCGCGGTTAACATTAGTTCCGTCTCTGCACAAAGTTATTACATGGGGGGGGGGCAAACAAAAAAATAAATAACATTTAAAAAACCGAAACAGTACAAAGGTGAACCGAACCGAAAGTGCCGTACCGAAATGTGTACTATGTGTACCGTTACACCCCTATTATTTGACCTAACAAAGTATATACTGCAGCCACTACTTTGTGTTTATATATACATATTTATTAAATGGTCACTGATCACATTAAAAGTGTTAGAATCACAGATGTATAAAAACATTTCAACCATAATGAACACATTCAAGAATTAGCTCTAATGACTCAAAAACAAACAACTCATTTCTTTTTGCAGGAACATCTAAAACAATTCATATTTTGTCATCAGTAAAACTCTTTGTCTAGTATCATTACACAAAAATTCAAGTGTTATCGATTTTTGCTTTTCATGTAGAGAAAATGAAAACCTACAAAGAATTCCTAGAAAGTAAGAATATCATATTATAACAATAAATTAGTAGAAAACTTCCTTTCTACACATTAAATACTCACTTGTGCCTCCCTCTAATGAAGTTACTTCATCAATATGGTATGGAGGCCATCAGATTTTTCCCTCCTGTAAAACAAAGTCTTTGACTGTGGTGCAGAGGTTGAGGTGTCGACCTCTGCACCAGAAAAGTTTAGAATTTAGAGTTTACACTAACTCCTTTATTACATTGTTTGTAAAGAGAAAGTCTTGTGAGTTCTCATGTGTGTTTTGAGGTTGGATATATCATTAAAACTTTTTTTACATTCTTTACAAGAAAAAGGTTTTTCTCCTGTGTGAGTTCTCATGTGTCTTTTGAGATGAGATATTTGATTAAAACTCTTTCTACATTCTTTACAAGAAAAAGGCTTTTCTCCTGTGTGAATTCTCATGTGTGTTTTGAGACCAGAAGCATCACGAAAACTTGTATCACATTCTTTACAAGAAAAAGGCTTTTCTCCTGTATGAATTATCATGTGTCTTTTGAGAGTATAACAATCAATAAAACTTGTATCACATTCTTCACAAGAAAAAGGCTTTTCTCCTGTGTGAGTTCTCATGTGTTTGTTGAGAGTGGATACATCATGAAAACTTTTTTTACATTCATTACAAAAAAAAAGCATTTCTCCTGTGTGAATTCTCATGTGTCTTTTGAGATTAGATATTTGACTAAAACTTTTTTTACATTCTTCACAAGAAAAAGGCTTTTCTCCTGTGTGAGTTCTCATGTGTGTTTTGAGATAAGATGCATCACGGAAACTTTTTTTACATTCTTTACAAGAAAAACACTTGTCTCCTGTGTGAGTTCTCATGTGTGATTTGAGATTAGATATACGGCTAAATTTTTTTTTACATTCGTTACAAGAAAAGGGCTTTTCTCCTGTGTGAGTTCTCATGTGTCTATTGAGATGAGATCTGTCACCAAAGCTTTTTTTACATTCTTTACAAAAAAAAGGCATTTCTCCTGTGTGAGTTTTTATGTGTGATTTGAGATTAGATATACGGCTAAATGTTTTAATACATTCTTTACAAGAAAAAGGCTTTTCTCCTGTGTGAGTTCTCATGTGTCTTTTGAGATTAGATCTGTGACTAAATCTTTTCTCACAGTCTTTACAAGAAAATCTCTTACCTTCTGCATGAATTCTGAACAGAGATTTGTTACAAAAGCTTTTACCACATTCTTTACAGATATAACATCTTTCATCAGACCCAGTTCCCATGTAGTCACACGGGTTAGTATTTATTCTTGAGTTTTTACCAGACTTGTTAGAGGAAAGTTTCTCTTCTTTTGGAGATTGTTTGTATTTCTTACCAAGATTTGTCTTCTTGGGATTTTTTCTAACATCAGAGTCACACTGACCTTCTGACATGTGAGAGCTGTCCACACTTTGGACATGACTTATGTCTCTTCTCTTCCTCTGATCTCTGTTCTGTGGGTCTGTCTCTTCATCTGTAGTTGATGTTGATTCTTCGAGTTGGTTTCCTTCTTCATCCTGACCATCAGTTACATTAAAGCTCTGCTGATTGTTTAGATCTGCTTCACTGTTCTCATCTTCCTCATAAGTAGGAATCTCCATCAAGGTATCAGTCTCCTGCTTCAGATCAAGCTGCTCTTCATCCTGACTGATGCAGAGTTCCCCTGGTTCCTCTTTAATCTGTGGAGGTTTTTGTTCCTCCTGCTCTTCTTTAATCTGTGGAGGTTTTAGTTCTTCCTCTTCCACTCTGAAGTTACTCTGCTGGATGCAGAGATCTTCCTCTTCAGTCATCAAGCACTGGGGGAGGGCTGCAGAAACAAAGGTAGAGGCCTTTTTATATGTTTTGCTGACTTTATGCATTGTTAAGTACCAATACAATTTTAAATGGAATCATTCAGAATATGCACAATAAATAACTTTTAATGTGTTAAAATACGTTTCTTGTTTTCTGTAGCACTACAGTATAAAACTGTCCTCTACACCTGCCCCCTATTAGGAGAGCTTTACTTACTAATTACTTTTGTTTTTCAAATATGGTCCAAAATTCTTAATAGGTGTAAAAGATACCGTAGCTAACAACGCAATGTTCAGATATAATCTTTTTTGTCTATAGCCGCAGTTACATGTGCAAAATATCTTGATCGGATCTTATATATACATTGTATTTATCCCACAAAGGGATATTCGTCTCCACATTTGACCCATCCCCTTGGGGAGCGGTGAGTTGCAGTCGAACCGCGCTCGGGGTTATGTTAATTGCTCGCCATTAATATGGTAATTGCCCCCAGTAACCTCTGGTAATCAAACCCTGGTTTCCTGCATGGTAGCTTCCCACTTTACCAACCGAGCTACCCAGCCGGATCAAAGGACGGATATAACTTCAACCGTGTACACGATTAGAACAAACGTTCAGTGCCCTACCTGCCAATTTTAAACACCTCCCCCCTCAAAATATACATTCCAACATAAACACACACACATGCACACACACACCCTCACAAACACACATACACGCACACACATTTTGCAAGGAAGGTGGGTCCTAGGAACATCTGTCCCCTACCCCTTCCCTGGTGGGGGGTACGGGGCCCTTGGCAAGGGCGGCCGTGTCCCCTGGGTGCCGGTTTCCTGGGCCCGGCGGTGCTCTCTCTGCGAGGGGAGGGGGTTTACATTACACCTGAGCCGGGGATGTCTGTGTCCCTGGGGGGTGGGGTCTGGTCCTTGCCCCTGAGCGCTGGGCCCCGCCAAATTTCCAACTGTGGCTGAGCCTGGTCTGGCAATGTTTACAACACCCCTTGTGGGCCCCCCTTTTCTCCGGGGTGCCCCCCTCCTGGGCGGGGGCGGCTGGCCCCTGCCTTGCTCCTCCCTGGACCAACCGTGGGCCAGGTGGGTGGCTGCCTGGAGTGCGGAGCGGGTCTCCCTTGGCGGGGTCCTGGCTCGTACCTGTGGTTGGGGCGGGGGGATGCCCAGAACTCCTGGGTGGTGATGGGGTGCTCGTCTAGGGCTGGGGCCGCCCTTCTCGGGTGCGGCCCTGCGTTGGGCTCTCCCGGCGCGGCGGGGGGGGCTGCTCTCCTGGTTGGGGTGGGGTGGCGCTCTCTTTCCCCGCGTGCCTCTCTGCTCTCTGGCTCTGGGGGCCTCGTGGCGGTCCTGCTGGCCCTGGCCTGGGTGGCGGATTTGGTCGCCCGGGGGGGCAGTTGTTCTCTGCCTGCTGCTGTGTGGCGTTGAGGGGTTCCAGCTGTCGCTGCTGCTGCGGCGGGGATCTTGGTGTGAGGATGGCTGGTCACTCTCCTTCCTTCTTTTCACATTCCACCATCCATTTTAGAACATAAACACTCACCTGAGCACAGGTGTTAGCTCACCTTTGCACTAATAGTTTGCATGATTGAATGAACGAAATATTTCACACTAATTGGTTTAAAGGCATAAGAATGCATGTGTGAACACTATCTGTTTTGTGTACATGTTGACATGTGGACAGTTTTGCAGCTAGCAGGTGTGTTGATAACATTTGAGTGTGTGTGTGGACAGGCCCCGGCCTTTTTGTACTACATTTGAACCTTACCGTAATAATCAACCAGTAAACTTGCTGCTCTATGCTGCTTCATGGTCTTGTCCCCCCCTCCTATTATCACCCTCCCACCCCCCCTCTCTAACATCCCTCTCTCTTTTTCCCTTCTTTCCTTTTCCGTCCAGTCCAACACCAAAGATTTTCAAACATGATTGAAATTAATAAAGTTTGGCCTCATTTACAAAAGGGATTTATTCAGACATACCTTTGGTTTGTCTAAAGATTAATAAGAGGTTATTAATCTAGTTGTTAAAGTAAAAAAAGTGCAACAGAAGAGGCCCTCAGTTCTCATCTGCCTGCCCAGCCAATGTTCACATGGTCACACTTTCGGTCACAATAAATTATTTGCGCATGCGCAGTAGTGTTGAAAATACTGGAAGCGAAAATGAGTCCTGGTGTTAACAAACTGCCAAACAGTAGATATCTGGCAGCTCTGTAATATACAAGATGATCGTCTAAATTTCCTTTATTATTGTTATGGTTATTATGAAGCACCTGTTAGATCATCATTTTATTTTTAATCTGTGTGGTCAGTACTTTTTTTGTGGTGGAACGGGTCGGAAGAAGTCAGTGTTATGAGTGGGCTAACATGCGCTAACAACATTAGCCTTGTTTAAAAAACATAAAATCCATGCGGGAAATGCTGCAATCTGCATCTTGGCTGCACGTAAATATGTGGGAGTGACAGCAGCCTGTCCGCAAACACAGAGCTATCACTCCGGCTGCTCTGCTCAGAGACACAGTTTGGTGGCGCGGAGCAGCCGGTCGGTCCTGTATATGCTCCAAAGCTGGAACACCGCACAGTCTATGCGTGACGTAAACCAGAGCAGAAGTGACACAGGATTGAAATGAACTGTTTACATGCAACACGATCGGATCAACAATCGGCATAACCCATCTATCTCCTTCGGAAAGAAATTTTGATCCGAACGATTCTGATCTGGGCAGAATATTCCGAACGGGGTGTTTACATGACGTGTTTTTCTTCAGATCAGGCGTTCTTTCCGATTACTTTTGTCCGTGTAAACGCAGCAAATAACAACAACAAATCTAATCACCATTTGAGCCAAGCAAAAGAGATTAGACAGGCGGTCTGAGTCACGTTTTTAGAACAACCAGTTGCCAATCATGATAAGCTAGTTCAAAGTCCACGCCCCCATCACTGAAAGCTGCTCGGAAGAAGCTGTCAATCAAACATTCGAGGTGGGGCCAGCGGGCGCCACCCCTTTTTACTGAGGCATCTGATTGGTCAGTTTACAACTTGAATAACTGGCAATAAAGAGAAAAATATTATAAAAAAAACTAAGATTAGCAACAAGATATTAGGATTAATGTTTCACAGCAAGAATGGTCATTCTATCTATTTAGAATGACTGAGTAACAGCTGCCTATTTTTCTATGGAGGTCTATTGGAGTTTGGTGACAGCAGCTATTTGGAACAGGAAGTAGCTGCTGTTCTACGTTACACAAGTAATGTATGTTGTGTAAAATGATAAAGTTTGATTGAAAAGAAGTGGCAGCATTTATATAGGTGGATAGTAACAACACTGAGTGAATGGACCCCTTATGACCCCGTAGGGGGAAAAAAGTCACTGTGAGAAGAAATTATTATTTTTTTCCCAACTCTAAAATACAAACAGAAGACAGATCAAGTGCTTCTTTTTGTCCCGGTGTGTACGGGCCTTAAGCCGTTTCATGTCGTTCTTCCTTCTGCATTCTGGAGCTGCAAGATACTGTTAACATGACTGTAGCCAGTAGGTGTGGGTGGGGGGGCTGTAATTTGTTGGCTTTAAGAACAGAGACTTTTGCATATAGCATCAAAAAAAAATCTTCAACAAAGCCTTGTTTAGACCCGCTCATTTTCTCATCAAGAAGAAGGCATTCTCAGATTAAGAAGTTGTCAATCAAGCAATGATGATAATTACTAACACTGTACCCAAGGATGAGAAAAATGAAACTGATCTAATCTCCACTACAATGTCTAGACAAGTGTCAGCTATGTCTGATGACTTGGCCAATTAGCTGGACCAGGATATTGCAAAGTACAAGTGGTTTAGCATCCAGTGTGATGAGTCTGTGGAAAGCAGCACAGCTGTTGGTTTATTAACATCAACAGAAGAACTGTCCTTACAGACAACTACAAGAGGAGTTGAAATGTATAACATGGTGAAGGAGTTTTTGTGCAGAAAAAGGTACCATTAGTAAAGCTGGTAGCAGTGACTGCAGACGGGGCTCCTGCTATGATCAATAGACAAACAGGTTTCATGACTCACTGTAAAGCTGACCCAGACTTTCCAAAATGTCTGCATTACTGCTGCTTCATTCACCAGCAGGCCTTATGTGCAGAAGTGATTGGCTCTGGACATATAATGACTCCTATTGTGAAAATCATAAACAACCTCAGCTGCAAAGCAAAACAGCACAGGATTTTCAAGGTGCTATTGGATGAGATGTCTGCTGAATATGGTGAATATGAACTTGCATTTTTGACTGACATTACTGGAAAACTAAACCACTTGAACTGCGAGCTGCAAGGCAATGGCAAAACTATATTGTTTTTATGGAACAGCCTGCCTGAGCCAGTGTTTCTTGTGGGGATCTTTTCTGCCAGGGCTTGCCGGCTTGATCAGTGGTTGTTGCTGCAGTTGTCTCCCTTACTGGGGCAGCTGGAATTTCACTTTGTAGCCTCACGGCTGTGAAGTGGACCCTGTTGCTGTCCCAGTCTGGATGGGCACAGTGGCGATGTTCCAATGGCCAGGCTGGCTCCTGATATGAAGAGATTCCCAAATACCGTTTCCTAACTGCAGAGCCAAGCATATGTTTACATGTTTAGGTCAATAATGTGATGTACAGCTTCATGTCTTCTAGTGATGTAAGTTTTTAACCTAATTAAACCTAAAAATGCCACCCTGTTACTAATCCAGTTGATATGCTTCTCCTTCTGTGTCTAAAGGCCTGTTCACACCGGGATGAATTTTGTTTAACGCCTCGTCACTAAACAAAGGGAACCAATGCAGGGGTTGACATAGCCCAGAAATTTGCACTGGTCCATAGGGCCAGTACTTTTTGAAAGTTACTGGCCCTGCCTGAAAGTTACTGGCCCGACACCACGCACAGCGCGACCCGCCGCTCCACAGGTGCTTGCAACTTTAGGGGGTCCGGGGGCATGCCCCCCCGGAAAATTTTAATATGGTGCAATTTGGTGCATTCTGGTGACATCTAGCACTTATTTATACACTTTTCAATGACTGAAAATAGACCATATCAAACTTAAATCTGCTCTAGTCTGTTTCAGATGTTTTGAAGAGAGCACTGCAGTGTAGTAGGTAACACTAGTTCAGAAGTTTTCATGCTGCTTCTAATCACTGCTATTTCACATTTGTTCCTAATCAATAGTTAAGAAGTTTTATTTACTTTTTTGCTCTGACTGCCTTGACGTTCTGCTTTATGTTACTGTTGCAAAGTTACATTTACTTTTTATTTACTTTAGTTACTTAATTAAATTAAATAATTGAAAAATTAAATAAAATTACTGAGATCATTCAGCTTTTGACTAGAAATACTTACTGCTTACAGTGTTGTAAAGAAAAACAAAATGAAGTACTTTGACATTATACTGCATTTGAGTCTGAGATTCAGGTATTTGGAGTTGCCTTTGATTCTTTGTTTTTCATCTTAAAGCTTAGTGCAGACAGTTTCATCTTCAATGCATTCATTCAATATCTTGCTGTCCATACTACTAATTCCACCCATTACTCCATCTAACATATTCCTATCTATTCCTGCCATGTCTTCCACATCTCTGACATGCAGGCCCTAAATACACCTTGTTGGTGTAAACATAGAGGTTGAAAGTCTGATTTGATAAGAAACATTAAAAACATGCTTTTTAGTATCAAGATCTTTTTCTTCACCACGTCACAAATTTCAATAAAAATACCTCAAGATCAGGCTTTTCACAGAAATTATTAGGTTAGATTAAAAATAGATTCATTAAATTACTTAATAACAGGTAATGATTGATTTATCACACAAAGACTGAATCACATGACAGTTCTGGTAACACTGTCATAATTCACTTTTTGGACATTTTTAAAAGCTACAATTTATAAATGATTTGTCTTAACAGCCAGAAAAACAGAAATATAAAGTATTTTGTTAAACAGTGAAGTGGAACTTTGTGGTTCTTGTTGGATTTTGGTCTGGAAGAAACTGGATCAAATGGTTCTTTTGGTGTTAAAGGTTCCAGACTCTTGATCTCCACTGAAGCTATGAGTATGAAATGTCATTCCACAGACAAACCATCAACAAAATGATCCTGATGCTGCTGAGGTTCTTCTGGAAGTGAAGCAAATCTCAGCAGAGATGCAGTTTTTCTAAACTGAAATCACTGACATTAAACAGCCTGAACATTCATGGAGCTGAACTGGACACAGAAAAACCTCCCTGTTGTGTTTCCACCCACCAATGAGGAGCAGTTTGATGAAGATGAAGCTGCACTGGAGGAAGAATCAGTCCAGAAAAGATGGAGAACAATTCTGACACTAAGCAGTTTTGCACTGCTGTGTTCAGGTTTGAATCTTTTCTGTCTGCAGATCCATGAGCAGGACCCTGTCTTTGGGTTTTAGCTTGAAATGTAGTTTTGGAAATAGAATCTGTCTGAATGTCTAGAATTGGAGACATGGAGACATCAAAGAGGTTTAGATGGATTTTGGGTTTGACAGAGAAATCTGCTGAAAAGAACTGAACTACAAACTTAGAACCACAGACGACTAAACAGATTGTACTTTTTTATCTGTTAACAATTTTCTCTTTGATCTGTTAAGGTTTCCTGTTTGTCGTTAGCTGGAGGGACTAACTAAGATCATATGATTTGAAGAATGTTGTGGGCTGCACTGACCAACAATGTCTTCTGTCTTTTCAACTGGAAGGGACAGAAGAGACTCTTCCAGGACACGCTGTTGATGGACTGCATGTTTGGAGAGCTTGAAGCTCAAGATAGAACCGTTGTTGAAGTGAACATACCGATAGTGTGGAGATGAAGATCAGAGTCACACTGACCTGCTGACATGTGAGAGCTGTCCACACTTTGGACATGACTTCTGTCCCTCCTCTTCCTCTGATCTCTGTTCTGTGGGTCTGTCTCTTCATCTTTAGTTGATGCTGATTCTTCATGTTGGTTTCCTTCTTCATCCTGACTATCAGTAACATTAAAGCTCTGCAGTTCTTTTTTAATCTGCAGAGGTTCTGGTTCCTCCTGTTCCTCTTTAATCTGTGGAGGTTCTGGTTCCACTTGTTCCACTTTAATCTGTGGAGGTTTTGGTTCCTCATGTTCCACTCTGAAGTTCCTCTGCTGGTTGCATTGATTTTCCTCTTCAGTCATCCAATGCTGGGGGAGGACTGCAGGGGACACAAAAACAACATTTAAACATTTTCTTTATACCTTTTATAGTTTATACCTTTGATACGTTTCCAGGACTTTTGTCTTTTTTTCAAGCATCAATAAACTCTGTGATCATTGGAGAAAACGTCTGAGGAGTCTGGAGGACCAGAAGAGACTGATGGAAATGAATAATTGAATAAATGTGTCATTCATTCATTTAAAATTGTCAATAAATAAATAAAATTTGAAATCACATAACATAAATCACAACATAAATGCTTATATATATATATATCCTCAATGCGTAGTGAGCAGGATTACCATTGCAACAACACATCATCAGTAGGGTAAAACTAACCTGTCTCACGACGGTCTAATCCCAGCTCACGTCCCCTATTAGTGGGTGAACAATCCAACGCTTGGTGAATTCTGCTTCAGGAACAATAGCAGACATTGAGGACAGTTACAAGTACCTTGGAATTCCCCAGGCAAATGGCAACCTGGAGCAGGCAACAAGGAAAGCTGCAACAGCTAAGTACCTTAAACGAGTAAGGCAAGTCCTGAAAAGCCAGCTCAATGGCAAAAATAAGACCCGGGCAATAAACAGCTATGCACTGCCAGTTATCAGATACCCTGCAGGAATAATAAGATGGCCAAAGGAAGAGATACAGACCATGGATGTTAAGACACGGAAGCTCCTCACCATGCATGGAGGGTTCCATCCCAAATCCAGCACTCTGAGACTGTATGCTAGCCGCAAGGAAGGAGGCCGAGGACTAGTGAGCGTAGAAGCCACTGTCCAGGATGAAACATCCAAGATGCATGAATACATCAAGCTCAAGGCCCCAACTGACAGTGTGCTCAGTGAATGTCTCAGGCAATGGAGAGCAGAGGATACAGTGCTGGAGGACAGATCCTCATGGGAGGACAAACCCCTCCATGGGATGTACCACCGGACCATAACAGAAGTGGCTGATATCAAGAAGTCCTACCAATGGCTAGAAAGGGCTGGCCTACAAGACAGCACTGAAGCACTCATCCTGGCAGCTCAGGAACAAGCCCTGAGCACCAGAGCAATAGAGGCTCAGATCTACAACACCAGACAAGACCCAAGGTGTAGGCTGTGCAAAGAGGCGCCTGAAACAATCCAGCACATAACTGCAGGATGTAAGATGCTGGCAGGTAAAGCATACATGGAGCGGCACAATCAAGTGGCTGGAATAATATACAGGAACATGTGTGCAGAATATGAACGGGAAACCCCAAGGTCAAAATGGGAAACACCTCCGAAGGTGGTAGAGAATGAGGGCAAAGATCCTGTGGGACTTCCAGATCCAGACTGATAGGATGGTAATGGCGAACCAACCAGACATCGTAGTGGTGGATAAAGAACAGAGGAAAGCCGTTGTGGTGGATGTGGCAGTGCCAAGCGATGGGAACATCAGGAAGAAGGAACATGAGAAACTGGAGAAATACCAGGGACTCAGAGAAGAACTGGAGAAAGCCTGGAAAGTGAAGGTGACGGTGGTGCCTGTGGTAATTGGAGCACTTGGGGCAGTAACCCTCAAGCTTGAGGAGTGGCTACAACAGATACCTGGAAAGACCTCTGACCTCTCAGTCCAGAAAAGCGCAGTGCTAGGAACAGCTAAGATACTGCGCAGGACCCTCAAGCTCCCAGGCCTCTGGTAGAGGACCCGAGCTTGGAGGAGAAACCACCCGCGGAGGTTGAGAGGGGCGTTTTTATATATATATATATATATATATATATATATATATATATATATATATATATATATATATATATATATATATATGCATGGAGGGTTCCATCCCAAATCCAGCACCCTGAGACTGTATGCTAGCCGCAAGGAAGGAGGCCGAGGACTAGTGAGTGTAGAAGCCACTATCCAGGATGAAACATCCAAGATGCATGAGTACATCAAGCTCAAGGCCCCAACTGACAGTCTGCTCAGTGAATGTCTCAGGCAATGGAGAGCAGAGGATACAGTGCTGGAGGACATATCCTCATGGGAGGACAAACCTCTGCTTGGGATATACCACCGGACCATAACTGAAGTGGCTGATATCAAGAAGTCCTACCAAAGGCTAGAAAGGGCTGGCCTACAAGACAGCACTGAAGCGCTCATCCTGGCAGCTCAGGAACAAGCCCTGAGCACCAGAGCGATAGAGGCTCAGATCTACAACACCAGACAAGACCCAAGGTGTAGGCTGTGCAAAGAGGCGCCTGAAACAATCCAGCACATAACTGCAGGATGTAAGATGCTGGCAGGTAAAGCATACATGGAGCGGCACAATCAAGTGGCTGGAATAATATACAGGAACATGTGTGCAGAATATGGACTGGAAACCCCAAGGTCAAAATGGGAAACACCTCCGAAGGTGGTAGAGAATGAGAGGGCAAAAATCCTGTGGGACTTCCATCACAGACTGATAGGATGGTAATGGCGAACCAACCAGACATCGTAGTGGTGGATAAAGAACAGAGGAAAGCCGTTGTGGTGGATGTGGCAGTGCCAAGCGATGGGAACATCAGGAAGAAGGAACATGAGAAACTGGAGAAATACCAGGGACTCAGAGAAGAACTGGAGAAAGCCTGGAAAGTGAAGGTGACGGTGGTGCCTGTGGTAATTGGAGCACTCGGGGCAGTAGCGCCCAAGCTGGAAAAGTGGCTACAACAGATACCTGGAAAGATCTCAGACCTCTCAGTCCAGGAAAGCGCAGTGCTAGGAACAGCTAAGATACTGCGCAGAACCCTCAAGCTCCCAGACCTCTGGTAGAGGACCCGAGCTTGAGTGAGAAACCACCCACGGAAGGGTGAAAGGGGCAAGTATTTTATTTATATATATATATATATATATATATATAGTGTCACCATCATACAGAGACGTCCAGGCCGTTCATGCAAGCTAACATCTCGACAGGAGCGTCTTCTGATGAGAAGGCTTGAAGAAAACCACCATGAAAGTTCACTGCAGTTAGTAGGCCTGGGCGATAAATCGATCAAATGAATTAATTCGAATTTTTTGTTACGGACGATTTCAAAAATAACTAAATCGAGTTTTTATGTGGCGCATTTTTGGCTCCCCAGAGCTTCCGTAACTTTATTATCACACTGCGACACGCGACAATCGACACACGGAGCAGCTAGCGACAGCAAGGCTACCGGTGACAGTGGGCAGTTTGTTCCCAAGAAAGGACTAAAATCATCTGTTGTTTGGAACTGTTATGGGTTTGCTGCCACAGACGTGGAGGAAGAGAGAGACCCCACGCTGCCTAAAGCCCATCGAAGTCAAGGCTCTCACGCGCGCTCGCGTGGCACGCGCCCAGTCCTCTTACACATGCACGCGCCCTGACACACACACATATACTCATTCTACAACGCCTGTATTGTTAGTTCATTAGTTAGTTAGTTAGTTGTTACTGTTATTTGTTAATAAAGAATACTGCGTTGTAATTATTACCTGTGTATTCATTTGCGACGCGGCTGCCGTAGGATTTTGTTTTTGTAGGAGGCGGCCGCGGGGGGGCGGGGGGGGCGTTGACCATGACTCCTGATGCTTCATTTTCTCCGTGGAGAAGACGGGGTTTATTAATTGAATTAAAACCTTAGACCCCAGATATGAGCTGTATTGTTAACTTTTTAGAAAATGCTGCTACTCTAAGGTGAATGTTTGTCTCATTTTAGTCTAGACTACAAAGTGTGACTGAAAACACAGCTGGAACTTTAAGGAAGTAACCTTTTTATTTTGGACAAGTGAAAACAAGAGTAGAATAACAAAATAAGACAAAAACAAGACAAAATTATATACAACAAGACAAAATTATATAAACACGAGTCCAAAAAGGAGTGAGAAGAAAAAAAATCATATCCTTAACTTTGATTCCAAGAGTCTGTTCATTTATTTATAATTCATCCAGAAATGGGGGTTAGATTTGTCTTGTGTTTGATTAAATAAAAGCAACATTTGCTTTAAGTTGTCTGCCGTTTGTACTTATTGCTTTCTCTAAGTAGGGGGGAAAAAAAAAAATCGGGAAAAAATCGTAAATCGAATTAAAAAAAATAAAATCGGAGATTTTATTTTTAGGCCATATCGCCCAGCCCTAGCAGTTAGCTAAAGCAGTAGAAAGCTAAACTGGAGACACTGTTTCCCGTGACACCATACGGCGCACACTGCAGAGGAAATGGCATGCTTGGTTGATGCTGCCATTACTTCATTGGTCATTGAGCACTTTTCCAACACGACAATGATCCAAAACACACTTCTAAAGCTACTGCTGTATTTTCTGAGGAAGAACAGGATGAAGGTGATTGAACGGCCAAGTATGTCTCCTGATATGAACCCAATCCAACACCTGTGGGGAATTCTGTTGTTCAAGTTGAGCATCACTCCCCATTCAGGCTCTAAAATAAGTTGTTCTTGAAGAATGGAAAAAGATAGATGCTGTAACATGTCGGCAACCTAGAAGACTCGGTGCTGTCCTTAAAAAAAAAATCACAGTGCTCATACAAAATACTAGATGTAGTCGTTTTTGTTGCAGGGTGGATTTGCTTAAACCAATCAGGGCTCCAGACTGCGACCAATTGGTCGCATTTTGCGACCAAAATTTGAGAGTGTGCGACTGAATTTTACATCCAGTCGCACATGCGCGACCAGTAAATTTGTCTCCCCCACCCTACGTATTTTTTTATACATTAAACGTGGAAGGGGCACGTCAATGATCAATTAAATAATCAATGAGACGCGAGCGCACACGCACGCAGGCAGACACACACACTCGCGCACATACTCACACTCGCGTGATGCCCGTCTGTGAGGCGGCCACTGCGTGTGAGAAGAATAGGGAAAGCCGCTGTAAGTGGCTAAAATGCGTGGAGGGGGAGGGGCCTAGAGATAATCGAGCGCGCGTTAACATCTGTGGGAAGGAAACGGAGACAAATATCATCACAACCTGATATGTGCGTCTGAGCTATGAGTAAGTGAACTATTGATTCATTCTTCCAACCTGCGGCTAGTGTACCAGTGACAGAACTACAGCAGGGGTCTCAAACTCGCGGCTATTTGCGGTCTCCAAGATGATATTTTGCGGCCCCCGCCTTAATATGAAAGTTTAATGTTACTGCAGCCCGTCAGTTTGTATGAATGACACTTTTTCATTGTCGTGCACGGAGCTGACCAACCAATCACAGTGGGGTATATGACCCTTGGGGGCGGGACAATGACAGGGCTTGAAAGCAGGACACCTGGCAGCCCCCTCCCTCCCCAGACCACATTAAGGAGTTCCTTACTTTCCTTTTTAGAACGTATTTATTCGCTCGTAATTTTCTAAATACATGCAGTCCGTGCTGGACTTTTCTCTGGGTCACACAGAACCGGAGGAAGGTTTAGTGTTTTGGTTACGGTTACGGCAGAGCATCAAACGGTTTATGCACGGCTGTTACGGCAGCACACCGCTCCCGCAGGAGTCGGATCAGCCTGAGGAGAATAAATGTCCCACACCTACATGCGTGACAGCTAAGGGAGCTTGAACATTAAACACACTCGAGCAAAAACAACATTAGTTTTAGACACACTGAAAATACGTGGGGAAAATGCAACGATAGACGTGCTTGAGATGAACCGGCACCTCGCCTGGATCGTTGGGGAGACCAGGCGGTGGGGGGTGGGGTTGTGAGATGAAGGCGAATCTGCAGCGAGACTGAAAGAAAACAGGAAGTTGGAGTTGTCCTTAACATTCAATTTAGTTTTAATATTTCTCTCCCCCTTAGTATGATCTGTGTTATTTTATATTTTTTGATTATTCTAATGTTTTGTAATGTATGTAGCCTTTTTTTAAAGAATTGGTATTTTAAATTATTTTAATTAATCACTCAACTACAAAAACCATCAGCACACATGTCCCATAATGCATTGTTTTGTAGTCTGTAGGGCAGCTTTCAGTCCAGCTGTGTTCGGGTGGGTTTGCCCCTTGCTTCCACCCCTTTCTCGTGATATTTTTGTGATGATTGACAGGTGATGTTGGAGCAAAAACAAAAATATACGTCTCACACCCAGTGATCGGCGCAGCGTTGAGTTCACCTGGGTGATCTCAAACACGCTTACTGTGCATCTTGGCTGCACCTATTTGGTGTCACAAAGATAAATTTCCATCCGTTTTCTTTAATATTTGTATTGTCATGACAGCGATGGTTCTGTCAGTTTACTTGTTGTTGCATCTTCAAAAGTGCAGAATAAAATGTGACACTGAATTTGAAACAGCACATTGTAATTTCTGCATCTATTATTAAAGTATTTATTAGTAATACAGTGGAAATTAGTAGATTTGGTTTGCATGTTGATTTACGGTATGCGCCCCTAAATTTTCTGGTTGTGCCCCTAAAATTTTCAGTTAGGGGCCACTGTGCTCCTGGTGAAAATAGTTAGTCTGGAGCTCTGCCAATTGAAGTAAAACGGACGATTATGCAATCTAAGTTAGATCATTAAACTTTATTTCATGTTATAGAGTTAAAGAAGTGTTCAATAGAAGTCAACTTTGTGAAAAGTTTGGAAATGTTTCATTTGCTCATTGAGCTTCTGATTAAATTAGTACTTTTTAAAAAAGGTGTACTCATATATGCTGTACTTTGTTTTTGGGAATTTATTCTTTTAGGAATTTATTCTCATATTTGGGGCAGCAGTGGCTCAGGCGGTTGAGCTGGTCGGACAATGATTGAAGGGTCGGTGGTTAGATTCCCCCCAGTCCACTGTTGTTGTTGTGTCTGTGGGCAAGAGCTCCTCTACTGGTGTGTGAATGTGTATGAATGTCCAGGTGATGCTCAGAGGGGCAGCAGTGGCTAAATCAGTAGTTACCATCACCAAGTATGAATGAGGAGTGAATGAATAATGGACACATTGTAAGCGCTTTGAGCGTCTGGAAAAGTGCAGATGAATCCGATCCATCATCATTATTGTTGTTGTTTTCCACATAATCAACGCAAAACGACAGATTTTGTGTTAAAAAAAAGACTTATTTTCTGCTAATTTAGAATAAGATCAATTTATAAAAGTAGCCTTTATGGAAGTAATAAATATGATATTAAATTCTCACAAGCCACAGAATAAAGTAAACATCCACCTTCTTTTATCGCTTTTTGGGGCAAAATATGATTTTTACAAAACAAATCAGCGATGCCAGAAGTCGTGTCCTGACAGGGGGAAAAAATTCTTTAACAACAACATGGTCTGATATTGAAATGATCGTATTGGCTCAGGTGTAGCCACGCCCCTCTGTCTCCAGCATTGATCAGACTGGTTCTGCAAACCACGCCTTCAGTCCTCTGCACGTCACCATACAAGTCCATAGGGATGGGAATAGAAGCCACTGGAAGCTTTTCTTGGGGTTCATGTAACTGTGCCAGAAAAATATACCAACCATTCAGAGCTTTGAAACCACACAAAACAGCGGCATCTGGTGGTGGTCTGGACGTATATCATCTGCTTCAACTAAGCTTCATAAGCTCCAAGCTCCTTTCATTGTGGATATTATAATGAAAATACTTAAAACAAAACAATGTTGTTAATAGTGATAAAAAAAACTTAAAACAACACAATGAGTTACGTTTTCTGTGAGAGGTGCTTTACAAAGCATGAAGAAAATAAACATAAAGCAAAAAAGGAAAACTGGTCTTGAACCCAGAATCTCTGGATACAGAAGCTATGACTATCTCTGAGCTATCTCTACAACAACAGTACTTCCTTGCCATTGTTTATCTGTAGAAGTATTTTCATCATTGATAACGTTCATAGTGTATTGTCTTAATTGGAGAAACTGAGTTGAAACGATCCTGAGCCACAGTACTTTTTTTTTTTTACCAGGAACCATGGTAAAGTGCAGTGAACTGACACTGATTCCAATACAGGAGAAACAATAGAACTGGTTGGGAAAAGTTCAGGATTCACTTGTTTTTATAGAGAAAAGTGCGCCCAACTGTTCAAACACAAGTGACATCTGAACCGTGGTTCAACCAAATGATGCATTTGGGGCTTCATGCATCACATGACACACGCCCCAAAAATATTGTGCCGAAATACTATGTTTCATGAAGGTGAAACACGCGCAGAAGCGTCTGTGTCAAACGGCCATCCCTACTAGTCCATTAAAGGTGTTCATGCAAATGTCTGTTAGCTTTGTTAACTTCTTTTTGTGTGTGTTTTCTTTATTGAACCTATTATTTAACAAACAATCATGGCATTTCTGTCAATGACATCAATATTAATGAGATAAAGGTAGTCAAAAACAAACATGACAACAAATATAAGCAAATTTATAGTTGACCAAAGCTTAAATAGATCAAATAAATTACACGTCGTGGCTTTCTTGTGATTCATATAATGCAAATATTTATAGAATAGTTTGAGATGGTTTATTTATCCATTAATGTGAGGTTTTTTCACCTTTAAGAATTTACTGTTATGTATGAAATGCTTTAAAATCACAATCATTACATTAATCAGAAAGTACAGATTCTTATCGATTAATATTAATAAAATTTTAATGGTATTCCAATTTAAAGGGTTTATGATAATATTTTTTGTTTTCAACCAATTATGAAAATATGACCAAAACTCTTTTACATATAAAAATTCAAAGAATAGATGTTCCACATTTTCTACATCATTTCCACAAAATACACAAAGATTAAAGTTAATATGTAAAACTGATTGGAAGGGTAAATATCATTGAATATTTTAAAAGGTCACTTCTTTTGCTTTGTGAGGTACAGGATATGATAGATATAATGATCATGTATTTTCAGTTTCTGTGGAGCTGTAATTCTGCAAAAAAATTAAAATTAACCCTTCCCCATTAAAATTAACGGGGAAGGGTAATATAGACAATTTAAATCTCTCGAAACACTTTCCATTTTAGTTGTTGTCTCCCAAACATAACCCTTCCACATAGAGTGGTCTCATTTCTGAATAATGTTGTTGCAACATTATTTGCTGGGCTAGATGTTTAGTGGGAATTGGAATGGATTTAATTATCAAATTCTTTCAATGGGCAGACCAAATTATATTTTGCACAGAGAGTATTGTGATCAAGATAATTATCATGTTTGTCCATGAAATGAGAAATAGCCCAAATTCCTTCTTCCAACCAATTGTTTAAAAACAAACGTTCTTTTATGTTAGCGCCGTTAATGGCACTTTAAAACATGAATGGTGGTCCTTCCAAAACTGAGGGGGAAAAACAGCACAGACATCAAAGCTGTCTGGCGGGAATAACTGCCCACTGATTTCCCATCATGCCTTTGTTTACGCTTTGTTTACCAAATAACAACTCCAAGATAACAGATTAGCGGTGAGGCTATGACTGCTGCACCATTGGAGCTATAATCCAGCCACATGTTGGATCCAGATAGCAGCTCAGACGAGGAAAACAAAGACGTTCATGGATCTATTTGTCTGCAGCACTGAACGTACCAACTACGTGTAGCTGCAGCTGCGGGTTCCAGCTGCTATCCAGCAGTCTGCGCTGACGACAGAGCTCATCCTCGTTCTGGACGATGGTTCCTTCAGCAGCAGAAAGTTGTTCTCTGACAGAACCTTCCTGAGGTTCTGAAGACATGGTTCCTGCTCCGATCTTCAGCTCCAACTCCCACAAACACCGCCGTCCTCTTCACTGCAGCTCCGATCGATCATCTGCTAGTCTCACAATCACAGCAATCCACGTTGTCTTTCCGTTCAACACTTCTTCACTCATTTACGACACTTTGGAAAATGCTGAGAGTTCCACACGAACCACGTATCGTCCTTCCTGTCCAAAAACCTCACAAACGTCCCAACAAAACACCACCGACCTCTCAACACAAGCTAACGCTGCTAGCCTGCTAACAAGCTAACGCTGCTAGCGCCTCGTGCTGTTTACTTCCGGGTCACGCGCAGAAACTTTAGTTAAAATATGAAAAGTCTAAACTATTTAACTGAACCTTAAAAAGCTTCAAATATTTTTGAATATATTTATTCAGTAAATAATTAGGAAAATAAAATCATAATAGAAAAATAAATCATTTTTGGAGAAACTTTATGAGAGACGTTGTGACGTCATCACACGGTGTCGTTCACCGTGAAACAGAACATTATTTATGTCAGCAGTCCAAAAGATTTACAAATAACATTTGTTTTTAGAGCTTTTGTATTTTTTGAAGCTGAAATTAAGTTTAAATATTGCTGCAGTTCAAGTTTGAACACAAAAAAGTCAGGTAGTATTGTACATTATATGTGCATAATTGTTGCAAAAAACAAAACAAAAACCAGAACATTATTAGTATTTTTATTATTGTCTCGTATGTTTACATTTCTTACTTTTGAGATTTCTTTAACTCGTGCAGAGATGCAGACAGCGCGACAACCGGATTACCTTTATTGACGCCCAACACTCACCGACCGGACACGTGGGGGTGGGGGTGGCTTTGTGTGCACGGCGCGCATGCATGCGTATTTGCACTTAAATTGTCACATGGCTGGTTTGGCATATGAACATTTCTATCAGTTGTGGCTGAATTATGAGCATTAAATAACACCGTTTGATGTGTTTCTGTAAAAAATATTCCATGTTGAGTCTAAATCAGATAAATATTGTTCATTGCATCAAATATTTACATATTTACTGCATTATACTATATTCATTTGTTTATTACTTTTATCATCTAAAGTACCCTAAGATTTATGAAAAAATGAAAATCACACACTGAAAATAGGGTTTACTTTATCAGTTTATTCTGCATAATGGCATGTTTGGGTCAAAACTGAGCTTTTTGGCATCAACTCAACCATTGGGTTTGGAGGAAGAGAGTTGCTACCTATGACCCCAAGAACAGCTTCCCCACTGTCAAGCATGGAGGTGGAAGCATTATGCTTTGGGGCTGTTTTTCTGCACAGAGCTACATCCCCACGTTGATGGAGCCATTAATGGAAAATCCTGAGTGAGAACTTCCTACCCTCCTTAGGCCAGGACCCTTCAAATCAGTCATGGATGGGTCTTCCAACAGGTTAGTGACCTAGAACCTACAGCCAAGGCAACCAAGGAACGGCTGAAGAACAAGCATATCAAGCTCATGAAGAGGCCCAGCCAATGTTAATCCTATGGAGAGAGCTGAAGCTCAGAGTCGCCAAGCAACAGCCCCCAAATATGTTTGATGAAGAAATAAGGGCAAATAAATTTATATAAATTCTTTCAAGTGGATTTCTTTCTAGGTTTGCAATTCTGCAGAACAAGCAAGGGACAAAGACTTTTTTTCCACCACATGAAGGGAAAAACCTTGAAACCTCATGCGAGTTCTTGGCAACTGTAATTTCCCAAATCCTGCTCATACTGGACCCACCATGCAGACCTCCATGTCTTGGATATAAATCATTAACTTGCCAATAACAAAGACTTATTAAAGGTCACTGAGGTGACCTTTGTAGACAAGTGCGGAAACTGGACAGTGGAAGGCTGATCGGCTCAAATCAAAGACCATGAACGTCATTTTGGACTATAGAAGACACAGAGGAGGGTTCACAGCTGCCCTTTCCTGGGCATCCCCATCTCAGCTGACCTAACTTGGTTTCCTAACATCCAGGACGTTGTCAACAAGACACATCAGCACACGTCTGAAGCTGCTTGGAGTCTACCGCTCAGCCAGTCCAACTGCATCACAGTCTGGCTCTCAGATCAAACTGGAGAAGAGCAGCAGAAGCTTGAGTGCTGAAGATACTAGAGCAGATTATCGGCTACCCCCTTCCCTACCTGTCATCCTGTCTGAATGAAGTAACGTGTCATGGACTGCACCCATCATACTGATAAACACACATATAACTCCACACTTCTAATGTTCTTAATTTCTCATGTCATTTACCCCTAATTGAAGATAATTCATTGTCATTTTGTTACATTTTACTTCAGTTCTGCTACAATTAAAATGTAGTCTGTACACTGACAAAGGATTTGGAAATGCATAGCACATTTATGAAATTGAGTTTAATATGTCAGTGTTTCATTCTAAGGTGTCGTACATACAAATCAAAGGCCAAACGTAAAAATGATAGGTGCCTTCAGCACAGACGTGAGCACTGAAATGTTTAGCTAGTGTTGTAAAAACGGAGGTAAAAATAATGTAATTGTTGAAATTTAGGTTGAAAGAAACCTTCATTGGTGTGGTGCAGAAAAAAACCTCATTTCAATTACAAGTAATTTATTTGTACAAAGTTGAAATGAGGTTTTCCTTCATATAAGCCCTTTTTTTAGGGGTGGAGCTGGTGCTTGAACTGCAGAAAGTCTTCTCCTCAGCAGACAGTTAGTCCCTCACGTCCTCTCTCCATCATTGCCTCTGTGCTGCCTAAGAATGAAATGAAGAAGAAAATAACATCAATGTAACAAGTCCTGGGGCCTGTTTCAGAAAGGAGGTTCAACCAACTCTGAGGTTAAACTTGAACTCTGAGTTGGTCAGTTGGGAGATTAACAACTCTGAGTTTTCTGTTTCAGAGAAGCTGATCAGAGTTAGGTTAATCAACTCTGAGTGGACTGAATCGGAGTTAAACGTGCGCACTGCGACCATAAGAAGCCATTACGAGTCCCCATGGCAACTGTGGAAACAAAGAGGTCTGCATATTTTTCTCCAGCTGAACTTGACATGCTGCTGCAGAGTTACAGTGAATATGAGCACATATTCCAGAAGAAAAGCAACACCACTGCATCTGCAACACAGAGACAGTTAGCGTGGGAAAATATAGCTGCTAGAGTTAATGCGTAAGTTTGCATTTAAATCATTGTTATAAAATATTGGCTGTAATAACTTTTTAAATAACGTAAGGTGTGAAATTAAAAAATGGTGATATTTCGGTGTACTTTTGAAGTGTAATTCCTGGTGTAATTGCATAAAATGCTGCATAGTGTACAGAACCAATCTGGGGGAAAAATGCATTTAACGTTGGTAATGTTTAGAGGACTTTTTTGTGAACCTTCCCCTCTTGCAAATGTTGGTCAGTTTAATATCAATACATGCAAAAGTGAACTTTTGTCTACCCTTGTATTGATCATGTGGTATAGGTTTATATTGGATTAAGAAAGTAAGCAGTACTAGCAAATTGTGTTTCCACAAAGTAATTGTTACATTAATCTAATTCAATGTCCCTGATTTCATTTTCATATAGATGCAATCCTGCAGGAAGTAAAAGAACATGGCAGCAGCTAAAAATGAAGTATAAAACATAATTCAATCAGGTAAAATTTGAGCATGTCATGGATGTAGGAGGAGGAGGAGGAGGAGGAGGAGCAGGAGGTGGAAGGTCCATCAAACTTCTCTGCACGGATGAACACAGTTCAGTGACGTACAGTAAATGCCAGAGTGTTATTCTATGAAATTCATGTTGAATGAACAGGATTTAACCCCACACTACTCTATTAAACAAATAGAGAAAACTGATAAAGAGATGTCCTACTTAGATCGACAGATCTGGAAATTGAGATCCTAGAACACAAGCTACAGGTATGGTGTGTATTGTGATTGGTGAATTCTATAAAGGTTTTGGATGAATATTGAATTCTTACTGTTGCTTTTCAATTTGTAGGAAATAAGGAAGACCAAAGAAATTGTGACTTGAATTTATTCATTGTGGTATTCTTTTTGTATTTATCTTTTTTTTTCTTGTTGTGGTAATTCTCTATGAATTAATGCAGCCTCCTCGTCTATTGGGTCCTCCAAAAAAGAACAATTCATTCTTGTCACTTAGATCGTCTCTGTGTGATGGAATTGTGGGCAATGAAGGTTAAAGTGAAAAATACCGCTTCGTCTTTAAAAAGGGGAGGGGACCGGCAGAAACCTTGAGTTTAGAGAATAAAACCTGCTCCCGACCAGGTTAGGTTCACAGCATAAGTAACCATGGACACTGACTCAGAGTATAAGTTACCTCTCTTTCAGAAACGGGTTTGACTTACTCTGCTTTCTCTGGTTTAACAAACCTCCCATTCTGAAACGGAAAACCCAGAGTTTCCCTGATTTCAGGGTTAACTCACTCAGAGTTTACACTTAACCTCCTTTCTGAAACAGGCCCCAGGAGGATCAGAAAACAGCAACAACTTCTCCTCCATCAAACCATGATGTCACCACCAGCAGCTGGAGACAGATATGAGCAGAAATTCTCTAGTTGGCTTCAGATTTCAGAGTTTCCCAAACAAGCAGTAGCACAACTCCACTTTTCTCTCCAAGCCCATCCTCTGAAATCTGATCTTCTGAGGGACGAGAACACATGGAGACTGAAACTACCGGAGCATCACTAGAAGGACAGTTGGACTCCCCTCTGGAAAAAGAAGGCTTGAGCATGTTGACGTGACAAACTCCACATTTCTTCTCTTTGTCATGAGTTGGGATCCTAACATTGGTGTCATTCATTTTCTTTTCCACCTCATATGGAGCAGAAAACTGTGCCTGTAGGCTGGAACCAGGCAAAGGCAACAACAGCAACACTTCCTCACCTGCACCTGTTGTTGTTTGTGTGTTGATCCACAAACACATGCTGTGAAGAGGAACCTGCAGTGAAGGCAGCCATGTTGGAGCCTCACACATGTTCTCATTAGGATCAAATGAACCAGTGTGTTTGAGACTGAAAGAAAGACTGAGGGACAAAGAAATATGAAGATTCATTCAGGATCAAATCCAGACTTTATTCATGTCTTCAGACAAATAAGCTGCAGACATTTTACAGACACAATTGAGGTTTTCAACAATTTTCTGGCCAGAAGATGCAGTTCTGGATACAGCCAGAAGGTGTCGCCCTTCTCATTTCTAATACAAGTTCAAACTACAGACCGGACTGATTTGGTTTGGTTTTTGTTATTAGAATCTAGAGTTTACACTAAATCCTTACATTGTCAAGAAAAAGTCTGACAGGTTCTCAGGTTCTTTTTGAGATTACATACATGACTAAAACTTTTTTTTACATTCTTTAAACGAAGAAGGCTTTTCTCCTGTGTGAGTTCTCATGTGTGTGTAGAGAGTAGATATTTGACTAAAACTTTTTTTACATTCTTTACATGAATAAGGCTTTTCTCCTGTGTGAGTTCTCATGTGTTTGTTGAGACTAGAAGAATCACTAAAACACTTTTTACATTCTTTACAAGAAAAAGGCTTTTCTCCTGTGTGAGTTCTCATGTGTGTGTAGAGAGTAGATATTTGACTAAAACTTTTATCACATTCTTTACAAGAAAAAGGCTTCTCTCCTGTATGAGTTCTCATGTGTTTGTTGCGAGTTGATACATCACGAAAACTTTTTTTACATTCGAAACAAGAAAAAGGCTTTTCTCCTGTGTGAATTCTCATGTGTGTATTTAGATGAGATATACGACTAAAACTTTTTTTGCATTCTTTACAAGAAAAAGCCTTTTCTCCTGTGTGAGTTTTCATGTGTCTTTTCAGAGCAAATATACGACTAAAGCTTTTCTCACAGTCTTTACAAGAAAATCTCGTATCTTCTGCATGGATTCTTATATGAATTCTGAATAGAGATATGTTACAAAAGCTTTCACCACATTCTTTACAGATATAACATCTTTTATCAGAACCAGTTTCCATGTAGTCAGACAGGTTAGTAATTATTGTTGAGTTTTTACCAGACCTGATAGAGGAATGTATCTCTTCTTTTTGAGATTTTTTGTATTTCTTACCAAGATTTGTCTTCTTGGGATTTTTTCTAACATCAGCGTCACACTGACCTGACAAGTGAGAGCTGTCCACACTTTGGACATGACTTCTGTCCCTCCTCTTCCTCTGATCTCTGTTCTGTGGGTCTGTCTCTTGATCTGTAGTTGATGTTGATTCTGTCTCTTCATCTGTAGTTGACGTTGATTCTTCATGTTGGTTTCCTTCCTCATCCTGACTATCAGTTACATTAAAGCTCTGCTGATTGTTTAGATCTGCTTCACTGTTCTCATCTTCCTCATAAGTAGGAATCTCCATCAAGGTTTCAGTCTCCTGCTTCAGATCAAGCTGATCTTCATCCTGACTGGTGCAGAGTTCCCCTGATTCCTCTTTAATCTGTGGAGGTTTTGGTTCCTGCAGTTCCTCTTCTGTTTGTGGAGGTTCTGGTTCTTCCTGTTCCACTCTGAAGTTCCTCTGTTGGATGCAGAGATCTTCCTCTTTAGTCATCCAACACTGGGGGAGGACTGCAAGGACACAAGAACAGGTCCTTTTATATGCTATGGTGAATTTATTTATTGTTAAAGTGTGGATGCCATGCTTTGAACAACTTTGTCAAATAAAAAAGCCCTTTAAACGCTGATTCTATTGATACCAATAGTTCGCGTCGAAAAAAATCCGAAGCATATGAATAATAGACATCTTTCGAAGGAATCAGAGATTTGAATTTGCCGCTAAGAGCGCAGGCTGGAAGTGACCCAGATATGACCTGTGACGTCACGAAAGGCATTGACTTCCGTAGTTCCGCTTCGGACAGCAGGTAAACAAAGCAGGTAGTCTTCGTTTCTCTCGTTAATCATCGTTAATTCTCGTTAATTCTCTGTTAATCATCAACATGCCAAGTCGTTGTGTGGCAGCTGGATGTAGCAATACATCTAGTGAAAGTGTATCTGTGTATAAATTCCCAAAACAAGAAACGCTGCTGAAACAATGGACAAAACAAGTTCAACGCACGTCCGAAAAACAGAAACGCCCAGTACCAGCACTGGCAGGAGCCAGTACAAAAAGAGAAAATCTGTGACCGAAAAGCTGGCACAAAACAGAGTGAGTTTAACGTTTATTACATAATGTATTTATTACAAAAGAGAGTGAGTTTAACGTTCAGTGATGAAAGTCTTCCGGGAATTCCCGGAAATCCGGGTTTTTGAGCAAACCGAACGTACTTTCCTGGAAATAAAGACCTGATCTCTATGGACAAATCGCTTTCCGGATGAAAAAATTGTCTGAAATCGGCGAATTTTAGCTTTATTTTCTATATTTCTCTGCGGATCGCTTCCTCTATGGTCGCGGCTATCTCTCGTCTACCCGGCCTAATTGACCAATGACGGGACGTTTTAGTTGCTTTCGGATGCGTCGACGGCTCTGATTGGCTCTGTCTGTACCACGTGGTCAGCGTGACGGATCCCTAGAGACCAAAACTGGGGACACACGCTAAACTTTCACAAACAAATCTGAAGAGTTTGCGATCAATAATGCGGGCATCGTCACTATTGAGCGTGGTCACGACCTCAGTTGTGAGAAGACGATAAAAAAAACAAATTTAAGTGGTCTTGGCTGGAAGACGGTAGCATCACTCTGTGCTTTGCTATCGGTGCTAGCCATGTTGTCTGCCTTTCGTTACGTCACAAACAGGGCGGCGCGAATTCGGCGGAATGCGTGAAGCCGGCGGCCGTCCTCGTTGTTTATATCGTGTTTTTCGTTATTTATTCTTTTTCGAAAAATATTAAAAACAATCGCAACATGAAATAGAGACTATTTACTATATATTGGCTGATTAAAATAGGCCATGTCACCCACACTTTAAGTACCAATAAAAATTATTGCAGTGTCATTCAGAATATGCACAATTAAAAACTTTTCATTTTTTAAAATACTTTTCTTGTTTTCTTTAGCACAACAGTATAAAACTGTGCTGAAAAAGGCCCCCCTACACCTCCCCCTATAAGCAGAGCTGTTTCAGTCTATAACCTGTAGTCTGAATCAGTTAAAGATGGAAAATAATCATTTCTTTGTTTTTTCTTTTTAAGGAAATGAAACTGCAGATAAGTAATTCATAAATGGTACAAGAATGTCTTTAATGTTATATAACTGTATACTCAAATTAAAAAATGCTGAGATAAATAGGACAGATTTACTAGAAAGGAGACGGAGGGATTAACAGGAAATGTACTTTTAACCTGATTCTGTCTCCATTTATTTTAAATTGAAATTATAAATAGGAAAACAGGAAAATAAATAGAATGTTTTAGATTCTTGACATTATTGACAGTTAACATGCAGGCATCTATATTAAATGTTTGACACAGTCTCTGAGGCTTATTTCAGCAAAACACCAGTTGTGTAATGTTAGGAATATGCTGCTAATAAAGTTACATTCACATATCTGTTATTGTATTTATTTTATTTAGAAATCAACTCCAGGACCGAGGTCTGGGGTCCCATCAATCGGGCTCAGAAACTTGCCAGTGGTGGTGTTGGTGGGTGTGTTTATGTGTGTGTGTTAGCCTGGAGGTGCTGCTGGCAGCTCGGACAGTACAAATGTATCAAAATGGACAACCTTGAAGATTTGATGTGAGAACTTGTAAAATAGAATGTGGAAAACCAAAAGTCTGCATCTGTGTAAAAATCTTCTGCTGTAAAGTTTGACAAACAAAATCACAACTGACAAATTAGGATTTACATGTGTTCATTAGAGTTACAACCTCAAATCAGCCATTTCAACTGCTTGAATCTGCTGCTGTGAATCACAGCACACTACAACTGAGTGAACTACAAGTACAATTCAAAAGAAGAAGATGTTTTTTTCCTGACTTTTATTGAGAAGTGATCTCTTGAGGTGTAAATGGAAACACGTCAGGGAGACGACTGCCAAGAGACCGTTGTTAACAAAGTGCAATATCTGAGGAAAGATGATTCTGTAAAAATCAATAATCTCTCTAAAACAAATGAATTTCTACATTTATATTGTAATGAAGACTCGTCAGCATATTCATGCTACAATCAATACTTTGTGAAAAAGTCAATAATAATTTAATTGTATGTATTTTATCAAATTTTAATAGAGATATGACTCGTGATAAAGATGCTCAATAGCTTTGAAGATACTGAAGCTATTTTCACCAAACTTTCTGACAGCTGACAATGTAATGTTCTGATGTAATCTTTGTTGTCAATAACAACAACAAATCTAATCACCATTTTGAGCCAGGCAGTGATTAGTCAGGCGGTCTGAGTCACGGTTTTAGGGCAACCAGTTGCCAATCATGATAAGCTAGTTCAAAGTCCACGCCAACCATCACTGAAAGCTGCTCAGAAGAGAAGGGAATAGAGAGCGGCCTGGATTCGAACCCTGGTTTCACAGGACGGAAGGCGCCATAACCCAGCACAAGCTAAACCGGCTCCCTAATAATCTGACATACACTCAGGTCCTTAAATATTGGGACAGGAACAATTCCAATATTTATGGCTCTATAAACCACCACAATAGATTAGACTGTCAGCTTTAATATGAGGGTATTTACATAAAGATCAGGTGAGCAGTGTATGAATCACAACTGTTTGCATATTTGCCTCCCACTTGTTAAAGAACCAAATGAAATTGGCCAATTGGCTTCTCAGCTGTTCCAGGAGGGTGTTATTCCCTCATTATCACAATGACAACATTCTTAAAAAGAAGAAATGCACTGGAGAACTTAGGAATGACAAACGACCCGAGAGATCATGGAAAACAACTGAGGTGGATGAAGGAATAATTCTGTCCCTGGTGAAGAAAACTCCTTAAACGGAGGGTTTATCACTAGATGTAAAACCTTAATGAGCCTCAAAAACAGGAAGGCCAGACTAGAGTTTGCCAAACAACATCTAAAACAGTGTTTACAGTTCTGAAACAACATCCTATGGACAGATGAGACCAAGATCAACTTGTACCAGAGTCATGGAAAGAGAAGAGAATGGAGAAGGAAAGGAACTGCTTATACTGATAAACATCCCATGTCATCAGTGAAGCATGGTGGTGGTAATGATATGGCGTGGGCATGTAAGGCTGCTAATGGAACTGGTTCTCTTGTATTTATTGATAATGTGACTCCTGACAAAAGCAGAAGGATGAATTCTGAAATGTTTCGGACAATATTATCTATGGAAGCATCAGTGTAGCATAATTAAAAATAAAAGACAATACCAGAAATGCTTTTTCATTTTCAAAATGAAGCTGCATTTGTTTTCTCAAAATTAAAAAGAAAAAGCAATCCGCCAAACCGCTTTTTCATTTTCTTCTTCAACACTGCTTATTCTGTCACTTAATTAAAATTATAAACAAATAGTATTTGACATTGTCATTTTCAAAAAGTTATCTGGTAAATGTGTAGCAAAATTCAGTTAGAAATATATAATTTGCCAATTAAAATGGATTAACAGAAATGATTTTTCATTTTAAAAATGTAACTGCATCACATGACTTTTCATTTTCTACTTAAAAACTGCTTATTCTGTGTCATAATTAAAATAAAAGTGCAAAGAGGGGATTGCATTGTCATTTCCACATCCACCCTGCGAATTGTGTTGCAAAACACAATTCCAGGTAGCATTTCCAAGGGGAGGCGGTGCGATGACATCAGTGCCTGTTGATCCAACCAGCAAACGCCAAAAGTTTAGCATAGTGAAATCTGTTAGCGTTGTTCATGGATCTGTAGCTGTCCTGGAACAGCAAAATCAGCATGAAGCCTTAGAAGACGATCTTCTAAATGTTTATTACCGTTATGATTATTATTAAGGGCCTGCTTGCTCATAATTTTTTAATCTGCTAATCGGTCAGTGTTTTTTTCTTGGCTGCAAGGACCTGGAAGAAGGGTTAGTATTGGGCTAATCCGTGCTAAAAACATTAGCCGTGGAGCAACACATCTTGTTTGTTTCATTTCAAATCCAAAAAGGTTGGCATTGATTCTCTATCCCAATACTTATGGACGCGATTTTACATTTATTCTGTTGTATTTGAATGCACCACAGTTAAGGGACACGTTGATTGGTCGAGATGCATTATGGGAAATGTGTGATGCACGATGGGATACATAGCATGTAGCCCTCAGATGTAAAGTTACTGCTAATTCCTAACGAGTATGTTCATAAAAGAAGAGTTACCTCAGCACGTCCTCAATATTATTATTCCCGTTTGACTCTCAAGTACAACACTCCATACTGGCCTTCATGACGGGCAAAAGAGCTCCGAGACCAGAGCTTCAGAGCTCGTCTGCGGCCAGATGGACCAAAATAGTTCGTTAGCTTAGTTCTGGAATGAAATAGAAATACTTAAATCCATTTTCTTAACTGCAAGACACATCAATGAACCATAAGCACTCGAGTCCAATCAATCATTTCATTCATTAGATGCAAAATGACTGACATGACCAAAAAAAACAGCTGTGCAGTCATAAACGTGCAACAGCTCGCAGATCCGCTTTGTGCTTTTCCCACTCATGCACTCACATTTCATCCACAGATGAGCCCACATCTCTGTGTCTGTCATCTCACCAGCAACAGTTTCAAAAAACAGGATCATTATTACGTTTTCATTTCACAGAGGGATACGTCCCCCCCCCCCCATCTTTTAAATCGCCCGTTCCTAAAGACCAACATGGAAAGTAATGTACATTGTGTAAAACTTTAACGTTTTATTGAAAAGAAGTGGCAGTATTTATATAGGTGGGCGGGGTCACAGTAACAGCACTGAGTGAATGGACCCCTTATGTCCCCATTGGGGGAAAAAAAGACAATGTGAGAAGAAATGATCATTCAAACAGGATTTTTTTTTCAAGACAAAAAACTACAAACAGAAGACAGATCAAGTGTGTTCCACTGTGTTTCCCTCTGTGTGTCCCAGGTTGTCGACCCCTAATATGTATTGTAGTGTTAGGAAGTGTGAGGTCAACATTTCTATAGATTGCTCAGAAAAGTGTTCTAACTGGTTTTATGTGTTAAATTAGAGACTCTAGACTTGATGTTTGCTTCTTGTATTTTTTTCTTGATTATTGGAGATTAAAACAAAATACTGAAGATCAGAGTCACACTGACCTGCTGACATGTGAGAGCTGTCCACACTTTGGACATGACTTCTGTCCCTCCTCTTCCTCTGATCTCTGTTCTGTGGGTCTGTCTCTTCATCTGTAGTTGATGTTGATTCTTCATGTTGGTTTCCTTCTTCATCCTGACTATCAGTTACATTAAAGCTCTGCTGATTGGTTAGATCTGCTTCACTGTTCTCATCTTTCTCATAAGTAGGAATCTCCATCAAGGTATCAGTCTCCTGCTTCAGATCAAGCTGATCTTCATCCTGACTGATGAAGAGTTCCTCTGGTTCCTCTTTAATCTGTGGAGGTTCTGGTTCCTCCTGTTCCACTCTGAAGTTCCTCTGCTGGTTGCAGAGATCTTCCTCTTCAGTCATCCAATGCTGGGGGAGAACTGCAGGGACACAAACACAACAAGGAGCCTTTCATACGTTTCCAGGACTTTTGATTTTGTCAAACATCAATGATCTGTGATCATTGTAGAAAATGTCTGAGGAGTCTGGAGGACCAGAAGAGACTCATGAAAATGAATATACAGTGAGGTCAATAAGTATTTGATCACCCTGTGATTTAACAAGTTCTCCCACTTAGAAAACATGGAGGGGTCTAAAATTTTCATCATAGGTGCATTTCCACGGTGAGACACAGAATCGGAAGAAACATTCAGAAATCACGTTGTACGATTTTTTAAATCAATTTATTTGTATATTACTGTGAGAAATAAGTATTTGATCACTTGATTATCAGATTTCTGACCAGCAAAGACCTGCTGTTCTGCTTTTAAATAGTCCAACTCCACTCTGCTCATGATTCTAAATTAGTGGTACCTGTTTGAGGTCGTTAGCTTGCATAAAGGCACCTGTGCACCCCACTATCAGAAGTCCAACTACCAACATGGGCAAAACCAAAGAGCTGTCAAAAGACACAAGAGACAAAATTGTAGACCTTCACATAGCTGGAAGTGGCTACGGGGCAATTGCCAAGCAGCTTGGTGAGAAAAGAACAACTGTTGCAGCAATTGTCAGAAAATGGAAGAGGCTAATGATGACTGTCAATGTCCCTCGGACTGGGGCCCCTCACAAGATTTCACCTCGTGGGGTATCGATTAGGGGTGTAAGAAAAAAAAATCGATTCTGTAAAATATCGCGATAGTTCATTTGGCAATACTTGTATCAATTCAAAATGCTGCCAGATCGATATTTATTTAATTATTTCTGAGCGTCCTTTAGTGACTGACTCTTGTTGTCCACTTCACCCTCCGACCGCTGGTTGGCAGCAGAGAACACGGAGCCTCTTACAGCAGCTCTACTCTGCACAAGACAACAGGAAGACAGCAGCCAGAGGCAGCTTGTTCTGTTATGAGACATGAACTATTTAGTTTTTACTTGGAATGGATACCAAACAGAAACTCTGAGCCATGTTGCTGTCAGTAAAATATAAAAACGAGGATTTCTGTGCTTTTTCGCAGCTCAGATAAATACGAGTGAAGCACGGCAGCTAATGGCTAGGCTGATGCGCTTAGCATTGGCTAAAATGCTATCAGCAAAGCGGGCTAAAGTTCTACAGAACCTTCCAGCAATAGATTCAAGTTTAGCGACCTGATGGATCAGAGGGATGTGTACAACACTCTGAGAAAAGGCCGACATCGTGGCGAGGAGCGTTAGTTTACTTCCGTGTGTGAGAAGCGTGGCTGCAAAGGTGCAGCAGAGGCAGAGCAGACTGATATGTAAAAAAAGCACCTTCTTTGTCACATTAAAGCAACTTTCCTTTTCTGTCCTGCTGCCTCATCATCACACTTTGTTTCTGGAAAGAATTTGTGTCCCTCCCCCACACCCCACCATTTATTTCTGAAGCACCATTCAGGCTCCTGAACCATTAAAAAGTACTGGAAAAGCTACATTAAGCAATGCTGAAATTAAACAGCATTTTATTTCCCTAATAGGAATGTATTGGTTAAGGCACATTCATTCTTCACTATGAATTTGCTTTGGTAAACGCAACCTATATATGAGATACAGTTGCAGTGCTTAACATAATGATCATTAAATAAACTGAATTTGACAATTTTATTTCAGTGGAAGACATTAAAATTCAGGTAGAAGTTTTTTCAAAGTCATATTTAAAGAAAAAAGAAAGAAAATATGTTTTGGTAAAATATTGGGATACGTATCGCAGGGCGCAAATCGCGATACATATCGTATCACCAGACTCTTGCCAATACACACCCCTAGTATCGATGATGCTAAGGAAGGTGAAGAATCAGCCCAGGACTACACGGGAGGAGCTGGTCGATGACCTGAAGAGAGCTGGGACCACCGTTTCCATGGCTACTATAAGTAATACATTAAAACGTCATGGTTTAAAATTATGTATCGCATGCAAGGTTCCCCTGCTGAAGTCAGTACATGTCAAGGCCCGTCTGAAGTTTGCCAATGACCATCTTGATGATCCAGAGGAGTCATGGGAGAAAGTCTTGTGGTCAGATGAGACCAAAATAGAACTTTTTGGTCCTAACTCCATTCTGCGTGTTTGGAGGAGGAAGAAGAAGGAGCATCATCCCAAGAACACCATACCTACAGGGAAGCACAGGGGTGGAAGCATCATGCTCTAGGGTTTTTTCTGCACAGGGGACAGGATGACTGCACTGTATTAGGGAGAGGATGAACGGGGCTTTGTATTGTGAGATATTAGGCAGAAACCTCCTTACCTCAGTCAGAGTGTTAAAGATGTGTCGTGGCTGGGTCTTCCAGCATGACAATGACCCGAAGCACACAGCCAAGAAAACCAAGGAGTGGCTCCGTAAGAAGCATATCAAGGTTCTGGAGTGGCCTAGCCAGTCTCCAGACCTAAATCCAATAGAGAATCTTTGGAGGGAGCTGAAACTCTGTGTTGCTCAGCAACAGCCCCGAACCCTGACAGATCTAGAGAAGATCTGTATGGTCGAGTGGGCCAAAATCCCTGCTGCAGTGTGTAGAAACCTAGTGAAGAACTATAGGAACCGTTTGACATCTGTAATATTAAAGTTGGTTAAGTCAAGTGATCAAATACTTATTTGTCACAGTAATATACAAACAAATTGATTTAAAAAATCGTACAACGTGATTTCTGAATGTTTCTTCAGATTCTGTGTCTCACCGTGAAAATGCACCTATGATGAAAAATTTAGACACCTCCATGTTTTCTAAGTGGGAGAACTTGTTAAATCACAGGGTGATCAAATACTTATTGACCTCACTGTATATGCAGAGGCGAGTAGTAACGTGTCACATTTACTTAAGTAACTTTTTAGTGAATTGTACTTGTGAGCGTAAGAAAAGGCAATTTTATTTGTAAATCACAATTCGTACACAAAGTAAAACAGGAAAATTATTGGTTTATAGCCCAGACAGTGAGTTAGTGTAGAACCACCACTGAGTGACAGACGGGTCCCCAAAAAGAAAAGCATGAAGCTCAAAGGTCTTCTCTGTTTCTGTGATGAAGGTCACATACCTATGTGGTGGAGCTGCAGCTGTGGTTTCCAGATGACATCCAGCAGTCTGCGCTGACGACAGAGCTCCTGCTCGTACTGGACGATGGTTCCTTCACAGAGTCTGCAGATTTCTTCAGCAGCAGCAGCTAGTCGCTCGCTGATCAACTCTCTCAGAGACTGAAGGGAAGACATGGTTCCTGCTCCGATCTTCAGCTCCAACTCCCACAAACACCGCCGTCCTCTTCACTGCAGCTCCGATCGATCATCTGCTAGTCTCACAATCACAGCAATCCACGTTGTCTTTCCGTTCAACACTTCTTCACTCATTTACGACACTTTGGAAAATGCTGAGAGTTCCACACGAACCACGTATCGTCCTTTCTGTCCAAAAACCTCACAAACGTCCCAACAAAACACCACCGACCTCTCAACACAAGCTAACGCTGCTAGCCTGCTAACAAGCTAACGCTGCTAGCGCCTCGTGCTGTTTACTTCCGGGTCAAGTGACGAGACTTTATTTTAAAAAGAAACGTCTAAACTGCGTAACTGAACCTCGATATGGTTCAAAAAGCTTCCAGAATTCTTGCAACAGTTTTAATTCAGGATATAATAAAGAAAAAAATCAAAACAGAAAAAAATGTAACGAGGAAACTTTTTGAGAGCTGCTGTGACGTCATCACGCAGTGTCTCGTTCCTTTTTTCACTTTATCATCCTGAGAACCAAGGAAAAAAAGTGTCTTACAATTTCTGTTTTTTTTGTTGTGATTTTCATTTAACTTTATTGTTTAAAACAAATAGAACAAATAGCTGCGTCTCATTCCAATGTTCAGATTTGACAACAAAACGCATCAGAGACTAACTAAACCTGATCACATTCATTTATTGTATTTATATACTACAGTACAGAATAAAGACATGTCTAAAGTAAGCAAAGAAACAAAAAAATTTTAAAAAGAAAATTTCAAGCAAAAGGTTCCTAAAAAACTGTTTCTAAAGAGAATAATTACGACTATAAATAAACATTAAACTGTATAGTTAATAACAAAGACAATAATTTTGAAATTATTATTACAGTTAAAAAACATAGAAAAACTTACTTAATTTAATTACAATTAGATTAACACATTTATGAAGTATATAACTGAGATGTAACATAATAAAAGAAACGTGATAAAATTAAAGATCTTTGGAATCCAAGCATTTTTTTCCTGACAATCTGCAAAGATTTTAATGCTGTTTCTTGTTTCTGTGTCTTCTTCAAAGATTTTTTTCAATAAAAAACTGGGAAATATTTAAATAAATTCAAAGATTTTTTTCAGGTTAAGACAAAAATAAACACTTAACATTTTTATTTACAGTACAGACTTAAAGTTTGGACACACCTTCTCATTCAAAGAGTTTTCTTTATTTTCATGACTATGAACATTGTAGATTCACACTGAAGGCATCAAAACTATGAATGAACACATGTGGAATTCTATCCATAACAAAAAAGTGTGAAACAACTGAGAATATGTCATATTGTAGGTTCTTCATAGTAGCCACCTTTTGCTTTGATTACTGCTTTGTACACTTTTGGCATTCTCTGGATGAGCTTCAAAAATGTTGAGAAATGCAGAAATGTGTGCTGCAGATCCCATGTTTTCCACTAGAGGGCAGCACAGCAGCTTCAGTCTTTGTCATTGTTGCTGTGTGAGCCTGAAGGAGCTTCAAAGTGAACTAGCTGCAGCTTGGTTCAGACAAACCTCCACATTCACACACAGATGTGATCCTGAAGAAGTCTGAACAGAACATTTCAGGAGAACTCTTCAGTCCAGAACATGAGCCTGCATTGTTCCTGAAACTGGGATCAGAGTTCTGCTCTCTGCTCCAACAGAACCACCTTCATGAGCTCCTGGTTTCTTCTGGATCCTCCAACATTCAGACGCTCTCTGACTGAGTTCATGTCTGCACAGAAACCTTCAGGATTCTCTTCTTCCACACGTCTTTCACTCTGAAACTCTCTTCTGAATGTGGATCATCTCAGTCAGACGTTCAGCAGCATCAGAGCCGTGCATGTGGTCCTCCTCATGAGTCCTGAAGCTGCACCGTCAGCTGCAGAGCTTCAGAGCTGCTTCCTTCTCAGACTTTCCACTTTCTTTGGCTCTCTGGCTCTGATGCTGCTGCTGCTGCAGAAAAACCAGCAGCTGCAGAAAAACTCTGCAGAGACTCACAGAGAGAGGATGGAGGCAGCAGATGAAGCTGCTGCAGACTGACAGCTGATGGAACTGAAGCACTTTCTACATTCTAGTTCCAAATGTTCTACAGAATCCATCAGAGGTTGAAAGTGTTCCTCAGTACTGGAGTACTTTAGTTCAGCAGCTCCTCTTTTCCTCTAAGGTGAAGCTTCATGTGGACGACTTCTTCTTCTCTCCTCTTTTCTGGAGCTTGGGCTCCATGCAGTCTGATCAGCTCTGATTTGGGCTTCAGTTGATGTTTGTGATCAGGAACTCTGGATTCTTCTTAGAAGGAGACGTTCTGCCTCTTTAGCAGAGAGCAGAACGTTGATCTGATCTGTTGGAAGCGTCTCCATCCTGAAGCTGCAATGCTGAGTTCCTGTCCACCAGGGGGCAGTGTTACGGCTTTGCCTGCCTTATTATTCTGCTCATCTGTCAGGTTGGGACTTCCAACACACAAACATTTGACCTTTTCACTTTAGAAAAACGTTTGTTAAACACTTTAGTGACTTTCAGATTTATAAAAAACATAATCTGAAACCATGCAGTCTAAGTAGACAACACCATCCAGTTTCAGGTCTGACTCCTCCCCCATGAGCACATATTTACCAGCTCTTTTACCAGCTAATTCAGAATTGACAAAGCCTCTTGGATAAGAGGTGAAACATCTTCAACTTAAAAAACCAAGTCCAGATGACAGCCTTTAAACCTACAACTTTGATGGTTCCATCCATTTTCTTAACCCGCTGTTTCCGGTTTCTGGAGCCGTCTGGCTGCTTACTTGGCAATCGGGCTCCTTACAGCGGCACCTGTGAGGCGAGCTGGCGTTCAGATAGAGCCGCTGAGGCATGCAAGAGGCAGTCTGCTCAGGTCTCCAGATCTTGATATTTTTCTTATTTTCATGGAGACAATAACAATAATATCCTCTAATTTTCTCTTGTTTTCATTTTTTTTTATTTTTAGTCTCTGAATGATCACATGATCCAGACATGGAGACGTAATTACTGATGCTTTTGTAGAACTCTTCAATAAACCTGATTCTGATTCTGGACGTCAACACTCACTCTCTGTGGAGACAGGAAACTCTGCATGAGTGTTTCTGTGAGGAAGTTACATGATATGTTCAGATAAAAGCAAGAGATTATAAAAGGCAAGTGCTGATAAAGATAGAAAAACCACAATGTGTGTTAACTAAATGCAGTGGATTATTAATATAAATGGCAGAGGTTTGACACCACATGACACTCAGTGGAGCCTGTTTACCCCCTGATGTTGTTGAGGCTCAAAAATCATCAATCGAACAACCAGAAACATCTAGAATGACTCCATTGCTGTTTTCTTTTTTTTTTTTTTTTTCAAATGTTTGATTTCTTTCATTCAAAAAAATTCTATTTGATTTTCTTATTACTCTTCTGTGTCTAAAAGGACCTTGTAGTGTGTTGATGCCACTAGACAGCAGATTTTTCTGTTAGTTTTGCTGCAGAGCTGTGACCACATTATAGAAATCTAGAAGGTTTCTTTTCATTTGTGGTTCAGTTTGATCTGCAGAAATGTCATCCTGGAAGACATCTGAGTCTCTGTCATCAATGTGGAAAACATTTTCTGTGTGACAAGTTCCAAAGTCGTAGTCCTTCTTAAAAAAACATGGATGTTATTCACAAAAACAAAAAGCGGTCTGATGAAAAAGAGTTGTAATTTAGAAATGGTTTATTTCAAGCAATCAAAACAAGCAAAAGAAGACAAACAAATGTACGTATATATATATAGATATTAACCTGGAGTTATATATTTTGACCTGATTCTGAAAAAATATAAAGTCAATAGGATACACACACACACACACACACACACACACACACACACACACAGACCATTTCCTGCATCTACACTATTATACTTAGAAACTTTGCAGGTGAAGTCAGAACTGAGCAAAAAAAACTACTGCAGCTGAAATATTTAAAAAGAAATAAAGAAAAAATCATAGAGAAGAAAATATAAACAAATATGAAAACAGTTTTCTGCATCTCTTCTTCACAGGGCGTCTTCATCACCAGCAACAGTTTTTCTCCCTGTAGAAGCAGAATTTAGAAGATCAAGCAGCTTTTTTATTTTTAAAAGTGTAAATAATGTTTAAGGTCACCAACTTCATGCTGATAGAAACAGAAAATGACATCATCCACGTCAGCAGATGATGAAGAGTAGAAGAGTGACAGTACTTGTTCTAGTTCCCTGGTCCTCATTCCCTTTGGTTCTCCTCCTGGACATGTAGACCAGAGCAGCAACCACACCCAGAAACATCAACACCACCTTCATCACGGCTCCAACCATGATGATGAAATTATGACCAGAAAGATCTGCAAACAAACATTTACCAGCATCAACTAAAGTATTTGTAAATGGCTTTGACTTTCACAATTTGTCTTTGTTGTTCAAAATAATAAAAACAGTTTTACCTGAAAAGTCCAGAACATAGACAGCATCTGTCTTCACTTCCTCATCCTCAACAAACTGACAGATGAACGTTTGGTTGTTTCCACTCTGATGTTTCACAGTCAGAACAGAAACACAGTTTGTTTGTCCTCTAAACTCTAAGTCAACATCATCACCAGACAGATGAGATCCCGTCTCATTCATCCAGATGAAGCTGTTTTGTCTACAGGGAATCGTTGGATCAAATCTACTCAGTGAACACTGGAATGTGACACTTCCACTTCCTCTGGGAGGAACGTCTGCTGGATCTTTACAAACTGAAGGAAAACACAAACAGAAAAGCTTCTCTGTTAGATGTTTTTACATGATGAAGTCACTGCTTGTCATTTTCTGACAACTTTCAACAAACAATATTATGGCAATAATATAAAACTATATAAAATGAACCTAAAGAAATGTTTTCTGCATGAAGCTGAAACTTTGTTGTCGGCTCTTTCTTTGTCTTTCTAGTCCTGATTCTCCGGGTCTGTCTGGTCTAACTCCTATAATTCTGTTTCAAAAGCCCAGAAGCTCTGGATTGTGGAATAAATCTCCCCTCATCTGAGATGAAAACTGATTAGTTCTGACTCTGAATGTAAATAAAGGAATAATATTCAATCTATTATAGAATCTGGAGATTTAAATTAAAAAACTCCAAACGTCAGAGTCTCTTCAGGGTTTGAGCTGTTTCTGAAAAAGATCAGAATGTTGACAATCATGAAGTCACATTATTATTCATGTCAGAATACTCACTGCTCAAAATATTAAGATACGCGTCAAACGTATTCTTGTTCCTGAGCCGACAGAGATATCGACCAGCATCTTCATCAGTGATGTTTGTGATGAGCAGAGAGCAGTCAGTGCTCACATTCAGCCTGGAAGCTCTAACTGAACTCTGGACAACACTTCCATTGTGGACTTCTGGTCTTAGTGCTTCATCTGGATCTTTCTGGTTCAGCCAGGTAACATCAGAGCACGAGGAAGAGGAGGATGTAGTTCTACAAGGTAAAAGGACGTCATCTCCAGCTCTGTGATAAAGATGTTTGGTTTGTTCACTGATGTCTGCAGGAGAGAAAAGAACAAAAAGTTGAACCTTTAACTCAACAGTCACTAAGAAAATCAGTGAAGAAATACAATAAGATGATTATATCTGCAAAGTTTTGTTTTCAGGGTAATATTATTAAATGATAAAAATTATTAATATTAAAAAATATTTTTTCATAACTAACATCAAATTCTGGATTTTTAGACAAAAGTGACATTAATTCAATATAATGTTTTAATATGAACATATTTCTCCTTAATTCTACTTTTGGAGTCATTCATGGTTTGATTTCTTCTATAATGATAAATAAAGATAAAACTGAAAATGAAGACTTTGCTTCTATTTTTGTGACATTAAACCATTAAAGAGTCACAGTTTTTAAATTCCTCAAGGAAGTTTTTTCCTCTTTCTTTAGAAACAGATCTTTACCTCAGATCCATTCAGAAGGTTTTCTTCTAATGTGAACAGAATGAGTCAAAAAGTGCTTTAAACGGTAGAAAGGTGACAGTTCTGAACTTTAAACAATCAAACATGACAAAGTCAGAGACTGACAGAACAAGAATCAAATTAAAGCCATGAGTGGCGTTGTATGACCCTTCAGGCGCTACTCGGCCCCCCTTGCCTACCTCTACTCGCCACCCGCACCCCTCTTCGCGCCACCTCCCTCACTGCCCCCTCTCTGGTAGTAGTGTAGCTTCCACTACACACATATAACCCCCCATATATATCTGTAAGGCTAACTGAGCTGCATGTGGCTAAAAGTGCTAGCACTGTGATCAGCATCATCAACTGACTCAGAAAAACACGCTGCTTCCTAATCCTGAAACCTACCGTGGTAACTAGCATAATGTCATGGCCTGTCAGCTACTCCCTCCTCCCCCCTCCTTCCTGTGTTGGACGTGACCAGCTGGATCCACTTACCTCATCATCACCTGTCTTCATAATCTCCTCCAGGATCATCAGCCGGTGCCAGTTCGTTGTTCCTCCTATGGTGCATAGTCTGGTCAGCTCATGTTTATGTCTCACGTCTCATTGCCTCATGCTCATGGTGTTTTCTCGCTCTGCCTCAGGACTTAAAACCTATTGGATCCTCACCTGGTCGCTGTCCTCCTACGCTGCTGTCACGCCGCCTCAAGAACCTCCAGCCAGCCGCCTCTCCTCGTCTTGGTTCCGGCCTCGCCTACGCCGCTGTTTCCCCCTCAAGGAGAATTGCACCTCAAGATTCCTCCAGCCTGCCCTCGTTCTCTTCTCTGAGAAAATACTGTCAAGATCTGGTTCTGATTAAATCACTGAAAACTTACCGTTGAGCCTTAGCCTCCTTCCGGGTTCCAGCATCTGGGTCATTCTGAACTCGCGTCCGAATCATGACAGAACGAACTGGCCAAACACCTGACCCAGCTGACCCGGAAGACCTTCGGCAGACCGTTTCCCAGCAAGGCATTTTTCTGGAACTCCTCTATAGCGCCGTCTCTTGTATCACGACAGTTCAAGAGGATTTGATTTCCCGGATTAAGAATACTACTCAGACTGTCGCCAAGCTAACGGAACTCCAGGATCGTTCCGCTCCAGTTCCCACTATTATTTCCGGCAACAATGCCACTTCCGCTTCCACTCTCATCCCGGAAAATGTTCGACTACAGCCGGAACTTTTTTTCGGGGATGTTTCTGCCTGTGGAGGGTTCCTACTACAATGTGACCTGATTTTCCAACAGGCCCCCAGGTATTATCAAGCCGACCACGCTCGCATTTCACTAATAGTAAATTCTCTCCGCAGTAAGGCGCTGCAATGGGCTCAAGCCTTCCTGGCCTCCCATCCCATCACGCATCTCCCATTCGAACGCTTTCTGGGAGAATTCCGCCTCGTCTTTGACCAACCTCGGAAGCAGGAAGAAGCCACCCGGCGGTTGCTAAGTCTCAAACAAGGCAACCGTCCGGTAAGCGAACACCTCATAGACTTTCGAATTTTTGCCGTCGAGGCCGGATGGCCGGATCCCGCGCTCAAGGGGATTTTTTACCAGTCTTTGAATGAGCGCATTGAAGATCATCTATGCACCCAGCCAGAAGCGGACTCTTTTGAAGGACGCGTCACGGCCGCCCCAAGGTCGGACCTCCGCCTTCGGGAACGCCAAGCTGAGCAGAAAAGTAAGCCTCCGTCATCCCTTGTCGATCCCGTTCGCCTCTTTTCTCTGGTGGCTCCTGCTAATCCAGCTTCGCCTTCTGTTAAACTAGAACCCATGCAAATTGGTCACTCCAAGCTCTCCCTTGAGGAGAGAAAGAACCGTCGAGATAAGGGATTATGTTTTTACTGCGGGCAGGCGGGGCATCAGGTCTCACAGTGCGGTGTTCGTTTAAATCCCCCGTCAAGTGACAGGCCACGGGGGGGTAATTCTGAAACTTCTCATGTTCCCAAGTTTCTGTATGTTCCTGTCAAAATCTGTAATCAGAGCAAAATTTTGGAAACTAAAGCACTTATTGACTCAGGGGCCGAACATAGCTTAATGGATCAAAGTCTCGTTCATGAACTCGCTCTCCCTGTCGAAGTCCTCGATAACGCTGTGAATGCTGCAGGGCTGGGGGGTAAACAATTGTCACGCATCACCCAACGCACCGGTCCGGTTCTTGTTTTCACCTCCGGTAACCACCGGGAGTACCATCATTTTTTCGTCACCCAATGTCCACAGACACCCTTAATTCTCGGGTTTTCTTGGCTCCAAAAGCACAATCCCTGTTTAGATTGGGGGTCGTCCCGCGTTACCAACTGGAGCACTTTCTGTATGGCAAATTGCCTGCAGTCTGCCGTACCCCACACCAAGTTACCTGACCCGGGGTCCAGTGAAGAAATCGATCTTTCTAACATACCCACCTGTTACCATGACCTACGTTCCGTTTTCTGCAAATCCAGGGCTAGTGCCTTACCTCCACATCGTCCTTACGACTGCGCCATCGAGTTGCTTAGTGGAGCCCCTCTCCCTAAGAGCAAATTGTACAATCTTTCTGGTCCGGAGAAGAGCTCCATGGAGGCGTATATTCAGGAGGCACTATCTCTTGGCCACATACGTCCTTCTTCTTCACCTGTCGCTGCTGGTTTCTTTTTTGTGGAGAAGAAGGATAAGACTTTGCGTCCGTGTATTGACTTTAGGGAATTGAACCAGATCACAGTCAAAGATAAGTACTCTCTGCCGTTACTTGAGTCAGTTTTCAACTCTGTTCAGCAAGCTAAGATTTTCACGAAGCTTGATCTCAGGAACGCTTATCACCTTGTACGCATGCGCGAAGGTGATGAGTGGAAAACGGCGTTCAACACTCCGTTGGGCCACTTTGAATATCTTGTGATGCCGTTTGGTCTCACCAACGCTCCTGCGGTGTTCCAGCGTTTGGTGAATGACGTTCTCAGGGATTTTTTGAACCGATTTGTCTTCGTGTATCTCGATGATATTCTTGTCTTTTCCGCCGACGAGACTCAACACGAACATCACGTCCGTCTCGTCCTAGAACGCCTTCTCGCCAATCAGTTATTCGTCAAGGCCGAGAAGTGTGCGTTTCATGTTTCCTCCGTCCCCTTTTTGGGTTATATCATTGAGGCGGGTAATATTCGCCCCGACCCCGCCAAGATCGAGGCTGTCGTACAGTGGGAGACACCCCAATCCCGTAAAAAACTTCAACAGTTCCTAGGGTTCTCTAATTTCTACCGTCGTTTCATTCGGGACTATAGTACCATTGCTGCTCCCCTCACACGGCTTACTTCCACCAATCGCCCCTTTGTCTGGGACTCTGCCGCTGATGCCGCTTTCAAACGGCTCAAGACCCTTTTTGTATCTGCTCCCATCCTCATTCAACCCGATGTGTCCAAACAATTTATTGTGGAAGTCGATGCCTCAGACTCTGGAGTGGGAGCAGTGTTATCCCAGCGCGAGGACAGTTCCGGGAAGCTCAAACCCTGCGCCTTCTTTTCGCGCAAGTTGAGCCCAACTGAACAAAATTACGATGTGGGCAATCGTGAATTATTGGCAATCAAACTCGCGTTGGAAGAATGGCGCCACTGGCTGGAGGGGGCGGAACAACAATTTATCATCTGGACCGATCACAAAAACTTGGCCTACCTACGCAGTGCTAGACGGCTCAACTCACGCCAGGCCAGATGGTGTCTATTTTTTGACCGCTTCAACTTTGTCATCTCTTACCGACCGGGCAGTCGTAACGTCAAGCCGGATGCCTTGTCCCGGATACATTCCACCACAGAAAACCGCACAGACTCGACCATTCTACCTACGTCATGTTTTGTAGGAAGTCTCACTTGGGAGATCGAGACCAAGGTGCAGCAGGCCCAGAATGAGATCCCCGCCGGAGTTGCCTGTCCTCCGGGCGCTCTCTACGTTCCAGACGCCCTCAGATCCGATGTCCTCGCCTGGGGTCATACCTCCCGTATCGCCTGTCACGGTGGGGTATATCGCACTATTCGTCTCGTTAAGCGTCGCTTTTTCTGGCCCTCCTTGGAACGTGACATAAAGGAATACATTGCTGCCTGCACCACATGTGCCCGCTCCAAGACCTCCAACAGACCTCCCTCTGGTCTTCTGCAACCCCTGCCGGTCCCGAGCCGCCCCTGGTCCCACATAGCGGTGGACTTTGTTACGGGGCTTCCACCTTCTCAAGGTCACACAGTCATACTCACGGTCATTGATCGCTTCTCCAAGGCCGCCCAGTTCATCCCTCTCCCTCAGTTGCCTTCCGCTTCCGAGACTGCCGACGTCCTCGTCGATAACGTCTTCAGGCATCATGGTATACCTTGTGACATTGTCTCTGATCGTGGTCCCCAGTTCACGTCTCAGGTCTGGAAGGCTTTTTGCTCTGCCCTGGGGGCCACGGTCAGTTTGACCTCCGGTTACCACCCTCAGGCTAACGGCCAAGCAGAACGGGCCAATCAAAAGCTGGAGGCTGCTCTCAGGTGCCTGGCGTCCCAGAACCAATCTGACTGGTCGAAATATCTGGTTTGGGCTGAATATGCCCACAACAACCACTCCTCCACCGCCACTGGCTTGTCCCCTTTTGAAGCCTCTCTGGGTTACTCACCCCCACTGTTTCCTTCCCAGGAATTGTATCTGGCGGTGCCCTCGGTCCAGCTCCACCTTCAACGCTGTCGGGACATCTGGCTACAGACCAGGGCCGCTCTTCTCCGTACCGCCGAGGGTAACCGCCAGATAGCCAACCGCCACAGGGGGGTGAGTCCAGAATACCAACCAGGCCAACAGGTGTGGTTGTCCTCCCGCAACATCCCCCTCCAGGCTTCGTCCCGTAAACTGTCCCCCAGGTTTATTGGGCCTTACACCATTGATCGGGTCATTAACCCATCATGTGTCCGACTTCGTCTCCCGGCTGCTCTACAGATCCATCCTACGTTTCACGTGTCCCAGATCAAACCTGTTTCTGTGAGTCCTTTGTGCCCGCCGGCCGCTTCCCCGCCACCCGCCCGTACCATCGATGGGGCTCCTGCCTTCACGGTCTCTAAGATCTTGGACGTCCGGCGTTGGGGTCGTGGGGTCCAGTTCTTGGTGGATTGGGAGGGTTATGGTCCAGAGGAACGCTCGTGGATCTCGCGTTTGCTTATCCTGGACCATACCCTCATCGACGACTTCTATGCTGCCCATCCTGATCGTCGCCCTGGACCGCCTGGTGGCGGTCGTTGAGGGGGGGGTACTGTCAGCTACTCCCTCCTCCCCCCTCCTTCCTGTGTTGGACGTGACCAGCTGGATCCACTTACCTCATCATCACCTGTCTTCATAATCTCCTCCAGGATCATCAGCCGGTGCCAGTTCGTTGTTCCTCCTATGGTGCATAGTCTGGTCAGCTCATGTTTATGTCTCACGTCTCATTGCCTCATGCTCATGGTGTTTTCTCGCTCTGCCTCAGGACTTAAAACCTATTGGATCCTCACCTGGTCGCTGTCCTCCTACGTTGCTGTCACGCCGCCTCAAGAACCTCCAGCCAGCCGCCTCTCCTCGTCTTGGTTCCGGCCTCGCCTACGCCGCTGTTTCCCCCTCAAGGAGAATTGCACCTCAAGATTCCTCCAGCCTGCCCTCGCTCTCTTCTTAGAGAAAATACTATCAAGATCTGGTTCTGATTAAATCACTGAAAACTTACCGTTGAGCCTTAGCCTCCTTCCGGGTTCCAGCATCTGGGTCATTCTGAACTCGCGTCCGAATCATGACACATAACCTGCTTTAGGAATACCCCCCCCCAGACATCTGCAGAAAACAAGAAATGGAAAAAACGACAACAACAAATGAACAATCCACTCTCCACATCTCCCTTTGGTTAAATCAACAGAGAATCAAAGTCTGGAGAAATGAACATTTGTAAAACAAACTTGTTCCGTAATTATCAGATTATTATCTGATAATTTAATTGTCAGATTTTGTTCACCTGCTGAGTTTTTTTTAGGTTTTCATTTCTTCTTTATTGTTATACGTATCGTCAAGCTCCTCTAAAACTGTTTTTGTAGTTGTAATTACATTTATGCTTTTTTAAAATAATCTCCAAACAGGTTCTATTATAAAAGTACAAAACCTGCTTTAAAGAGAAGTTTGTTTCATTGAATTCAATGTTTGCTTCTATTTGTAATAAAAACCTGTTTCAACAGATAATATTCTTTTATTTTATCAATCTTTTCTTCTGTGATGCTTGCATAACAACCAACAGAAATGAGTTAAAAGTTTTTACCTCAATTTATTTTCCTGATAGTTTGGTAAAAATAACAACAATGACATTTATATAGAAAAGTTCAAATCATATATAGATTTTTGATTGACATTAAAAGTTTGTTTTGTTTTATTCTGAAAATCCTGACAGAGCAAAGATTCACAGGAATCACTGAAAAGAACAGAAAGTGTTTTTGTTTCTAAACTGTGGAAAAATCTCATTTATAGAACACAATTATAAAGTTAAATCCTTCCAAAGTTCTTACCTGTGAGAACGTAGACGGCCTCTGTCTGCACTTTCTTATAGTCAACAAACTGGCAGCTGAATCTTTTGGAGTTTCCACTCTGATGTTTCACAGTCAGAACAGAATCACAGTTTGTTTGGTTTTTAACCTCAAACTCCGGCTTTCTACCAGACAGCTGAGATCCCGTCTCATTCATCCAGATGATGCGGCTTTTCTTACAGCCATGACGTTCTTTAGAGAAAGAAGGTACATCATAGCCCTTGAAGGAGCATGTTAGGTCCACTCTTCCATGAACATCTGAAGGAGACGAAGAGACTAAAGGAAAACAAAAACAGAATCAAGTTTTCAGACTATTATTTTTGTCCTTAATTGAATTTTCAACCAAACACTTTTTTAATGTGTGACACATCAGAGGTTTGTCAAGTTAAACCAAACAGGAAACTGTCAAACACTCAGTTCACCTGATTAATCAATGATCATGAGAGACATTGATCTTTGCTGTTTATGGATTCATCAATTCAACCTATTTGGTATGTAAAAGAATGAAATGTTATGATTTTTTCTCCCATGAGCCGACTCTGTCACATCTCTCATACTAAACATGCTTTGTCAGCAGTTTGACCTCAATGATTACATGAGTTCACATGTCAGAGTCTCTTCAGGCTCTGAGTTCTTTTTTTGGATCAGATCAGAATGTTGACATTCATGGAGTCCCAGAATTCTTCTGGTCAGAATACTCACTGCTCAAAATATTCAGATCCACAACGGTGACAATGTTGTTGTTGTTTCTGCGCTGACAGGCGTATTGACCAGCATCATCTTCAGTGATGCATCTGATGAGCAGAGAGCAGTCACTGCTCACACTCAGCCTTAAAGCTCTGGCTGAACTCTGGACATTTCCACTGCAGCTTATTAGCTCTGAAAATGGTTTTTCAAGTCTGTAGATGGACCAGTAAAGATCCCGGTCAGAGGATCTATCAATGCTACAAGGTAAAACGGCTTCATCTCCAACTCTTTTATAGAGGATCTCAAAACTGAAACCTGCAGGAGAAACAAGAAGAAACAGAAAAAGATGATCAGAATCAGAAACACAAGTAAACGTCTTTACTTTCCTCTAATCTTTTCATCATTCTCATCTTTAACTCTGACTTTTTCTGGATAGAATTGTGAATTCAGATGAAGTATTTAGTTTTTCTCTGTAACTGATAGTATTAGAAAAATATATACAACCTATTATGCATTAAAAAATTAAAGCCATTTATCAAACATCTGGCTATTTTCCTAAACTTGAATTAATTTAAACCATGAATGAAAAGAACCTTCAAATCCTTAAAAGTAATTTTTTTTGCTAAAATATCAGTCAATCAGTTTCTGAAATCTGTAGCTTTATTATTTGTGTCCTTACAAGTCTTCCTCTTAGTTTCTTCCTCAATTATTGTTTTACTCCAGAAAACTGGTTCTTTTCCTCTTTTTTACCATTTATTGCAGTTTTAGCAGTTCAAATAGCAAAAGTCATTTTAATTTAAGGAAGTTAGTTCAGTTTTACAAAAATTTCCACTTCTTGACTTTTCTTTACTGTGTTGACATTCTTCATCATCCTCACAGCTTCAGCTGTCAGCATTCAAATATGTATTTTTGAATAAATTGAACTTTAAAACTGAATTTGCATTTGTTTATAAAAAATCTGTTTACAAAACAAATTATACCAAAGATGTTTTTTCTTCCTAAGGAATGTTCAAATGAAAACAGATTTTTATCAAAAACAAAATGTAATCATCTTTATTCTATTAATAATCTACTTTTACAAAACCCATTTTTTTAAACAAAGAACATCTTGTTATTTATAAAATAGACTGACTATATGTGGTAAACAACAATTTTAAAGTAAAAGTAAGAAATATTTTTCAAAGAAATATTACCTCCAGACTGAATCATGAAAATAAAGATGAATTCCAGTAACAGAGTCATTCTTAGGTTGTTGGTCTCTCACTGTAAATGTTCCTTTCCTCTTTGATGATGACTAAATCATAGAAAAGAAAGTCTTGGCTCCTCCCACTCAATATTTTTAGTGTCAGTACATTTGTTAGTGAAGTCAGAGTGAAAGGATGGATCACAGATTAATAAAATATAAAGTTTTGTTACTGAAGGTAAAAATCAGACAAAATTTGATGTTATTATATTTGAAGTTAGAGCTTCATCAGTTTAGGTATAGAAAAAGGATAGAAAAGTCTATCTTTTTCCTGTCCTAAAAGAGGAAATGCTGTTTGTTTATTTCCTGTAATCACTACATGATTCTTAATCTGCTCTGTAATGAACTTTATCCACATTAACTTTGGCTCAGAAACTGTCTGGTTTTTGATCGTTTGCAATAAACTTAATGTTTGTTCAAAGCAGCAACTGAATGGACTGTTATTAGAAGAACAAGTCCGTCTTCTTTGACTGCAACTGGTCCAGTCTGGTGAAGGAAGTTTCTGCTTTGAAAACCTGGGATTAGATCTGATCCCAGCTGGACTCAGTCTGCAGATGCTAACGTCACTGTTTGCTATCAAGTCCAACTCTCAAAGTTCAGTTTTGACTCTTCAATCTCATTGAAATCTATTCTTTAGTCTTAAAACTGCACTCTAAAACATTTCAAAGGTGCAGTAAATATGACAGAAAAATAGGAATTCATAATAAAATTGGTGAATTTCAGTTCACTGCAACAAATTTTGTCAGTACTAATCTAACAAGAGCTTTTGTGAAAAATAAGTAGATGTATTCAAAATAAATTAATTTTAATAAATAATTGTATTTAAATCATTTAAAATATTTTCATTTTAAATAAATTTGATCAACTTCTTTACGAATGATCTATGACCTTAAATTAGTTTAAATAATTGCAATTAATGTAGAATTGATCTCAGCAGGATGGGATGTCCTCAACACAATTGTCAACCTGCTTCTACGGTAAGAAAGGTTGGACAATATTGCATTAGCCTCCTTAGTTTAAGAAGCCAAGCGTGAGCAGAAAACATCAAGTCAGAAATATGAATATCACAAACAAATAGTTTTACAGTCAAAACTAGTTTAGCTCATTGATATCCTCTCTGATTGACGTTTGACTTTGATTTTATTGAGTAAATTGTAGCCAAAAGTCCCTTCCCCCATCATGCACCTGTTTTACAGAGGCGCGGTGGAGAGCATCCTGACCAGCTGCATCACGGTGTGGTATGGCGCCTGCAACGCGTCCAGCCGGAAGTCCCTCCAACGCATCATGAGGGCAGCTGAGAGGATCATCGGTGCCCCCCTCCCCTCCCTCCAGGACATCTACAACACCCGCCTGACCCGAAAAGCCCTCTGCATTGCAGCTGACCCCACCCATCCATCCCACAGCTCCTTCAGTCTGCTTCCATCTGGGAGAAGACTACGCAGTCTTCAGGCCAGGACCAGCAGACTCAGAGACAGTTTTCTCCTCCAGGCTGTCAGGAAGCTGAACTCTCTCCCAGCCCAGCCCCCCCCTCCCCTCTTGCTGCCCCGTTGCCCTCCTGCTCTGCTGATCCCTAACATACACATGTCACCTACCTCATCAGCACTGAACTGCACCTTCCACCAGTCCTCCAGTGCCGTTAAAAAATTAAGTAACTGTACTTCAGTCACTTTATTCTCTCCTCATTTTTTACTTTTATTTTTTATACTATTTATATTTAGGCCTCTTCTATTTATAGTTTGTTTATTGTGCAACTGAATGTGTCTCCCCGTTTAACTGAAGATGAAGAGAAAACGCAATTTCCATTTCTATGTATGTGTCAACATTGTAGATCTTGACAAATAAAGTTACTTGACTTGGAGCCGTTTCTGAAGGAAGAGGATCAAACATGATGCTCTGCATCCGTTTGCTTCAGGAAGTGGAGGTTTTTTAGAGTCTCCAGACTGTTTCTGAACGGCCAAAGAAAAGCAGCTGATGTGGTTCTGTCTCCTACCAGCAGGGAGCGCTCTCAGCCGGACAGAACAGATCCTCAATGCTGCTCTGAGAAGGACTCTTCTGTTCCAGAAGCAGAGACTGTTCACATCCAGGAGAATCTGGACTCCAATGAATCCCAGAGAATCTCCTCTCTGCTGTTTGGACACTTTGACCAGCAGAGGGCAGCAGAACTTTCACCAACTCTGGATCTGATCCCACAAAAACAATCCATGGATGATCAGATTTCAGAATTGGAGTCCTGAATATTTGAAGGATCAAAGACAAAGATGTTCTGAAGAGAAGATGTGAGAAGAAAGTCCAGAATGAATCCACTCTGACTTCTCCTCATGTCTCTGAAGCTTGTGTCTTCATGTCTTCACCTCAGAGTTTCTTCTGGATTCCATGTGGATCAATAATATTGATCATGTTCTGTTGTCATTTTCCATCAGAACTTCAGGCTTTTCTCTGCTGATGATCTCTGAGCTGAACTTCTTGGAGGAATTCCTGAATCTGGGATTTGGAGCAAACAGTCAGAACAAAGGAGGTTTCCATTTCTTCTAAGCTCTGCCAGAAGAAAAGAGCTGAAGCTTGAAGCTGAAGCAGCATTTGCTCCGAGAATCTGTCCTCCAGACCAACAAGTCCCACCACAGCCTTGAAGACGTTTCCAGAAGCAGCAGCAGACTGTGTTCCCATGACGATGCTGAAGTCAGCTGCTGCTCTGCAGGAGAAAGTCTGCAGCTCCTCAGTCAGGAAGCTCTTTCAAGCTCGTGCACAGCTGTCAGTGCAGCAGCAGAAAGCCTGTTTCCCTGCAGGAAGTCTGAGACTTTTCAAAGTAAGAGCCTCATGTTGGCATAGATGGGTTGGATTCTTTGATGCTCCAGTGTCTTTTGGATTCAGGATGAGTTCATGCAGATCTAGAAATCCCACCATGATGACCATCCTTGAGGAATTTCAAAATAAAAGACTTACAAACACCACAATCACTGCTGGATGAGAAATACCTTTACTCTTTATTTTCTGTCAATAAATAATATTCATCAATAAATCCTTGATTGTAAATGATGGATCTAAAGTTGAAAAGAAGTCAAAGTGCTGACTCAGCACAGATCAAAGGAGACACAGATGATTTCCTGGAATGAAGAAAACATCAAACATCATGATGTGATCTGGAACTGAGCTGTTCTTCAGAAGATCCTCCCAAACATGGAAACTGTTGCTGCAACACGTGAAGGTTTGGTTCTGTTGCTAGTGAGATCTGATGGATCAGAACCAGACTTCTGTCAGCTGGAACTGTGGCTTCTTCCAGACCATGTGACCTCATGGACAAGGCGTCTGAGTCCGGATCAGAAGATTGAGGGTTCGAGTCCCTTCATGGTTGGATTTAGATAATGTTCTTTGGGTTCTAAAATTCAATAGAAGGGCTGGACCAGAAGCAGATGCGTGGAGTGAGAATGATATAACATGGAATGTAGATGAAAACATTTGGATTGAAAATTAAATATTTTAAAACAGAATATTCTAGATGTTTTAGTTTACAAATAATATAATAATAAACTTTTGTTCCAATTTTAGATCTCTTTTTTATTGTGAAGCCCTTTGGTACCTTGAGGGAGATGTGAAGTTCTATATGAATACAGTTTCATTCATTCATGATCCTTTTAATACAATAAATAACATTATTTATGAAATAAAACAATGACCAAAAAACACTATGACTTTCAAAGACAAAAATTCAGGAAAAATATACATTAAAATAAATAAAATAAATAAATAAATCATCGGACTGATCTGATTGTTTTTCATTTGACTTTCTAGGAACTTTCTGTTTCATCTTTGAGTCTTTGGACTTTTGAAAGACTTTTAGCTGCAGTTTCATCCTTTGAACCAGATGGATCTGAATCTAGAGTCAAAGATTCTAAGGAAATCATGGATTCACAGACATTTGATTGAATTTCTGTCGGGATCAGAAACCAACAGCAGACATTTCAAGCCGTCATCTGTTCCTAATGTTGAATGCAATGAACATTCTATGTTTGGAAGAGGCAGGCTCTTCTAAAAGAAACTAGCAGGAGTCCCAGCGCTGGTCTTTGCTTGGATTTGGTTTAGACTTGTTCAGAGTCAAATGCATGTTTTAAGAGGAGGAGGATCATTTTGTTGTTGCTATTTTTGTTCCTATTATTACAATCCACTACAGGGAAATACCACAAACAGAATGAATCCAATGCAGAAATGTGTTGACACCTTTAATTCAAAGCTTCAATCAGTTTGAATCTCATGAAGAACATTTCAAAAATCCACATTTGGATCAGGCGTCTTCATCAGAGCACAACTCATGTTTCCAGGACTGTGACTCACCAATATATCCTCATTTCCTTTACACAATCTGTTTCCATCATTTGGATTTTCAACCAAACTTGAGTTAGAAAAGAATTGTTGCCCCAAAATGTCCAGTTTCAATAGACTACAGTTTGTTGTGTTTGGTTGCTAGGTAACAGGGTCTTTAATGTCTATGATGTCATGGTGGCTTTCAGAGTTGAACTCCTGAATATGACGGTAAACATTTGGATTGAACAAAAATGGGATTGAAGCTCATGCTAAATCCTGATATCAATGCTGAAAAAACCTCCTCCTAGATTCTGGTTGTTTGGAGAAGTCCTCCTCTTCCAAGAATTCCTGAAAAAAGCCCTCATTTCTCCTGACCATCTTCAAAGCCACTTTCTGCTTTAGTTTAGTCCAAACTTGCTTTATGCTGACAACATTTACAGCTTGAATCCATCTGAAGAATCCAAGGAAACAAACCAATCTAAGTCTGCATTCATGCCACTTCAGAACCAACAAAGCATGTTTCCAGGACGCTGACTTACCAATAGAACTTGGGATTTCCTTTGCAGAATCCTTCTCCGTGTGTTTTCCTTAGTTTTTCTCCCCAAAACCTAAACCAGAGATTTTTGCTGAGCTGCAGAACAAACGTCTGACTGCTTTAACCGCCGTTGATGGTTTGTTGTGTTTCCCTCTATAGCTGCTATGGTCTTGGTATGGTTGCTAGGTAACGCTGTCTTTGATGATGATGACGTCAGAGTGGCCTCTAGAATGGACTTTTTTCTTGTGTAACCAGGAGCTGTAACCTTTAGGGCACTAGGACCCAGAAAGAGGTCCAGGCAGTGACAGTGTTCAGTGACGGACTGCGCAGCCGCACTTCCTCCAGACGCCACTATTCATCCAGCGCGTGGAGCGCCAGAGTCCAAACGGGCTTAAGGCGCTTTGATAAAGCGCTCTGGAATCCAGCTATGGTGTGCTAAACGTCAGGTCCAGAACGGAAGATGCCATCAATGAAGTCTGTCTGTCAGCAGCAATCCAACGCTGATGGGGTTTAGCTTGTGGAGGATTTGAATGTTCATTTGCTCTCAGGTTGGTTCTGTGCTGGAAGCCCCAACCCTCAGTTCAGTCAAGTTAGAAAGATGCTAACCAGCTGTTCTCTCTGTCACCATGGAAACACAGACTGCTTTACAGTCAGACAGGATTTTCACAGAGCGGACTTCTAGACGTGGAGGATAAATACTACAAGATGAATTCATCAGACATGAATCAAACAGTCTTTTCTCCATAGAACAGAATGAAATCCACTGTGTTTTAGCAGCGTCTGTAGCATCACAGAGACGGTGTTCCACCAAAAACTGGGACCTGTCACATGTTGTTTCCTGGTGACAGAGCTGCAGCTTTAATGTCAATGATATAGAAGAAGAATCCAAAACATTGGACTGTTTTCATGTGATCACATGGAAGCAGAATTAGGAAATCTCTAGGAAATCTGTCCTTGTTTTGTCAGCATGTTTGATTTGAAGTTTACAGTTAGATGACAATAAAGACGAGTTCACACCAAGAAATTACTTTGATGCTATGTTCTTTACATAAATCAGATAAAAAGTTTAAAAAATAAACTCCTAAAGTATTTCTGTGTAAAATAGTGTTATAATTTGGCCAGTAAAAATATGTTGTCAAAACTTAAATGTCGTCTTCTCCTGTGTGGAGGTATTTCAGTTCATTAAAAACTGACATAAATGAGTAACGTTCACGGCAAACTGTGCAGAAGGCATGTTCTTTCTAAAACTGGAAATAGCACCAACCTTTTTTATCACCTGAAGCTGAGTCTCCATTTGATAATTCAATAAAAATAACATTTCATTTCCTCATTATAAAGCAACTTTACTGGAGTTTCATTTGTCATTGGTCTTTTTGAGACAAAATTCTGTAGAAATCAAAACAAAAGGCTTTTCCAACAGAATTAGAACGTTAGCACGTGACCTAAGTTTGTTCACTTTGTGCTAAATGTTGATTTATTTGACTGTTGTGTTAATAATATCAACAGTTCTCTGTCGCCCTCTGGTGGTTCATCAGAGTACCCAAACTTCCAGAGAAAGGAGTAAGCAGCTTTCTTAGTAGCTTGCCTTTTGCTTCCCCACTAAAGTGATGTTCTGGCTGGGTCGTTACAATATATTTTCCAAAAACATGAAAGGACGTGATGTCACGTTTCCTACCACTGGTTTATGTCATCCTTTTCATATCATTTCATATTTCAGTTTATGAGGACTGGAATTGTCCAGAAAATATGCATCTCTTCTTCGTTTGGTTAAATATACACAAGAAGACCTGCTGCAGACGACAAAATGGCGCCCTAACATCATTAGCTGGAACCGGAAGTTCATGTCCTGTTCCCTTGGTCGAAAAAATTCATTTTTCTTGTCGAAATAGACGAGTCACACCGAACTATTGTTGATAAAAATTAAAAATAAAAAACACCCGTTTATACCTTTATTTGCCCGTAAAGTTAAAATTTGTTGTTTTTTCCCCGCCATCAACATGACATTGTGAGCGTCAGACAACACTCCACACCAGCTGGTGGCGCTAAAGCACCATGACGCTGTTAGCCAAACAAAGAAGAACAACAGCACGAGGCGCTAGCAGCGTTAGCTTGTTAGCAGGCTAGCAGCGTTAGCTTGTGTTGAGAGGTCGGTGGTGTTTTGTTGGGACGTTTGTGAGGTTTTTGGACAGAAAGGACGATACGTGGTTCGTGTGGAACTCTCAGCATTTTCCAAAGTGTCGTAAATGAGTGAAGAAGTGTTGAACGGAAAGACAACGTGGATTGCTGTGATTGTGAGACTAGCAGATGATCGATCGGAGCTGCAGTGAAGAGGACGGCGGTGTTTGTGGGAGTTGGAGCTGAAGATCGGAGCAGGAACCATGTCTTCCCTTCAGTCTCTGAGAGAGTTGATCAGCGAGCGACTAGCTGCTGCTGCTGAAGAAATCTGCAGACTCTGTGAAGGAACCATCGTCCAGTACGAGCAGGAGCTCTGTCGTCAGCGCAGACTGCTGGATGTCATCTGGAAACCACAGCTGCAGCTCCACCACATAGGTATGTGACCTTCATCACAGAAACAGAGAAGACCTTTGAGCTTCATGCTTTTCTTTTTGGGGACCCGTCTGTCACTCAGTGGTGGTTCTACACTAACTTACTCCCCGGGCGATAAACCAATCATTTTCCTGTTTTACTTTGTGTACGAATTTTGTGTTGGCCTCCCGTCCGGCCTTCACAGATTCAGATGGTTCAGGACGACTAAATGAAATGTGCAGAATCGAAAAGACACACAAGAGTCTGCATGAATTTTCAAACCTTTTCCAAAAGGGGAGAGGTGGAGAAACACGACCTGTTAGGCTCTGTGGCTGTCCTCTCTCTCTGTCCTCAAGGCTAAAAGGCTTTTTTATTATTCAGTAAGGGAAGATGTAAACATACTAGATACGTCATTAGAATGGTGTGTTTTTGTCTAGTCTGCATTACAGGGGGGTATTCCAGAAAGCAGGTTATGCTAGCTCCCACGATAAGTTTGAGGCTAAGGAAGTTGATAACCTCAGCTTCCGGTTCCAGAAATGGAGGTATGTTTCAGAGTAGGTCAAGTTGCCGTGGCAACTCATGCTCTGAACATAACCTGGTCTGGAGCAGGTTTAGTTGAAGGTTAGTTTGTTTTCAGAGAGGTGAAGCAGCATGGCGTGTCCATTTGAAGATGATTTAGTGGATGAAGAAGCTCAGATAATACTTTTTCCACCGTGAGAGGGTGATAAGACCACATATGGATGTTGGAAAGAGAAACTGTTTTACATTGTTGATCTAACTTAATTGTTTGGTTCAGTTAAGATAAAACATTTTTTATTACGGTCACCTTAAAAAATAACCCGTAGTTTTAAGAGAATTATTTTCTTTTTATTCAAATTAATTCAATTAAGTAGGTGGAACTTTGGTGCTGCTGTTAGATCGGCACCGCAAGGGATTCTGGGATATCATTCCCTTTGCCTGTCTGGGCGGCTTTGGGTTTAAATGTGGGTTTTTGACCAAATGTGTTTAGTTGTTTAGCTGTTTTACTGTGTTTTGCCGAGTTATTTTGTCCTACTATGCTCAACTCTCTGCACCATGAGTGAGAGGATGATGAGTTCATATAGAACCCCTACTGCTGATCAGAGTAATGACAGTGGTGGAAAGTTCTTCAATGCATATATGCTTCATGTGCATATTGTGACGTGCTTTTTATTGTTATAAAAATGAGTACATCTGCCAGCTCAAACTTAGACATATGAGAGTTCAAGAAATGGAATAAAGATTAAAGTGTGGGTGACATGGCCTATTTTAATAAGCCAAAATATAGTAAATAGTCTCTATTTCATGTTGCGATTGTTTTTAATATTTTTCGAAAAAGAATAAATAGCAAAAAACGCGATATAAATAACGAGGACGGCCGCCGGCTTCACGCATTCCGCCGAATTCGCGCCGCCCTGTTTGTGACGTAACGAAAGGCAGACAACATGGCTAGCACCGATAGCGAAGCACAGAGTGATGCTACCGTCTTCCAGCCAAGACCACTTAAATTTTTTTTTTTTAATCGTCTTCTCACAACTGAGGTCGTGACCACGCTCAATAATGACGATGCCCGCATTATTGATCGCAAACTCTTCAGATTTGTTTGTGAAAGTTTAGCGTGTCCCCGCCAGTTTTGGTCTCTAGGGGATCCGTCACGCTGACCACGTGGTACAGACAGAGCCAATCAGAGCCGTCGACGCATCCGAAAGCAACTAAAACGTCCCGTCATTGGTCAATTAGGCCGGGTAGACGAGAGATAGCCGCGACCATAGAGGAAGCGATCCGCAGAGAAATATAGAAAATAAAGCTAAAATTCGCCGATTTCAGACAATTTTTTCATCCGGAAAGCGATTTGTCCATAGAGATCAGGTCTTTATTTCCAGGAAAGTACGTTCGGTTTGCTCGAGGGCTTCGGTTTCGCCCTCGTGCGTTGAACTTGTTTTGTCCATTGTTTCAGCAGCGTTTCTTGTTTTGGGAATTTATACACAGATACACTTTCACTAGATGTATTGCTACATCCAGCTGTCACACAACGACTTGGCATGTTGATGATTAACAGAGAATTAACGAGAATTAACGATGATTAACGAGAGAAACGAAGACTACCTGCTTTGTTTACCTGCTGTCCGAAGCGGAACTACGGAAGTCAATGCCTTTCGTGACGTCACAGGTCATATCGAGTTAACTTCCAGCCTGCGCTCTTAGCGGCAAATTCAAATCTCTGATTCCTTCGAACGATGTCTATTATTCATATGCTTCGGATTTTTTTCGACGCTAACTATTGGTATCAATAGAATCAGCGTTTAAAGGACTTTTTTATTTGACAAAGTTGTTCAAAGCATGGCATCCACACTTTAATGGAGTAATGTGACATTTAGTGAGATAAATACGTAAATTTCAGTTGTATAAACAATTATAGAGTTTGAATAAATTTAACTAAATTATTTGTTACCAATAGAAGTAATTCATTTAAGTTTACAAGGGAAATGGAAGATCAGAAACTAATGCGTTTACTTTGTTATTTTTCTCCAAGCAGAAACTTTTATTTTTTTGATGATGCAGCCGTGTTACTTTTCTGATGGACGTATAATCTTTATAAGTCATCATTAAAATCTCAGACTCCGTCTTACTTTAGTCTCAAGTGTCGCGTTTTCTTTCTTTTTTTTTTTCTCCACGCGTTTCCATGGTGACTCCAGAAATCTGTGATCTATTGAGAATGTCTTTATGTACATGACGTGCACGTGCGGTAACCCAGGGTTACCAAGTCGAGCGTAATTACGCCAACTCATATCCGGTCTTTTGGAACCGACATACCCAGAGTAAGCAAGTTCAGGCGGATTTCAGCCAGAGTTCAGGCTTAAAGTCAGGGTAGTTTAAACATGCTTCCTGGAATACCCCCCAGGTGTTGTGGCTCCATAAACACTCCAGTACAGAAAGAAAACAGACACCAAAAGTCAAAAACAGGCCTACTGCTGACCTTGGTACCTATTATCTGTTACTGATGGCAGGAATCAAGCAGATTTCTGCAATACAATATACATGCATAAATAGAATCCATTAAATGTAGAATAACAAGAAATACAAAATATAATAGAACCACTGTTCACCTGAACATGTGCTATACAAATAAAATTGCCTTGTCTTACTCCCACAAGTACAATTCACCAAAACGTTACTTAAGTAAATGTAACGCCTTACTACTCACCTCTGATTATATATTTATTATATGTCTCTTGTGGTCCTCCAGACTCCTCAGACATTTTCTCCAATGATCACAGAGTTTATTGATGCTTGAAAAAACCCAAAAGTCCTGGAAACGTATAAAAGGCTCCTTGTTGTGTTTGTGTCCCTGCAGTTCTCCCCCAGCATTGGGTGACTGAAGAGGAAGATCTCTGCAACCAGCAGAGGAACTTCAGAGTGGAACAGGAGGAACCAGAACCTCCACAGATTCAAGAGGAACAGGAGGAACCAGAACCTCCACAGATTAAAGAAGAACCAGAGGAACTCTTCAACAGTCAGGATGAAGATCAGCTTGATCTGAAGCAGGAGACTGATACCTTGATGGAGATTCCTACAAATGAGGAAGATGAGAACAGTGAAGCAGATCTAACCAATCAGCAGAGCTTTAATGTAACTGATAGTCAGGATGAAGAAGGAAACCAACATGAAGAATCAACATCAACTACAGATGAAGAGACAGACCCACAGAACAGAGATCAGAGGAAGAGGAGGGACAGAAGTCATGTCCAAAGTGTGGACAGCTCTCACATGTCAGCAGGTCAGTGTGACTCTGATCTTCATCTCCACACTATCGGTATGTTCACTTCAACAACGGTTCTATCTTGAGCTTCAAGCTCTCCAAACATGCAGTCCATCAACAGCGTGTCCTGGAAGAGTCTCTTCTGTCCCTTCCAGTTGAAAAATCTATTTCCAAAACTCCATTTCAAGCTCAAACCCAAAGACAGGGTCCTGCTCATGGATCTGCAGACAGAAAAGATTCAAACCTGAACACATCAGTGAAAAACTGCTTAGTGTCAGAATTGTTCTCCATCTTTTTCTGGACTGATTCTTCCTCCAGTGCAGCTTCATCTTCATCAAACTGCTCCTCATTGGTGGGTGGAAACACAACAGGGAGGTTTTTCTGTGTCCAGTTCAGCTCCATGAATGTTCAGGCTGTTTAATGTCAGTGATTTCAGTTTAGAAAAACTGCATCTCTGCTGAGATTTGCTTCACTTCCAGAAGAACCTCAGCAGCATCAGGATCATTTTGTTGATGGTTTGTCTGTGGAATGACATTTCATACTCATAGCTTCAGTGGAGATCAAGAGTCTGGAACCTTTAACACTAAAAGAACCATTTGATCCAGTTTCTTCCAGACCAAAACCCAACAAGAACCTGGCTTTAAGACAATCATTTGTAAAATGTAACTTTTAAAAATTTCCAAAAAATGAATTATGACAGTGTTATCAGAACTGTCATGAGATCATTTCTTTGTGTGATTAATCAATCATTAACTATGAAATAATTCAATGAATCTATTTTTAATCTAACCTAATAATTGCTGTGAAAAGCCTGATTTTGATGTATTTTTATTGAAATCTGTGACATTGTGGTGCAGAAAAAGATCTTAATACTAAAAAAGTGTATTTTTAATGTTTCTTATCATATCAGACTTCCAACCTCTACGTTTACACCAAGGTGATTTTTTTTTTAATCTTCGACAATCAAGAAAAAAAATACAAGAAGCAAACATCAAGTCTAGAGTCTAATTCAGGGGTGTCAAACTCATTTTTACTGAGGGCCACATCAGCATAGCGGCTGTCCTCAAAGGGCCAGATATAACTTATACATGCAACTAAAGGTAATGAAAAATAAATGTAACTACTCCTTAATGATAAATAACTCATTATGTATTTATTCTAACTTTTTAAAATGACAATTACAGTTACATAGAAACATATGTTTGCTTGTTACTCTAGCATAAATCCTTTTGCATTTGATTCTGTCAGGTTAGGTTATATGGACAGTGTTTAAGTCCTAATACATAGACGCCCAATCCCATAATTCAAGTCTAATTCCCCCTAGAGATGAATAAATACACATCAGTTTTTTATTTTATTTTAAGAAATTAAAAACTTTTATGCTCTTGCGGGCCATATAAAAGGACATGGAGGGCCACATTTGGCCCCTGAGCCTTGAGTTTGACACATAAAACCAGTAGGAACACTTTTCTGAGCAATCTAAAGAAATGTTGACCTCACACTTCTTAACACTACAATACATATCAGGGGTCAACAACCTGGGACACAGAGGGAAAGACAGTGGAACGGGGGGGGACAAAAAGAAGCATTTGATCTGTCTGTCTCCTGTTTGTAGTTTTAGACTCATCATGTTTGATTGATCATTTCTTCTCAAAATGACTTTTGTCCCCTAATAGGGTCATAAGGGGTCCATTCACTCAGTGATGTTGCTCTGACCCCGCCCACCTATATAAATACTGCCACTTCTTTTCAATAAAACATTAAAGTTTTACACACATTACTTTCCATGTCAGCCTTTAGGAACGGGTGATTTAAAAGATAGGAAAAAAAACGACGTTTCCCTCTGTGAAGTAAAAATGTAATAATGATCCTGTGTTTGGCATTGGCAGAGCAACATGTTGTCTATGAAGAACCTACTCTGGGGGGTATTCCAGGAAGCATGTTTAAACTAGCCTGACTTTAAGCCTGAACTCTGGCTGAAATCCGCCTGAACTTGCTTACTCTGGGTATGTCAGTTCCAAAAGACCAGATATGAGTTGGTGTAATTACGCTCGACTTGGTTACCCTGGGTTAACGCACGTGCACAGCAGGTACATAAAGACATTCTCAATAGATCACTGATTTCTGGAGTCACCATGGAAACGTGTGGGGGAAAAAAGAGCACGCTACACTTCAGTGAGACGGGGTCAGAGACTTTAATGACGGCGTATGAAGATTTTAAGACCATAAAAAAGTAACACTGCTACATCAGCTAAAGACAGAGTTTCTGCTTGTAGTAGAAGAACAGACAAAGTAAACGCACGAGTTTCTGATCTTGTTTCCATTTTCCTTGTGACGCATATTTATATATTATCCAATTTTGCCAACTTAAATGAATTACTTCTATTGGTAACATGTAATTGAGTTAAATAAAACTCAATAATTGTTTATACAACTCAAATTTACATATTTATTAAACTAAATGTCATATTACTCCAATTCAATTAATCTATTTTTCATCTTAATTTATTGTAATTCTTGAACTCTCAGTAGGGGTTCTATATAAACTCATCATCCTCTCACTCATGGTGCAGAGACTTAAGGACAAAATAACTCGGCAAAACACAGTAAAACAGCTATACAACTAAACACATTTGGTCAAAAACCCACATTTAAACCCAAATCCGTCCAGACAGGCAAAGGGAATAGTATCCCACAATTCCTTGCTGTGCCGATCTAACAGCAGCACCAAAGTTACATCTACTTAATTGAATTAATTTGAATGAAAGGAAAATAACTGTCTGATAGCTATGTGTTATTTTTAAGGTGACTTAATAAAAAATGATTGATTTATCTTAACCGAAGCAAACAATTAAGTTAGATCAATGTAAAAAAGTTTCTCTTTCCAACATCCATACATGGTCTTATCACCCTCTTACGGTGGAAAAAGTAGTATCTGAGCTTCTTCATCCACTAAATCAGGGGTGTCCAAACTTCGGCCCGCGGGTTTGTTTTTATTGGCCCGCAGCAAATTTTGAAAATATAATTGAATATGGCCCGCTTCAGCTGAACTCTGCAGTTCTCAGTTTCAACACTTGATGGAGTCGGTCACAGAAAGGTTTTTCTCCACTAAACAAAATTAAGCAAAGAAGAATATTTACCACGAGTCACCAGGAATGGCAGCACCGAAGAAGCGCAAGATAGCAAGTGAGTGTAGAAGACTTCAAACATGGTGGGAAAATGAATATTTCTTTAAGGCAGTGCTTCTCAAATAGTGGGGCGCGCCCGAAGCGATGCCGGGGGGGGGGGGCGGTAGTGGCGGTTTTAGGCACAGGTAATACGGGCAATTGTCCGGTGCGCAAATGTAACGTGGGGGCGGCGGTGACAGCTGAAGCCTTTGAATTCCCGTCCCTACAGATGCTCCTGTCTGTGTCACACGCGGCTGCGTGAGAGAGAATGAAAGGGGAGGGGTGGGGTGGGCTCTGTCTGCCAGGTGGGGGCAGCGGAGGAGATCTGCCTGTTGATCAACACCAGGATCACCACGTGCCTTTAGATTCCTCAGCTCATGCTTATAATGTCCATCTAAAGATAGACAGAGATAGAGTGAACATAAAAGGTGAAGAAAATGCATTCTGAACTATGAAAAAGTATTCCCTTTATGTAAAAAAGAACTTGTTTTGTTTTTGGATTTTTTTGTTCATAGTTGCATATTTTGTCACAGAGTGTAATTGTAAGATAATGCTTTTTAAATTGTGTACGTTAAATGTTAAAATTGTCCTCGTTGGTAAACCCAAAAGCCCTTTTTTTGGGTCTACTTTTCTGAGAAAACAGTCGACTCTTTATAAACTACAAAATCGTGCACTCTACCAGTCAACCACACTAACAGCTACGTATGTAAAGATCTGTTGGCTTCAGCTGCTCAATAAACCCGTTGCCTTTGATTCTTTGTTTTTCAGCTTAAAGCATAGTGCATACAGTTTCATCTTCAATGCATTAATTAAATATTTTGCTGTCCATAGTACTAATTCCACCCATTACTCCATCTAACATATTCCTATCTATTCCTGCCATGTCTTCCACATCTCTGACAATCTTCAGTCTCTCTTCAGTGACGGTGTCGGATTTATGATCAAATGTAATAATAACCCACTGGCTTGTGCCTTCGTTGTTGCTGTTTAACATAGAGCTGTGACGGTGTTGGATTTTTGATCACCGCGGTGATGAACCACCAGGGGGCGCGGTGTTCCGGTTAACCGCAGCCCCCCCCCCCCCCCCCCCCCAAAAAAAAAAAAAACAAAAAAAAAAAAACAACACAAAATCCCCCGGCGGCCGCATCAGAAATAAATACAATTACAACGTAGTATTCTTTATTAACAAATAACAGTAACAACTAACTACTATCTAACTAATGAACTAACTATGTAGGTGTTGTAGAATGACTGTGTGTGAGCGCTGCATCATGTGTAGAACTAGGAGGAGGAGCGCACACGTGTGTTGGGGGTGGGTTTTGATCCTTCTGCAGCGGACAGCTCTCTAGCTGCATGCGAGGCAACATGTATTGATTTTCATCGCACTTTAACAGCGCGCGTTCATGTTTGGTGTTACAGAGTGACTGAGAACAGTAATAACCCCCCCCCCCAACACAAAATCCTCCGGCGGGCGGCCGTGTCGCGCACTTAAGAACGCACGCAGTTTGTAATGGAAAAGAATGCAATGGAAATGAATAATTAGAATGCAGTTAATTTGTCGTATTTCCTCATGAGACGGAAACCTCTGTTGTAGAATGAGTGTGTGGACTCCTTTGTGTGTGAGGGACCCGCGTGCAGCGCAAAACGAGACAGCGAGAGCGAGCGAGACAGTGACAGGCGCCGTGGGAGAAAAGGAGAGAAGAGTCTGATAGAAAGAAGGAAAGTCTGAACACAGGACTAGCAGAAAAAGTAAATTATTAGCAAAGATGAATGTGTTTAATGTTTTTATCATAGTTCCAATCACGGACCATATGCTGAACTAAAAAAAAAAAAAAACAACGAAAAAAAAAGTGCTGTGATGCGGTGATTACCTCATCACCGCGGTGATGCGGTTATCGTCACAGCCCTAGTTTAACATTGTTTTGTATTGAATTGTTACATTCAATAAAGTTTGGAAAAAAAAGTAGTGAGCGCGTGCCGCGTGGTGCTCGGCAGTGACAGCTGCGCGCAGGCAGGAGAGAAGGAGAAGTGATCAAAGGTTTCCCATAGAAACCCTTGAAGTCTGAACACAGGGCTAGCAGAAAAAGTAAATTATGAAGACGAGGTAAATCTACACTTTTTCGCAAAATATACTTTATTGAAAAAGGTGAAAAATATATTAACCGTTAGATATTTTAGTGGCTCGAGCGGACAAGTGAAAAATAAAGTCTTGTGGTCCGCACTGCTCGAAAAACAGGACCGGGCCAGCGGACAAATGGCTATGTCGAGCCCTGGTTAGAAATACACAGTAATCATGTGTCAATATGTCACCTCTTGTGTGCGGCCCGGACCTTTGTTCATTTTTCTGTATTTGGCCCTCGCCAAAAAACTTTGGACACCCCTGCACTAAATCATCTTCAAATGGACACGCCATGCTGCTTCACCTCTCTGAAAACAAACTAAGCTTCAACTAAACCTGCCTCCGGACCAGGTTATGTTCAGAGCATGAGTAGCTATTGCAACTTGACATACTCTGAAACATACCTCCATTTCTGGAACCGAAATCTGAGGTTATCAACTTCCTTAGCCTCAAACTTACCGTGGGAGCTAGCATAACCTGCTTTCTGGAATACCCCCCTGGCCTTGGAGCTCTTTTGCTGGTCATGAAGGCCAGTATTGGTTGTTGTACTTTAGGGTCAAACAGGAATTATATTATTCAGGACATGCTGAGGTAACTCTTCTTTTATGAACATACTTGTTAGGAATTAGCAGTAACTTTACATCTGAGGGCTACATGCTACGTATCCCATCAGCCATCACACACTTCCCATAATGCATCTTGACCAATCAACGTGTCCCTTAACTTTGGTGCATTCAAATACAACAGGTAAATGTAGAGTCTCGTCGATAAATATTAGGACAGCGACTCAATGCCAACTTTTTGGTCTCATCTGTCCATAGGATGTTGTTTCAGAACTGTGAAGACTGTTTTAGATGTTGGTTTGGCAAATTCTAGTCTGGCCTTCCTGTTTTGAGGCTCACTAAGGTTTTACATCCTGTGGTAAACCCTCTGTTTAGGGAGTTTTCTTAACCAGGGACAGAATTATTCCTTCATCCACCTCAGTTGTTTTGCATGATCTCCCGGGTCGTAGAGCTGTGACGGTGTCGGATTTTTGATCACCGCGGTGATAAACCACCAGGGGGCGCTGTGTTCTGGTTAACCGCCCTATAAATGTGACTCAGACCACCTGACTAATCACTGTTGCCTGGCTCAAAATGGCCATTAGATTTGTTGTTATTGACAACAAAGATTATATCAGAACATTACGTTGTTGGATTCAGTATCTTTTAGAGCTATTAAGCATTTTGGACCAATGGACCAAAAAAAAGAAAAGGAATTGATTGACATACAGTAATCTTTGTTGAAGTAGGACAACAGGGTCATGATTAGTCAGTACTAGGAGTGTCACGATTCTCCAAATCCTCGATTCGATTGCATTTTCAATTTAAGGTCACAGTTAGGGATGGGTACCGTGCCCCGGTATTGAACCAGCCCCGGGGCCACATTCTTCAAGACCGCAGTATCGTTAAGATCTGACCTTAATGGTTCTGCTATCGGTACTGGAGAAGTTACTTTTTTTTTTTTTTTGTGTCCCACAAAATATAAACGTTATCTGCCATATTTAACTCACCAAGTCACTCAATTTTGCGTTAATTATAGATGATGATATTCATTTCGGTATTCTCGTTGAAGCGGAGAGCTCTGTCTGTCTATTTGTGTGCACGGGGGGCGGGGCTGTTGTTCAGACAGCACGCGCCGCGCGCGCACACACACAAGACAAGGCAGCGCACACACAGTCAGTGGCGATCTTGTAGGGGACACATGCCGCCCTAGACTAAGAACACCCGTTTCTGCGTAAAAATTATGAAGTTTGCCGACCATCCTGTCACCTTGCTGCTACGATGACCGTATGTTGCGCTGTTTGTGCAGAACAGGCTGGGGGAGCGGGAGGGGGGGTGGGGGGGCGTTGCACGCGGAGAATACAACATACAGATAGAGAGGCGGGGCTTAGACTCACCGCTTATGATTCCAGACCAGCGACAAACTATCAGCTGCTTCCTAATACTTAATAATAATTAATAACTAATGATAGTTGTTATCCGTAGAATTAATATCATTTATTGGGTTTACTGGATTTAAAGAAAAATAAATGGAGTTGGCAAAATAGAAAGGAGTCTGCATCAAAGTGAATTTGTTTCAGTTAACTTATCTTAACTCTGGTGTTTGACAGACAGAAAAGTCTATTCAAGGTTGTGGAAAATGGACAAAAGATCAAAGGAAACATCACGCTCATAAATAATAAAAATAATTAGAATAATTAAATGAATATCCTGTCTGGAACATTCTCATATATAAAGTAAAATGTTTTGTTAAAAAAAACATGTTGTTGCATAGTGAGGAACTAAAACACTTTATGTTCTTAATTTGTTATTTATTTATTTTTTTTCGTCCTCAAAAAGTATTGATAAGAGTACCGATAAGAGTACCGGATCGATAAGCAGTATCGATAAGAGTAGTAGTATCGTTAAAACCTTAACGATACCCATCCCTAGTCACAGTTCAATTCGATTCTGGATTTTTACATTTAGTTTTTTAAAGCATAGATTGTCATTTTTTAAACTAGACTTTAATGCAATAGAATACCTGAACTTTGTTTGCAATGTACCACACTACACTGTCATATTTAAAACATTTAATAACAACGTGTCTCTATTTACATCTCAAGAAATCACTTCTCAGTAAAAGTCAGGGGAAAAAAACACATTTTTTTCTTTTGAATTGTATTTGTAGTTCACTCAGTTGTAGTGTTCTGTGATTCACAGCAGCAGATTCAAGCAGTTGAAATCACTGATTTGAGGTTGTTACTCTAATGAACTCATGCAAATGGTAATTTGTCAGTTGTGATTTTATTTGTCAAACTTTACAGCAGAAGATTTTCACACACAGATGCAGACTTTTGGTTCTCACATCAAATCTTCAAGCTCCTCCATTTTGACACATATTTACCGTCTGCGCTGCCAGCTTCACCTCCAGGCTAACACGCACACTTAAACACACCCACCAACACCACTAGGGCTGTGATGATAACCGCATTACCGCATCACCACGGTGATGACCTCATCACCGCATCACCACACTTTTTTTTTTTATGTTTTGCATATGGTGCGTGATTGGAATTATAATAAACACATTAAACGCATTCATCTTTGCTGATAATTTACTTTTTCTGCTAGTCCTGTGTTCAGACTTTCCTTCTTTCTTTCACTGTTCTCTCCTTCTCTCCCACCGCGCCTGTCACTAGCCGCGTTTACATGGGCAAAAGTAATCAGAAAGAACGCCTGATCGGAAAGAAAATGCGTCATGTAAACGCGCCATTTGGAATATTCTGCCCCGGTCAGACTTGTTCGGATCCGAATTTCTTTCCGATCGAGATAGGTGGGTTATACCGATCCTTTATCCGATCGTGGAGCATGTAAACGGTCATTCCGATCGTGTGTCACTACTGCTCTGGTTTACGTCACGCATAGATGGTGTTTCACTGAGAGAAAGCTTTGGAGCTCATACAGGACCGACCAGCTGCTCTGCGGAGGCCCAGTGAAAACCGCGACACCCTGCCCCCTGGTGGTTCATCATCGCGGTGATCAAAAATCTGACACCGTCACAGCTCTAAACACCACCACAGACAAGTTTCTGACCCCGATTGATGGGGCCCCAGACCTCGGGGCTGGAGGTGATTTCTAAATAAAATAAATACAATAACAGACATGTGAATGTAACTTTATTAGCAGCATATTCCTAACATTACACAGCTGTTGTGCTGAAATAAGCTTCAGAGACTGTGTCAAACATTTACTTTAGATGCCTGCATGTTTACTGTCAATACAATTACTGTCACTGTGCAGCTCCTTCAGCGTCAGACTGAGACATCCCAAGTGTCTGAAGGAGCGACACCGCAGGCCATTTCTACCTTCTTCCATCAGACTTTACAACCTTAGCTGCTCTCAATGAACCATGTCAAACAACACCATCGACTCTGTCTTATTTAATTTACCCTGTGCAATAACCGATCATATGATCATCCTGTGCAATATTTTGGAATGTATGTGTGTATATTGTTTATATAGGTGTTTATACTACTCCATAGTCTTTTCTATTATATACTGCTCTCTGTTCCTGCACTGCTGCTGCAATAAGGAAATTTCCCCATCGTGGGACTAATAAAGGGATATCTTATCTTATCTTATCTTATCTTAATAATGGCAAGAATCTAAAACATTATATTTGACCATCCTCTCCACCCTGTCCTGGACAAAAAGAAGAGCTCCTTCTCTAAGAGGCTCAGACAGCTCAGTTCCAAAACTGCCTGGTACCGGAAATCCTTCCTACCCAACACAATAACCCTGTACAGTAACTCACAATGCAACAGATAACCCTTGCACATTTATAAAAACTAATTGCCTGGAGGCAGAATCAGGTTAAAAGTACATTTTCTGTCAATCCCAAAGTCCCCTTTCTAGTAAATCTGTCCTATTTATCGCAGCATGATTTAATTTGAGTATACAGTAATATAACATTAAAGACCTGTTTGTACTTTTTATGAATTACTTATCTGGAATTTCATTTCCTTAAAAAAAACAAAGAAAATCACTGTATCTAATTAAGCAAATTTGATTTAAGTGATTTTTTTTTTTGGTTTTATCTTCTGTCTTTTTAAACAATGCATTTCCACATTTCTGTAATGAGTTTGATAAATATGTGTAAATTCTTTATTGCTTTGACTACAATGCTTGAAATCAATCAATAAATCAAAAATAAATTAATCAAAAATATAATTTTCTATCTTTAACTGGTTCAGACTACAAGTTATTAACTGAAACAGCTCTCCTCATAGAGGGGAGGTGTAGAAGACAGTTTTATACTGTTGTGCTAAAGAAAACAAGAAACTTATTTTAAAACATTAAAAGTTTTTTATTGTGCATATTCTGAATGATTTTATTAAAATTGTATTGGTACTTAACAATGCATAAAGTCACCATAACCTATAAAGGGGCCTCTACTTGTGTTTCTGCAGGCCTCCCCCAGTGCATGATGACTGAAGAGGAAGATCTCTGCATCCTGCAGAGGAACTTCAAAGTGGAACAGGAAGAACCGGAATGTCCACAGACCAAAGAGGAGCAGGAGGAACCAGAACCTCCACAGATTAAAGAGGAATCAGGGGAACTCTGCATCAGTCAGGATGAATATCAGATTGATCTAAAGCAGGAGACTGATACCTTGATGGAGATTCCTACTAATGAGGAAGATGAGAACAGTGAAGCAGATCTAAACAATCAGCAGAGCTTTAATGTAACTGATAGTCAGGATGAAGAAGGAAACCAACATGAAGAATCAACATTAACTACAGATGAAGAGACAGACCCACAGAACAGAGATCAGAGGAAGAGGAGGGACAGAAGCCATGTCCAAAGTGTGAACAGCTATCATATGTCAGCGGGTCAGTGTGACTCTGATGTTAGAAAAAATCCCAAGAAGACAAATCTTGGTAAGAAATATAAACAATCTCCAAAAGAAGAGAAACTTTCCTCTATCAAGTCTGGTAAAAACTCAAGAATAATTATTAACCCGTCTGACTACATGGAAACTGGGTCTGATGAAAGATGTTATATCTGTAAAGAATGTGGCAAAAGCTTTAGTAACATATCTCTGTTCAGAATTCACGCAAAAATCCATGCAGAAGGTAAGCGATATTCTTGTAAAGAATGTGAGAAAAGATTTAGTTACAGATCTCATCTCAAAATACACATGGTAACTCACACAGGAGATAAGCCTTTTTCTTGTGAAGAATGTAAAAAACGTTTTAGTCTAGTATGTAATCTCAAAAGACACATGAAAACTCACACAGGAAATAAGCCTTTTTCTTGTAAAGAATGTGATAAAAGTTTTAGTGATTCATCTACTCTCAAAATACACATGAGAACTCACACAGGAGAAAACCCTTTTTCATGTAAAGAATGTAAAAAAAGTTTTTATCTAAGATCTAGTCTCAAATCACACATGAGAATTCACACAGGAGAAAAGCCTTTTTCTTGTAAAGAATGTGATTCAAGTTTTTGTCATGCGGCTAGTCTTAAAATACACATGAGAACTCACACAGGAGAAAACCCTTTTACTTGTAAAGAATGTAAAAAGAGTTTTAATCTAATATCTCATCTCAAAAGACACATGAGAATTCACACAGGAGAAAAGCCTTTTTCTTGTCAAGAATGTAAAAAACATTTTCGTCATGTATCTACTCTCAAAACACACATGAGAATTCACACAGGAGAAAAGCCTTTTTCATGCAAAGAATGTGATAAAAGTTTTAGTGATTCATCTAATCTCAAAAATCACATGAGAACTCACACAGGAGAAAAGCCTTTTTCATGTAAAGAATGTAAAAAAAGTTTTAGTCAAGTATCTAATCTCAGCAAACACATGAGAACTTGTAAGACTTTTTCTTGACAATGTAAGGATTTAGTGTAAACTCTAAATTCTAAACTTTTCTGATAAGAGGTCGACCTCTCAACCTCTGTACCACAGCAGAAGACTCTATTTTACAGGGGAAAAAGTTCTGTATCTCAGACAAATTAAATATTTTAAAATAAGTTTTTAATGCTTAAAACTTCTGGGGTGACACTCCTATGTTCTAATGAACTCCATAGCAACCTGAGCTTTCCTTTCATGTACACAGAGCTACAGGCTGATGGCCTCCATACCATATTGATATAACTAGTAACTTCATTAGAGGGAGGCACAAGTGAGTCTTTAATGTGTAGAAATGAATTTTTCTAAAAAGAACAACTTTGTTTCGATTTATGATTTGTTATAAGGTCCTTTGTCCCAACAGCAGTTATAGTCTATAGAATGACACAGTTTAGGACTACTGAAACTGCTGTTTGTTTTACTTATTTAGTTATGATGTGTACGTTTACTTCAACTTTTATTACTATTTTAATTTTTACTGACTATTTGTTTTTCTAACTGCTATATTTCTTGTTTGGCTGCTGTAACAACTGAATTTCCCTCCGGGGATCAATAAAGTCTTGTCTTGTCTTATCCTGACTTTCTTGGACAGCTTTTGTAGGTTTTCATCTTCTCTAAGCCACAATTATCTACAGCAAAAAAGTAAAGGATCAATACATTTCAATCAATGTGTAATGATACTAGACAAGGAGTTTCACTTTTCTTCACCGTCAGGAGCAAAGACTAGGACCTCAGTTTTTGCTTCATTAAGTTGAAGAAAATTATTATTCATTCAACTCTGGACTGAATCCAGACACCTGCATAAAATCTGTATTTTAAAAAGATCCTGCGGTTTAAAAGTCTGTCCAGGAAGACATAATGGTCAACAGTGTCAAAGGCTGGAGTCAAGTCCAGTAGCAGTAACACAGAGCATTTTCCTGCATCACTCTGCATCAGGATGTCATTAGTGACTCTGAGAAGGTCTGTTTCAGTGGAGAGAGCTCTGAAAACCTGACTGAAACTGCTCAAAAATGCCATGAATGTCGAGAGCAGTTGGAAGTTGGTTTCCAACAACCTTGTGAGGAAACTGATTTTCTAAACAGGACTGTAAAATAATAAAAGGTTAGGTCCGGACCCTTCAGTTTCCTGCACACAGAAACAAATGAATAATGACTCAGAGACCGTTACTTATCTTTTGTGGAGGTTTTGCTTCGTACAAACACGAAGGGGACAGACAGATGAACATGGTGCATTCAAAGTCTGAACAACGGAGGCGGGGAGATGGGCTTGGTATAAGAACCCTGCATTTGCATATTCAGAAGATCATACACTGGACAATGGTGTGAAAATCACGCCCACAGGTTGTTACTGGAGAGGCGCTGCAAGGTCGAGATGCTTCAAGTGTCAGATCTCTCTGAGGCTCTCACAGACATTTACCAGAGCACAAACACCAGCACACACTAAAAGGGAAAAGGGAGGGTGAAAGAATGTTATGGGAAAATAGTTTTGGTTGTGCTGTCTTCAAATGTAGTATAATTTTGAGATGATAATACATGCTTAATGAATTAAGTTTAAACCATAAGTGTAATAAAAGTTAAAGGCAGTTTCTAACTATTCTTAACAAACCTTTTCTGAAATTTTGGACATGAATGGGAGATTAGAAATAGGTCTAAAACTGCTCAAGAGGGAGGAGTCAAGCCCAGGTTTTTTAAGGAAAGGAAGGACGACAGCATCTCTGAGCAGTGCTCAAGGACTTGACCAGACAGCAAGGATGAGTTAATTATTGACAGGACACAGGGACCGATGGACTGGAAGACATCTTTGTGCAGAGATGTTGGCAGCACGTCCAGAGAACAAGAGGATGACTTCATTGTACCAACTACTCTGACTAGCTCAGGCAGAGAAACAGGTGAGAAGGTGTCTAAAATCACAGGCTGAGGTGGACCAGGAACTGAACCAAGACCAGCTGTGTGACACAGAGAGCTTCTCACAGATCTGACTTTTGTTAATAAAAAATAATAAAAAACCTACCACAATCATCATTTGAATGGATTGGGACAGCAGGTGGACTGGGCATCACAACATCACTAATGGTGTTGAATAACACTTTAGGATTACTTCTACTTTTATAAATGAGATTGGGGAAGTAAGGAGCCCTTGCACCTCTAACAGCAATGTTAAAAGAAACTAAAAGATCCTTCAGATGAAGTAGATGAACATGTAAAGGAGTTCTTTTCCATAACCGTTTGATTTTCTGCAAGATTGTTTCAGACCCCGAATGCTGTCATTTATCCAAGGGGAAACCATAGTGACAGGGGCCAGTCTAGTTTTAATGGGACAGACTCCATCTAAAATAGAACGACAGTAACTATTAAAAGTGCATAATAATGAATTAACATCTGTGCACGGAGAGAGGACCAGATTAAAAGTGTTAGAAAAGGTCTCAGTCGAGGAGGAGTTAAGCATGTGAGAGCTAACTTCTCTATGTGCAGGCAAGACCCACAGTACGGTGGCCGTGAGGTGCAAGACACGTTTACATTTAAGATACAACTGACAACAAATCCCAGTACAAATGACCAAATCCTGCAACACAACAGCAAAACACGGAAACCGACAACAAATCCCAGTACAAATGACCAAATCCTGAAACACAACAGCAAAACACAAAACAAATTACCAAAACACAGAACAAAACAAAACAAAGATACAACCAACAAGAAATCCCAGTACAAATTACCAAATCCTGAAACACAACAACGAAAGCGGAGACAAATTTTTTTATTGTATTACTACAATAAAAATTACTACAATATTTAGCACGGCAAGGATTCTGGGTCACTTTCGGTGTTTTGCACTTCCCGGCCGCCCAGCGGAGAAGTGCAAAACACAACAGCAACAAGAGCTGCTAATAAAGGTTAATACAGGAAGTGACGTAGGCAAGGCAAGGCAAGGCAAGTTTATTTGTATAGCACAATTCGTACACAAAGTAATTCAAGGTGCTTCACAAAACAGAAAAATGCATTAAAATCACAATACGTAACGATAACGTCTATGAGTAGTTAGCGGCAAAATCAGTCTGGTCCAGAACAGGTCACTAACTCGAGCCAGGTGAGGCTAAACAATGTTTTGCCCATTTTGTGGAGTCCATTTTGGGGCATTTTTACCCTTTTGTGCTTCTTGCGGACGGTCTCTGGAGCTGTTAAGAGGCACGGAGCAACCCGGAGGATCAGACGTCCTGCAACACTTTATCATGTATTTAAATGAGGGTCACTTGTACAGCGTTATTTTGGACATGCTACTGAGTTTTCATGGTGTAAGGATGTGTTTCAGGACTCTTAAAAGTGAACTTAACCAGTCTGGGCTGTATCGAAGAAAGTATTATAGCTCAAGAACAACTGTAATTAATGCAATCAGAGCAGAACTTTGTGGGCCTGGCCAACTCTTCGGTTATCGAACTATGTGGCAGGTGCTAAAACAAAAGCACCAACTCCAAGTGAAGAGAGATACTGTGATGGAGTTACTCCGGGAGCTGAATCCTCGAGGATGCCAGAGCAGAGCTCGCAAACGATTCATCAGGAGAACCTATCATTCCCTGGGACCTAACTACATGTGGCATGCCGATGGCTATGACAAACTTAAACCATTTGGTTTGGCCATTTCATTGGCCACTTTAACGGGAGTCTGGAGCATCAGAGGCTGTTGAGATACAGCTTTGGTGATGTTGTTCAAAAAGACCTAGATGAGTGTCTGAAGCTATGGAACACTCACCGAATCCGTCCTTCGAGAACAGCTTCATGTCCAGGAGGAGTGCCCAATGAGCTGTACTATTTACCTCACAGGTAATGGGTTGTTAGTTATTATTTGCTTAAATGTAAATAAATACTGTTGTCTTCCATTTTATTCAGGCATGGGTCCAGGGACTGTGGATTCATTATTCAACATGATGAGCTGGATGCTTTCCCCGAGTCCAGTCTGTCACTACCTTCATGCGGGGACCCAAACACACAGGAGAACCTCGACTTTGTTATGGACCACAATCGTTTTCAAAAGCTAGAGAAATTGCTCAGCTCTAAATTAGGACAAAATAAGATTACCACTGTAACTAAGTGCATGTCTTTTGTTTTTGATGGTTGAGCTGCTTAAAGTCTGCATATAATTTTTCCATAGTATTTTTTGATTTTGTAGTCTGTTCACCCAAAAGCAATAGGGATGTGTGACTATATGTTAAATTCTAAAAAATAAACAAACCATCAAAATCTGAAATATTGGACATTGTTTATTAAAGATCCTGAACATTGTTAAATAAAAAAAACGTTAAAAAAAAACTTTGCGCAAGTTTAACACAACAAAAAAGCTCCCCAAAAAACATATTGTACTTCTAAAAATAAAATTAAAATGTAACAGAATTTTGAACAATTATATGTTTAAAAAAAAGGCAAGCCCAGTGATTTTCCACTGCCACTAGCAGGTCCCTAGCTCGCTCGCCCAGCAAGCGACCTAGTAAACAGCTATAAATTATAAATAAAAGCTATAAACAGCTGTAAATAACAAAATGAAAAGAACTGCCTTAAAATAAGTATTACTCAATTACTCAAACCTTGAGTAATATGGCTTATGAGCAGCCAAACCCCAGAGAATTTTGAATTCCAAAGTCCATCTGTGACTTGAACAGAGTGTACGACTCCAGCAGAGGCAATTTGATTGTGTTGAGGCATGTATTTGCCATCGGAAACATGGAGTTGTTGAGGAACTGTAGCCTCGGCAGTGGGTCCAATCCAGAAGGAGGAAGTGATGTTAGCCCAGTGGCAAACATTAAAACATCCTCCAATGTTACAGGACTCTGTCCTTCTGGAGAAGAAAAAAAAAAAAAAATCAGAGTTTTAACAAATAGTTCCAAACAACAAAAGTATTTACAAACCTTCACAATCTAGGAGATAGTCTGCCCAGTAGCCCACAGTTTGACCCTCAAGCAGTCTCCTGTTGCTGGCTGATGGACTAAAGTCCGGTTTGAAGAGTCTCTCCAGTTCCAGCCCAGTGAGCTGCTTTTCAGTGTGACACAGGACTGGACACAGCAAAGTTTGGTGTTGCTGCAGCGCATCCAAAAAATGAAGAGCCGAAAGACCATCTTTAAATCTAGAAAGAAAAAAAACATGTCACTTCCTGCCCTGTATTAATACAGTGAAAGTACTTAACAGACCCTGTAGAATGTGCATTCAAATGACCAAATGAGGTTGTTCCCATATACTGGGATCTATCCTATTACACACTGTATTCACAACACAAACATAGCATTAATATAAGCCATTTTGTGAATTTGCAATTTTATAAGAATTGTTTTAAATGTTTTTTATTTCTATTCAGCTAAAAAGGGGTGGCTAACCCTGGTCCTCAAGAGCATCAACCCTGTCTGTTTTCCAGCTCCCCTTGGACTGCATGATGCTGACAACCTAAATCATCATTTGTTTACAACAGAAGTTCCTGTTTCTTCTTCTACGGCCGTTTCCGGTATTTTAGACAGTTCTGCACATGTCAAATGATTTATTCTGATGGAAAGTATGCTGTATGTAAAAGTTTGTTATAATCTGTTAAAGTGTTTCCGGGCTCATTTAGAAAGTTCCATCCTAATCCAATCTTTGATCCGATCAGAGACATTTTGTGCATGTAACCGCATATAGGGAAACGAGCAACACCAGGGGTAATCCGGCCCACCTCCATGTTTGGTCCGGCCCCCTAAACAATATCAGAGCCGCATTTTTATTTCCAGTCTGGCCACGGGATATTGACCCACATAGAACATGACATTTTAATTCGTCCTTCTGCAGTCTGTGCCCCAATCTAAACCCCTCTAAAAACCCCTGTCAAGTAGAAGAGAAGACAGTGTTCTCTTTCTATGTCGCAGTTCATCTTTTGCGGTTTCTCTCACCCTGTTACAGAGATTCTGCTGCTTCTTTTTTCAAACGGCGCACCGTGTTCTGATTGGCTGGAGATCTTGTCAATCAATCTCCTTCGTGACGTGTCTCCTGTACAGAAACGCACAGCTCTTAAGATCTGCAGAAATCTTTGATCGTGATCAAATCTTTGTTTTCATTCTATGCTTATGGACTTTATTACTATGAAGGTTTGAACTTTGAGAGGAATGTGTGAGAAAAGTGAAAAGTGCAGAAAGTGTGTAGTGAGGAGTTTTACTGCCATAAAACATCTGGAATCCTACTCCGCAGATTTCATCGTTCCCGGTTATTCTTAGAACGTAACTCCTGAAATAAACGAGGGAACTCTGTTCTGGTGAAAAGGTGATGCAGAAATCAGTCCAGCTGCAGCAGAAGCCAAAAAAAAAACTAAAGTGTATCTCAGGGGTAGGCAAACTTTTTAACTCGCAGGCCTCATAGGGTTCTAAAATTTGATCGAAGGGCTGGACCAGGAGCAGATGCATAGAGTGTTTTGGTAATCCACCTTATAAGAGAAAGAAACAACACAAATTATTAATAATAAATGATCATTTAAAACAGAACATTTTTAAATTTTTCTTTCAAAACTGTGGCTTTTGTTCTTAATTTAGAGCCAATCGCACCAATGATTTGATGTACCTCATGTAAAACGCTAACCTAGAGAAATGCAGCGTTCATGTGGTGTTTGAATGATTGGAAGGATGAAAAACAACAAATCTTTAAACACCACACAGATGCTGGAGCAGGGTCTCCTAATATTTTCTTGTGAGGGCCTCATAACATTTTTCTCCTCTGATGTGCCCGATTTTAAACTTCTTCTGTCTTTCTTTTGTTGTGAAGTCATTTGGGACCTTAAACATATGTACAGTATAATACTATATGGATACATTTTCATTCATTCATGATACTTTTAATGAAAACAACACTATTTATGAAATAAAAAACAACCAAATAACTTTTTTTGTGATCTTCATAGAAAAAAAAAATCGGGAAAAATAACAAATTTTAAACATATAACCAATAAATAGTGGATCCCCTCGCATCATAGTCTCGTTTAGTCTTTGGAGGCTGCAGCTCCTCCATCAAATAGTTTGCCCTAAACTTCATGAATCAAACTAAGCAGCTGCACGTCTGGTTCTTATGGTGGAGTTTCAGAGCCACGGTAAAAAATAATTCTGGAAGATTTATGTTGAGATCAAAGTCGAAATTTTGCCCAAGAGAAGTAAGGCCAAGCCTTTAAGAATAATCCAGTCTTCACAAAACAAAATGGCTAGTGTCAGTACAGCAAAATTTCATTTGTCCATCTGGAACCTTTGTCATAAACCTGTCATGCACAGAACACCAATGCGGAAGGTAAACAGTGTTTCATAAGCCCCTCCTCCTGATGAAACGTCTCGTTTCAACATAAAATAGCGAATGATATTCGCATTTCAGGCACCGAAAACTTGGCAGTCTCTTCCCCCTAGGGCGGTAGTTAATTAACTCACCTGTTCAGCTTCCTATTTAAGTCCAGGTGTGCAGCGTTCATTCTCTTTCTTACCGCAGCGCCGCTTTCGTCGCCCCACCCTCCTCCCCGGCTTCCACCTGTGGGCTCCGTTCGGGGTTTTTACCCTAAAGTTTATGGAAGTTATCTCATGGAATTGTACGGAGCCTTATGCCAATCAAAGTTTGTGAATGCCAACTAAGACGTAAATTAAGTATGTGAAAATAAATGTATTCTACTGCAAGAGTTTTTGTATGACTGAAAACAAAGATGAAAATAGTCTGTTATATTAGCATTACAACCTCAAAAATGCTAAAAGCATGCCTCCTCAGATGGAAATATCCCTCAGACTTTGAGATCTTTTGTGAATAAAGAAAGGATTGAAGTGGACAGCTGCAGGGATACTGACAGCTTCATCAACAGGCTGCAGAGATCCTGCAGAACGCTGATAAATAAATAAAACATTAATACACAGTCAATCACATAAATGAGCTTCCAAACATTTGGAACGTTATCAATAAGCATTTAGCTCACCTGTTCAACTAAGTTAAGTCAGTCTGCTCTACTCCTGTGTGACGTTCACTTGCTGCTCTGTAGCAACATTTCCACTTTTTTGTCGAAATTTTATTTTGACTTTACTTTCGCCATTTCGACTTTAATCTCAACATATATCCCCAAGAATTTTCTTCTCACCGTGACCCTAAAATTCTGTTTTAGTTTCTCATCCAGTGATAATGAAAAAAAGTCAAATTCTTATATAAAAAGAGGTTAAAACCCGAAAAAGCAAGAAGGAGGAAGAAGAACTGAGATGCTGAAGAAAATAACCAAAGATTGACCTCTGCAATTAATTTGAATATAATCTCACCTGTCAAGTACAGATGAGTTGCGGTCGATTATATACCATCGGAGATAGTCAGACACAATGTCTTTCTTTTCTTCAATCTTTGAAATATGTCTCAGACAACCTGCTGTCTGCAGCATAGTGCTGTGTTTCATGAGACATTCACGCAGGACATCCACTGATGTAGAATTCTCAAGCTGTAAAACATCAAAATGGACATAAACACTAAATTTAGTTATTGCATCTCGCTGAAATTGTTTTCTAGGATGAAAAAACCCTTGGTGTAAACATATACAGATGGAGCTTATGTAGAATAAGTCATAAAAAGTGAAAAGTGCAGCAGAACAAGCAAATGCAATAATTCTACCTTATAACACTGGAATTGTGTGGTGTTCTCACCTCTTGTAAAGCTTTCCTTGTTTCGTCTTCAGTTATTGAAGCAACTGTTGCTCTGAATAGAGTCTGTCCAGCAAGATAATGAACCAGATTTTCTGACAGGAAGTGAGGTCCCGGACCACCGTGCACAACTGACACAGCAATCATCTTCCCTGCTATGTAGTAGGCATCCTCCCTGACAGCTTCAATAAATACAGATTTAAAGATGTTACACACACACACCGTATTTTCACGACCACAGGGCGCACTGGATTATAGGGCACAGTCTCAGTTGTTGGTTTTTTTCTGTATTTAACACATGAAAAAAGGCACACCTGGTTTTAGGGCGTGGGCACGTTAAAACATACCGGTAAAACATCCATGCTAGTGTGTGTTTAAAAAAGGCAGTGGGAGCAAAACTACTGCCCTCAGTCATATTGTACAGAAGCTTCTCCTAGCTGTTCTCTAATGGTTAATCCATGGCTCGAGTCGACTTCTTTTCCACAGAAACTGCATCATCTTGACTTGTGGTAAGTGTTTTTCCAGTTTCCTCCACTTGTGAACCATGGATTCATTCATCTGGATTTCTCTGGCAGCTGCTCCCATGATCCTCCTCGTAGCTGATAGCTTCAATTTAAACTGTTCTGTTTTTCACGCCCACACTTCCCTCCCCCGTTCTCATGCTGTTTTCTCCTACGCCCTCCACTGAAGTCCCACAACAACGCATGTATGTATGTATGTATGTATGTATGTATGTATGTATGTATGTATGTATGTATGTATGTATGTATGTATGTATGTATGTATGTATGTATGTATGTATGTATGTATGTATGTATGCATACATACATACATATACATACATACATACATACATACATACATACATACATATGCAATTACTAAAACATACGTGTTGAATACAGCAAATATCTGACCAGCTTACCATTTGCATTGTAGAACAAGAACCGATGTCCTTCTGGTCCATCAAAAATGGGACGGTCTCTAAGATGTTTCATTAGCAAAAACTCTCGCTTTGGGCCACCTGCATCAAGTCCTTCTTCAAAAACACCAGCATCATCTGTAAAGTTAACTAGCATGTCACAGGTTTCATAGTAAAATATAGACTATAACAACATTTTGGGTAATAGTTTGATTCTGGGCTACAAGAGTGATAAATACAACAACTTCCTTGTACATGACATACAGTAGAACATCTCCAACTGTGTTTATCAGGGACAAAGCTCTAGGCTGGTAACATCAACAAGAAAAATGTTTCTTTTGTAAAAATAAATAAATAAAACATGTACTTACTCTGTTTCAATGTGTTTGGGATCAGGGGTGCTGTAGTCTTGTGGCTCAAAAACCTTAGAAGAAAAGTATACTTTTTTAAGATTACATTTTAACAGTTCTTTTATTGTTTCCACACCCTTACAATGGTGTAAAAGTAGTCACTGTATATGAAATTAATTATGTCCCTACCAGTTGATTAAAAAATAAATAAAATACATTAATGGATTTTATAAAAATATTCCCAAGTACAGATTTAATGATAAAAAAAAACATACCACAGTGTCGGCATGATAGAACTCTGCTGTGCTTTTAGATGTGATGACAACTTCGCAATCAGAATCGGAAGTATCATCTGCTGTAGAAGGAGTTGAAAAATACGTTTATTGTGTAATAAAGAATATTTGTTATGTAAAAACTGTAGATACTGAGAACAACATACCTCCTTCAAAGTGTCTCTCACAGCAAATGAAAAGAGTGATCCTGGAGTAGTTCTTTCCTATTTCTTTTTTATATTCTTCAAGTGTGAAAGGTCTTTCTGTCCCTGGCACATTCACCACCTTGGTGCAGTCTGGGTATAAAAGAACATATGGCCCCTCACCCAGGTCCTTGTTAAATGTGCTCATTTTAACTGCAGCCCGTTTCAGGAGGTCCTGCGCCGTTATCTACGGGTTTGTGATTAATGGGAGAGTTTTTCCTCTCACGGCTTTTAAGTCATATCCTTGTCTGCTCATTAATCCAATGTTTATCTAGTAACAAAGAGTGATAATAAAAAAAAATCAATATAATTTTTTTCACTGTTGCATTGTAAAAACAGTTATAACAACTTACCTGCACAGTTTTGCTTTGTTGTTTAAATTGTACTTTGGAGTGGCTAAAAGACTGTCTCTCTTTTGATTTTGAGTTTCTGTAATCCAGAAACTGCTTGTATGTGGGATTTGTGTTTTCTGCCGGCACAAAAACAGTTCCACATCAAAAGAGTTGCCACTATATCATTACTCAGAGCATGATGACACTGAAGTTGGCTTCCTATTCACAGCTTCCTATTCGCGAGGGCACTAAAGAACATTGAATTTTTCCACACTGAGAACCTCTGAAACCAGGTCCAGTTGAAAAACCACAGTATGTGGAATGCTCAAACCTGGATTAAATTATGCTTTAGATAGTATAGAATATATTAGGAGACAGTTTCTAATTTGTGAAACCTTTCTGTGATTTTTGAAAATGCGAAATATGATCAAATAAAGGTCTGACAGATCAGAAACTGTGTCTAATATATTCTTTACTATCTATGCATACTTTTATCCAGGTTTGAGCAGTCCAGGTCCAGCGGTTTTTCAATAGGACCGGATCCTACGTGGTCTTAGTGTGAAAAATCCAGTGGACTGTTCCTTAAGTGCCTCGAGAATCGGAAGCTGTGAATAGGAAGCCAACCTCAGCGTCGCTAAATCATGTCAGTATACAAGATCACCTGAATTCCCTGAATGCATGTGACAAAGCACATTGATTTCATGCATTGTTATTCCATAAAATATATTAATATTCTTTATTTTTTAAAAAAAAAAGTGAATGCAGTCACACTTACTTTGCTTTGAAATACCTGAGTGTAGCCCTGAAGGCCCGGGAGCGTCTGATCCTCCGGCTTGTTGCTCCGTGCCTCTTAACAGCTCCAGAGACCGTCTGCAAGAAGCACAAAAGGGTACAAATGCCCCAAAATGGACTCCACAAAAAGGGCAAAACATTGTTTAGCCTCACCTGGATCGAGTTAATGACCAGTTTTGGACCAGACTGATTTTGCCGCTAACTACCAACGTGCAGCTAAACAACAAATCATAGACGTTATCGTTACGTCACTTCCGGTATTCAGGGTATTCCCTTGCCGTTAGCAGCTCTTGTTGCTGTTGCACTTCTCTGCCGCAAAACACTGAAAGTGACCCAGAATCCTTACCGTGCTAAATATTGTAGTAATTTTTACTGTAGTAATACAATTTAAAAAATGTGTCTCCGCCTTCGTTGTTGTGTTTCAGGATTTGGTAATTTGTACTGGGATTTCTTGTTGGTTGTATCTTAAATGTAAACGTTTCTTGCACCTCTCGGCCACCATAGATCCAGACCTGATCTAGACGTGACTCATGAGGAACCAAACGGCACAGAAACTGCTCTGAATGTTCCCTCTTCTTCACTTTCTGTCTGACTTCAACCATGAAGGGACTTGAACCCTCAACCTTCTGATCCATGAGGCCACATGGTCTGAGAGAACATCCAGGTCCAGCTGCAGGTGGAGGACAGCATCATCCAGCCGTCTTATTTTCTTATAAAAAATAAGAATAAAGTTCATAAAGTAAAACATCTAAGGTATTTCTGTTTAAATAGTGTTATAATTTGTTCAGTAAAAATATATTGTCAAAAATTAAATGTCATCTCCTGTGTGGAGTTATTTCAGTTCATTAAAATCTGACATAAATGAGTAACGTTCACTGCAAACTGTGCAGAAGGCATGTTCTTTCTAAAACTGGAAATAGCACCAACCTTTTTTTATCACCTGAAGCTGAGTCTCCATTTGATAATTCAATAAAAATAACATTTCATTTCCTTATTATAAAGCAACTTTATTGGAGTTTCATTTGTCATTGGTCTTTTTGAGACAAAATTCTGAAGAAATCAAAACAAAAGGCTTTTCCAACAGAATCACAACGTTAGCACGTGACCTAAGTTTGTTCACTTTGTGCTAAATGTTGATTTATTTGACTGTTCTGTTAATAATATTGTAACGATCCGGCCGGACCGCCACTTTAGTGGGGTAACGAAAGCCAACCGCTCATGAAGAGGTTTTAATGGAGAGCTGTCCGTGCCCCATACACCGCACGACCCCGGACAGTCTCAGGTTGCAAGAAGAGAGAGGCAATATTAGCTTTTCAGCAACAAGCCCGTTTATTCCAGCACACATACAGCCCAAACAGCAAGGAGGGTCACTTCAGCTTCCAGCCCTCTGACTCAAGGTTTCACCCTAAGCTCCCCACTTCCCATGAGCCTTAGGGGCTGAAGGCGGGGCTAACCCCCAGGTCGCTACACTGCCCCCACCTAAGAGGGTTAGTGTCCCCACAACCCTTACATAACTGCATAACTGAATAACACAACACAATTAGCAAAACACAGGAACACACTGGCTGGAGACTCCTTTGCACAATCCTGGGTTTCGACCGCCACCGTGTACAGTCCTCCTCTTAACTGGCTGGGTTAGCACATCTGCAACTGACACAGTTCCATGCCAGCATGTGCCCAGCCACAAGAATCAGTCCCCGCCTCCGTGGAAGCACCACCATCAGGGTGCACGTCACCATGGGGGAGCAGACTCTCTCCAAGTGAAGAGCTGCACACCAGCAGCAGAAGGTCCCCAGGCATCCCAGGCGATCGTCTTCATCACTACGGCTGCTGTAGGGTCTGCTTCGTCAAACCCTCCTCCCCAAAGCGAAGCTCTGCTGTCCGCGCCGACAGGTCTCGCAGCTCCGCAGGTGGGAGGTCCAGCAGTGTAGCGCCCTCTAACGCCAGGCCTGGGTGTGTGAGAAGTCCCCTTCTGCGTCTAGCCCTCATGGCCGGTCGCCAGGTTGACCTGAGCCAGGTGTGGTTCCAGCGTTGTTGAGCCATTGCGTCGTGAAGGTTCAGCTGGGCTGCCCACCGTCATCACAGTTTGGTCCGGATGTTCTAGCGCTGGCATCGGGCAAGGCCAGGCTGCAGATGACGGTGGGTGCTCGAGCCATCAGGGAGTTGATGTCGCCCTTTCTCCTCCCTTCTCCCGAACTGCCTCCAGAATGGCGTCAGTCCCCGCGGCGTAGCTCTCCATGGTGTGGCTCTCTGTGAAGTAGCAGTGGCTAAGGATCCCACTTCTGACACCAATGTAACGATCCGGCCGGACCGCCACTTTAGTGGGGTAACGAAAGCCAACCGCTCATGAAGAGGTTTTAATGGAGAGCTGTCCGTGCCCCATACACCGCACGACCCCGGACAGTCTCAGGTTGCAAGAAGAGAGAGGCAATATTAGCTTTTCAGCAACAAGCCCGTTTATTCCAGCACACATACAGCCCAAACAGCAAGGAGGGTCACTTCAGCTTCCAGCCCTCTGACTCAAGGTTTCACCCTAAGCTCCCCACTTCCCATGAGCCTTAGGGGCTGAAGGCGGGGCTAACCCCCAGGTCGCTACAATATCAACAGTTCTCTGTCGCCCTCTGGTGGTTCATCAGAGAAGCCAAACTTCCACAGAAAGTGAATCAATAAACATGAGCTAATTCTTGATGCAGGTTTGAAAACACAGATGGAAAACAGCATCAATACAAATATTAGTCAATGTTTCCTTGAATGAAACAATTTCAGGATTTGTTGTACTAAAGTTGTGAAAAACTGTCTTGTAAAGTGTGTGGTGACGGTCCACTGTGGAAAATGACTGTTTGTGGAACATTGAGATGTGCTCAGTGATTTTGGTTTAGGACACTTTGGTTTCATTCCAAACGTTGGTTTCTCCTAAATCTACAAACTCTCTCCACAAACTGTCTCCTAACTCTCAGGGATTCCTGCTGCTGGCAAAACTCACGGCTCAAGGAACCACTTCATGAATCAGTCACGCTTTGGAATGAACTTTATTGAACAACATGTCATGGTCTGGAAGAAGCCACAGTTCCAGCTGACAGAAGTCTGGTTCTGATCCATCAGATCTCACTAGCAACAGAACCAAACCTTCACGTGTTGCAGCAACAGTTTCCATGTTTGGGAGGATCTTCTGAAGAACAGCTCAGTTCCAGATCACATCATGATGTTTGATGTTTTCTTCATTCCAGGAAATCATCTGTGTCTCCTTTGATCTGTGCTGAGTCAGCACTTTGACTTCTTTTCAACTTTAGATCCATCATTTAGAATCAAGCATTTATTGATAAATATCATTTATTGACAGAAAATAAAGAGTAAATGTATTTATCATCCAGCAGTGATTGTGGTGTTTGTAAGTCTTTTATTTTGAAATTCCTCAAGGATGATCATCATGGTGGGATTTCTAGATCTGCATGAACTCATCCTGAATCCAAAAGACACTGGAGCATCAAAGAATCCAACCCATCTCTGCCAACATGAGGCTCTTACTTTGAAAAGTCTCAGACTTCCTGCAGGGAAACAGGCTTTCTGCTGCTGCACTGACAGATGTGCACGAGCTTGAAAGAGCTTCCTGACTGAGGAGCTGCAGACTTTCTCCTGCAGAGCAGCAGCTGACTTCAGCGTTGTCATGGGAACACAGTCTGCTGCTGCTTCTGGAAACGTCTTCAAGGCTGTGGTGGGACTTGTTGGTCTGGAGGACAGATTCTGGGAGCAAATGCTGCTTCAGCTTCAAGCTTCAGCTCTTTTCTTCTGGCAGAGCTTAGAAGAAATGGAAACCTCCTTTGTTCTGACTGTTTGCTCCAAATCCCAGATTCAGGAATTCCTCCAAGAAGTTCAGCTCAGAGATCATCAGCAGAGAAAAGCCTGAAGTTCTGATGGAAAATGACAACAGAACATGATCAATATTATTGATCCACATGGAATCCAGAAGAAACTCTGAGGTGAAGACATGAAGACACAAGCTTCAGAGACATGAGGACAAGTCAGAGTGGATTCATTCTTGACTTTCTTCTCACATCTTCTCTTCAGAACATCTTTGTCTTTGATCCTTCAAATCTTCAGGACTCCAATTCTGAAATCTGATCATCCATGGATTGTTTTTGTGGGATCAGATCCAGAGTTGCTGAAAGTTCTGCTGCCCTCTGCTGGTCAAAGTGTCCAAACAGCAGAGAGGAGATTCTCTGGGATTCATTGGAGTCCAGATTCTCCTGGATGTGAACAGTCTCTGCTTCTGGAACAGAAGAGTCCTTCTCAGAGCAGCATTGAGGATCTGTTCTGTCCGGCTGAGAGCGCTCCCTGCTGGTAGGAGACAGAACCACATCAGCTGCTTTTCTTTGGCCGTTCAGAAACAGTCTGGAGACTCTAAAAAACCTCCACTTCCTGAAGCAAACGGATGCAGAGCATCATGTTTGATCCTCTTCCTTCAGAAACGGCTCCAAGTCAAGTAACTTTATTTGTCAAGATCTACAATGTTGACACATACATAGAAATGGAAATTCAGTTTTCTCTTCATCTTCAGTTAAACGGGGAGACACATTCAGTTGCACAATAAACAAACTATAAATAGAAGAGGCCTAAATATAAATAGTATAAAAAATAAAAGTAAAAAATGAGGAGAGAATAAAGTGACTGAAGTACAGTTACTTAAATTTTTTAACGGCACCGGAGGACTGGTGGAAGGTGCAGTTAGTGCTGATGAGGTAGGTGACGTGTGTGTCAGGGATCAGCAGAGCAGGAGGGCAACGGGGCAGCAAGAGGGGAGGGGGGGCAGGGCTGGGAGAGAGTTCAGCTTCCTGACAGCCTGGAGGAGAAAACTGTCTCTGAGTCTGCTGGTCCTGGCCTGAAGACTGTGTAGTCTTCTCCCAGATGGAAGCAGACTGAAGGAGCTGTGGGATGGATGGGTGGGGTCAGCTGCAATGCAGAGGGCTATTCGGGTCAGGCGGGTGTTGTAGATGTCCTGGAGGGAGGGGAGGGGGGCACCGATGATCCTCTCAGCTGCCCTCATGATGCGTTGGAGGGACTTCCGGCTGGACGCGTTGCAGGCGCCATACCACACCGTGATGCAGCTGGTCAGGATGCTCTCCACCACACCTCTGTAAAACAGGTGCATGATGGGGGAGGGACTTCTGGCTACAATTTACTCAATAAAATCAAAGTCAAACGTCAATCAGAGAGGATATCAATGAGCTAAACTAGTTTTGACTGTAAAACTATTTGTTTGTGATATTCATATTTCTGACTTGATGTTTTATGCTCACGCTTGGCTTCTTAAACTAAGGAGGCTAATGCAATATTGTCCAACCTTTCTTACCGTAGAAGCAGGTTGACAATTGTGTTGAGGACATCCCATCCCGCTGAGATCAATTCTACATTAATTGCAATTATTTAAACTAATTTAAGGTCATAGATCATTCGTAAAGAAGTTGATCAAATTTATTTAAAATGAAAATATTTTAAATGATTTAAATACAATTATTTATTAAAATTAATTTATTTTGAATACATCTACTTAGTTTTCACAAAAGCTCTTGTTAGATTAGTACTGACAAAATTTGTTGCAGTGAACTGAAATTCACCAATTTTATTATGAATTCATATTTTTCTGTCATATTTACTGCACCTTTGAAATGTTTTTAGAGTGCAGTTTTAAGACGTACAGAATAGATTTCAATGAGATTAAAGAGTCCAAACTGAACTTTGAGAGTTGGACTTGAAAGCAAACAGTGACGTTAGCGTTTGCAGACTGAGTCCAGCTGGGATCAGATCTAATCCCAGGTTTTCAAAGCAGAAACTTCCTTCACCAGACTGGACCAGTTGCAGTCAAAGAAGACGGACGTGTTCTTGTAATAACAGTCCATTCAGTTGCTGCTTTGAACAAACATTAAGTTTATTGCAAAAGATCAAAACCAGACAGTTTCTGAGCAAAAGTTAATGTGGATAAAGTTAATTACAGAGCAGATTAAGATTTATGTAGTGAGTACAGGAAATGAACAAACAGCATTTCCTCTTTAGGACAGGAAAAAGATAGACTTCCTTTTTCTGATCCTAAACTGATGAAGCTTTAACTTCAAATAGAATAACATCAAATTTTGTCTGATTTTTACCTTCAGTAACAAAACTTTATATTTTATTAATCTGTGATCCATCCTTTCACTCTGACATCACTAACAAATGTACTGACACTAAAAATATTGAGTGGGAGGAGCCAAGACTTTCTTTTCTATAATTTAGTCATCATCAAAGAGGAAAGGAACATTTACAGTGAGAGACCAACAACCTAAGAATGACTCTGTTACTGGAATTCATCTTTATTTTCATGATTCAGTCTGGAGGTAATATTTCTTTGAAAAATGTGTCTTACTTTTACTTTAAAATTGTTGTTTACCACATATAGTCAGTCTATTTTATGAATAACAAGATGTTCTTTGTTTAAAAAAATGGATTTGGAAAAGTAGATTATTAATAGAATAAAGATGATTACGTTTTGTTTTTGAAAAAAATATGTTTCCATTTGAAGATTCCTCAGCATTTTATAAACAAATGCAAATTCAGTTTTGAAGTTTCATTTTATGCAAAAATAATATTTGAGAGCTGACAGCTGAAGCTGTGAGGATGATGAAGAATGTCAACACAGTAAAAAAAAAGTCAAGAAGTGGAAATATTTGCTAAAACTGAACTAACTTCCTTAAACTAAAATTACTTTTGTTGTTTTAACTGCACTAAATGGTAATAAAGATGAAAAGAGACAGTTTTCTTGAGTAAAACAATAATTGAGGAAGAAACTAAAAGGAAGACTCGTAAGGACACAAACATGAACGCTACAGATGTCAGAAACTGATTGACTGATGTTTTAGCAAAAAGAAAAGTTACTTTTAAGGATTTGAAAGTTCTTTTCATTTCATGGTTTAAATTAATTCAAGTTTAGGAAAACAGCCAAATGTTTGAAAAATGGCTTTAGTTTTTTAATGCCTAATAGGTTGTATATATTTTCTAATACTATCAGTTACAGAGAAAAACTAAATATTTCATCAGAATTCCCAATTCTATCTGGAAAAGTCAGAGTTAAAGATGAGAATGATGAAAAGATTAGAGGAAAGTAAAGACGTGTATATGGAAGCATTTGTGTAACATAATTAAAAATAAAAGACAATACCAGAAATGCTTTTCATTTTCAAAATGAGGTTGAATCAAAAGAAAAAGAAAAAGCAATGCTTTTTCTTTTTCTTTTTCAACACAGCTTATTCTGTCACTTTATTAAAATGATAATGAAAATGGTATTTGACATTTTATTTTCAAAAAGTTCTCTTCTAAATGTGTAGCAAAATTCATTTAGAAATGTCTAATTTGATAATTAAAATAGATTAATAGAAATGCTTTTTCATTTTCAAAATTTAACTGCATTAAATGATTCAAAATTAAAATGAAAAATCAATATTTCAAAATGTTTTTTCATTTTCTACTTAAAAACTGCTTATTCTGTGTCATAATTAAAACCAAAATGGAAAGACAGGATTGTATTTTCATTTTAACATCCACCCTGCGAATAATGTCACAAAATTCAATTAGACTTAGCATTTCTAGAGGGCCGGCTGCTAACAGACACAGACATGCTAGGAGCAGTGCGGCCAGGATTGTAGCTTTGTGTTAGCGGCAGAGGAGAGGGCTTTGTGACGGTGTAGGTACCATAACCATTAGGCCTGGAACTTCCATTCGTGGTCCTTTCAGCTGAGAATGACGTCACACTACGATAGCCCCACTTGGACAAACTACATACGTTGAGTTCTGCTCAGGGTCGACATATTCTAATTTCATGTTTTCTTTTGTAACCTTAAGTTCTTTTCTGTCATGGCTAGCGGCTTAGCAGACCCAGATGCTGGAACCCGGAAGGATACTCGGCAGACAGAATGGTAAGTTTTAAAGGTTCTTTAATTCTGGAGGCAGAATTAATAAGGAGGGAATCCACAGGAGCTGGTTGGAGGTTCTTGAGGGCGAACACCGTGATCCGAGGATCTTCCAACGGAGAGTCAAGACGGGATGCTGCGAGAGGTGAGTGCGACCGTAGGTCCAGATGACGGCAGGAGTCCTGAGAGGCAGACAGACAGGGAGTTAGACTAGGCAACGAGACAAGAGCTTGATTGTGCATGAGCGGCCAGTGAAGCACCGAGGAGTACAACGAACTAGCGTCGAGTACAGGTCCTGGTCCTCCTTAAGAGCCTGGATCCTGATGGCGCTGATGAGGCGCAGCTGTTGTCCACAGGTGGATGAGATGACGAGGGCGCAGCCGGGGGCACCGTGACAGTACCCCCCCTCAAACGACCGCCTCCAGGCGGAACAGGGCGGCGACCGGGGTTGGCCCGGAGGAAATCCTCAATGAGGGAGGGGTCCAAGATGAACGAGCGGGGAACCCACGACCGCTCCTCCGGGCCATAGCCCTCCCAGTCCACCAGGTATTGGTACCCACGACCCCGGCGCCGAATGTCCAAAACCCGGCTGGCGGTGTAAGCCGGGGCGCCGTCGATGAGCCGGGCGGGTGGTGGGGAAGCGGACGGCGGGCAAAGGGGGCTTTGGCGGACAGGCTTGAGTTGGGAGACATGGAACGATGGGTGGATCTTGAGTGCAGCAGGGAGTTTCAACCGGACACAGGAGGGGTTGATGACGCGTTCCACGGGGAACGGACCAATGAAGCGTGGTGCCAGTTTCCGAGATGTGGCCTGGAGCGGAATATTCTTGGATGACAGCCATACTTGCTGACCTGGCACATAGGTGGGACTGGCAACACGGTGTCGGTTAGCAATCTGGCGGTTACCTTCTGCAGTCCGGAGGAGGGCAGCCCGGGCCTGGCGCCAAATGTCCTGACAGCGCTGCAGGTGGAGTTGGACAGAAGGCACCGCCAGATCGAGCTCCTGTGAGGGGAACAGAGGTGGAAAATACCCCAATGAAGCCTCAAATGGGGACATGCCTGTAGCCGAGGCCGGGTGGTTGTTATGGGCATACTCCACCCAGACGAGGTAATCTGACCAGTCTTCCGGATTTTGCGCCGCCAGACAGCGGAGGGTTGCCTCCAACTCCTGATTAGCCCGCTCTGCCTGGCCATTAGATTGCGGGTGGTACCCAGAGGTGAGACTGACGGATGCTCCGAGGGCGGAGCAGAAAGCCGTCCAGACCTGTGAGGTGAACTGTGGACCGCGGTCAGACACAATATCAGCAGGGATGCCGTGATGACGGAAAACATGATTGACCAAGAGGTTGGCAGTTTCAGTAGCTGAGGGAAGTTGGTGCAACGGAATGAACTGAGCAGCTTTGGAAAAGCGGTCAACAACGGTCAGTATGACGGTAAACCCATGCGAGGGTGGCAGACCTGTGACGAAGTCCATGGCAATGTGGGACCAGGGTCGGTGAGGCGCAGGCAGAGGCAGGAGATGGCCGGCAGGAGGCGAGTTGGAGGTCTTGGCTCTAGCGCAGGTGGAGCAGGCGGCGATGTACTGCCGCACATCCGTGTCCATGGAAGGCCAGAAAAACCGTCGTCTGAGGAGTGCGAGGGTCCGGCGCACTCCCCCATGACAGGCAACCTTGGAGCTGTGACCCCAGGTGATGACATCGGACCTGAACCTATCCGGAACAAACAGAGAGCCAAGGGGACAGGTAACTGCGTCGGGTTTCTCACCTTGGACCTGTAGGAGCTGAGTCTCAACATCCCAGGTGAGGTTGCCCACAAAAAAGGAGTCCGGAATGATAGGGAGAGTGGTGTTGTCGTCCGAGGTGCAAAATTTACGAGACAAGGCGTCGGGTTTGCCGTTCTTACTGCCCGGGCGGTAAGTGATGGTGAACTTGAATCTATCAAAGAAAAGACACCAGCGTGCTTGTCTGGAATTTAGTCTTTTAGCGGAACGTAGGTAAGCCAGGTTTTTATGGTCGGTCCATACTACAAACGGTTGTTCTGCCCCCTCCAACCAGTGTCTCCACTCTTCGAGAGCCAGCTTGATGGCCAATAGTTCTCGGTTGCCGACGTCGTAGTTTTGCTCTGCCGGGTTCAGTTTCTTAGAGAAAAACGCACACGGCTTGAGTTTGCCTGATATAGGGTCACGCTGGGACAACACGGCCCCCACACCGGAGTCCGAGGCGTCAACCTCCACAGTAAACTGCTTGTGGACGTCAGGTTGGATGAGAATAGGCGCCGAGGTGAAAAGTTCCTTGAGCCGAGTGAAGGCAGAGTCAGCAGCAGAGTTCCAAACGTAAGGTTCCTTGACTGAAGTGAGGCGAGTGAGAGGGGCGGCGATCTGGCTGTAGTTGCGGATGAAACGCCGATAAAAATTCGAAAACCCCAGAAACTGCTGAAGTTTTTTACGGGTTTCAGGAATTCCCCACTCGGAGACGGCTTGTATCTTGGCCGGATCAGGTTTGATTTTGCCGGCCTCGAGGATGTAACCTAAGAACGAGACGGAGTCAGCGTGAAATTCGCATTTTTCGGCTTTTACAAACAGTTGGTTCTCTAAAAGCCGTTCGAGAACCAACCTGACGTGGTGGCGATGTTCGGTGGGGCTGTTGGAATAGACCAGAATATCGTCTAGATAGATGAATACAAAACGGTTGAGGTAATCACGGAGCACGTCATTTACCAGACGTTGGAAAACGGCGGGGGCGTTGGTGAGGCCGAACGGCATGACTAGGTATTCGAAATGTCCAAGGGGGGTGTTGAAAGCCGTCTTCCATTCGTCCCCCTCCCGGACCCTAACCAGATGGTAGGCGTTCCGGAGATCTAATTTAGTAAAGATGGTGGCCCCCTGGACAGAATCGAAAACAGAATTGAGGAGGGGAAGTGAGTATTTGTCCTTCACAGTTATTTGGTTGAGCTCCCGATAATCAATACAAGGTCTGAGGGAACCATCCTTCTTTTTAACAAAAAAGAACCCGGCCCCTGCAGGAGAGGAAGAGGGTCGGATGTGCCCAAGGGAAAGGGCTTCCTGAATGTAGTTCTCCATGGAGATTTTTTCAGGGCCGGATAGATTATATAACTTCCCCTTGGGAAGGGAGGCACCGTTGAGGAGTTCTATTGCACAGTCGTAGGGTCTGTGCGGCGGTAAAGCACACGCCTTGGATTACTAAATACGGATCTAAGATCGTGGTAGCATGACGGTATCTTGGCGAGATCAATGTTGTCATTTTCGGGAAGTTTAGTCGAAATGGTAGTGGGAAGGGCAGAGTGTAAACAATTCGCCAAACAATAAGTACTCCAATTGGAGATCCGAGAGGCTGACCAGTCAATTTGTGGGTTATGCAGACGTAGCCAGGAATACCCCAAGATAACAGGAGTCTGGGGGGAGTCCGTAATAAAGAATTGACGGTACTCACGATGATTTCCGGATGTGATTAAAGGTATGGGTTCGGTGCGGGAAGTGATCCTGGACAACAATTTCCCGCCTAGACCGGCGGCTTTTACAGGTGCGGTGAGAGGTTCAACGGGTAACCTGAGCTGGTGAACCAGACCGGAGTCGATGAGGCTGTGTTCAGCTCCAGAGTCTATGAGGGCAAAACATTCATGAACTTGGTTAATGCTTGGAAACTTGACAGGCATGAAAAGGAAAGGTTTACTTTCAGACGGGTCCCCTCGCGACCTGTCTCTTAGCGAGGGGTTCTGGGGTTTAAACGGTTCTTGCACTGAGAAACAGTGTGACCGGGCTCTCCACAATAAAAACACAAACCCTCATTGCGACGCTTGAGCCTCTCTTCGGGAGAAAGCTTCGAATGCCCGATCTGCATAGGCTCCGCAGAAGGCAGGTTGCAATCTTCAGCGCTGGCAGATGGTTGTGGGTGGTATGGAGGAGAGTGAAAAGCGGTTTCTGATGGTGTTCGCCGGGTGACGCGACTCCGTTCTGCTTGGCGTTCACGGATTCGTATGTCTGAACGGAGGGCGGCGGTAACCAATCCTTCGAAATCACCGGCTTCTGGTTGTGTACACAGATGATCGCAGACCCAGATGCTGGAACCCGGAAGGATACTCGGCAGACAGAATGGTAAGTTTTAAAGGTTCTTTAATTCTGGAGGCAGAATTAATAAGGAGGGAATCCACAGGAGCTGGTTGGAGGTTCTTGAGGGCGAACACCGTGATCCGAGGATCTTCCAACGGAGAGTCAAGACGGGATGCTGCGAGAGGTGAGTGCGACCGTAGGTCCAGATGACGGCAGGAGTCCTGAGAGGCAGACAGACAGGGAGTTAGACTAGGCAACGAGACAAGAGCTTGATTGTGCATGAGCGGCCAGTGAAGCACCGAGGAGTACAACGAACTAGCGTCGAGTACAGGTCCTGGTCCTCCTTAAGAGCCTGGATCCTGATGGCGCTGATGAGGCGCAGCTGTTGTCCACAGGTGGATGAGATGACGAGGGCGCAGCCGGGGGCACCGTGACATTTTCCCTCATAAATTGTGTCTGACAATATTCTTTGTCATTTTTTATAAAGAGATTTTTGCCACAATCCACTTGTTATTCCAGTTTAAGTTCAGCCGTGGCTAAAAATGTTGTTAGCACGGCTAAATGTTGTTCTTCCGGGTCCATTCTGCCAAAAATAAAACACTGGGTGTACGAATTACAAAAAAATATAAGTGATGATTGTACACAGCTTCTCAGGACTACGTCGGAATATTTCCACCTTCTGCGATCTTCCATTGGATGCCTAATGCTAACCCTTCTTGCAGCCAAGAAAAAAGCACTGAACGCACAGATTTAAAAATTATGAGCGAGCAGGTCCTTAATAATAATCATAACAGTTATAAAAGCACATTTAGAAGATCGTCTCCTGCAGCTTCCTGCTGATTCTGCTGTTCCAGGACAGCTACAGCCCCATGAACAACTCTAACAGATTTCACCGTGCTAAACTTTGGCGTTTGCTGGTTGGACTAACACGCACTGACATCATCATCCTCCCCCCCCCCCCATCCCCGGAAATGCTAACTGGAAGTGTGTTATGTGACACTATTCGCAGGGTGGATGTGAAACTGAAAATGCACTCCCCTCTTTGCACTTTTATTTTAATTATGACACAGAATTTAGCGGTTTTGAAGTCTCTTCTTTGATTCTGTTTCTGATTCTGATCATCTTTTTCTGTTTCTTCTTGTTTCTCCTGCAGGTTTCAGTTTTGAGATCCTCTATAAAAGAGTTGGAGATGAAGCCGTTTTACCTTGTAACATTGATAGATCCTCTGACCGGGATCTTTACTGGTCCATCTACAGACTTGAAAAACCATTTTCAGAGCTAATAAGCTGCAGTGGAAATGTCCAGAGTTCAGCCAGAGCTTTAAGGCTGAGTGTGAGCAGTGACTGCTCTCTGCTCATCAGATGCATCACTGAAGATGATGCTGGTCAATACGCCTGTCAGCGCAGAAACAACAACAACATTGTCACCGTTGTGGATCTGAATACTTTGAGCAGTGAGTATTCTGGCTAGAAGAATTCTGGGACTCCATGAATGTCAACATTCTGATCTGATCCAAAAAAAGAACTCAGAGCCTGAAGAGACTCTGACATGTGAACTCATGTAATCATTTAGGTCAAACTGCTGACAAAGCATGTTTAGTATGAGAGATGTGAGAGAGTCGGCTCATGGGAGAAAAAATCACAACATTTCATTCTTTTACATAGCAAATAGGTTGAATTGATGAATCCATAAACAGCAAAGATCAATGTCTCTCATGATCACTGATTAATCAGGTGAACTGAGTGTTTGACAGTTTCCTGTTTTGTTGAACTGACTAACCTCCAATCTGTCACACATTAAAAAAGTGTTTGGTTGAAAATTCAATTAAGGACAAATATAATAGTCTGAAAACTTGATTCTATTTTTGTTTTCCTTTAGTCTCTTGGTCTCCTTCAGATGTTCATGGAAGAGTGGACCTAACATGCTCCTTCAAGGGCTACGATGTACCTTCTTTCTTTAAAGAACGTCATGGCTGTAAGAAAAGCCGCATCATCTGGATGAATGAGACGGGATCTCAACTGTCTGGTAGAAATCCAGAGTTTGAGGTTAAAAACCAAACAAACTGTGATTCTGTTCTGACTGTGAAACATCAGAGTGGAAACTCCAAAAGATTCAGCTGCCAGTTTGTTGACTATAAGAAAGTGCAGACAGAGGCCGTCTACGTTCTCACAGGTAAGAACTTTGGAAGGATTTAACTTTATATTTGTGTTCTAACAAACTTTTCTATATAAATGTCATTGTTGTTATTTTTACCAAAATATCAGGAAAATAAATTGAGGTAAAACCTTTGAACTCATTTATGTTGGTTGTTATGCAAGCATCATAGAAGAAAAGATTGATAAAATAAAAGAATATTATCTGTTGAAACAGGTTTTTATTACAAATAGAAGCAAACATTGAATTCAATAAAACAAATTCTCTTTAAAGCAGGTTTTGTACTTTTATAAAAGAACCTGTTTGGAGATTATTTTAGAAAAGCATAAATGAAAAACATCAATGAAATTACAACCACTCAACAGTTTTAGAGGAGCTTGAGGAAATGTATAACAATAAAGAAGAAATGAAAACCTAAAAAAAACTCAGCAGCAGGAAAAAATCTGATAATTACGGAACAAGTTTGTTTTACAAATGTTCATTTCTCCAGACCTGGAGAGTGGATTGTTCATTTATTGTTGTGGCTTTTTCCATTTGTTGTTTTCTGCAGATGATATTCCTAAAGCAGGTTATGCTAGTTACCACGGTAGGTTTCAGGATTAGGAAGCAGTGTGTTGTTCTGAGTCAGTTGATGATGCTGATCACAGTGCTAGCACTTTTAGCCACATGCAGCTACGTTAGCCTTACAGATATATATGGGGGGTTATATGTGTGTAGTGGAAACTCAGTAAAAACTGGTGGGAAGGACAGCGGTGGTGAGTAGAGAGGGGGCAGCGAGGGAGGTGGCGCGAAGAGGGGTGCGGGTGGCGAGTAGAGGTAGGCAAGGGGGGCGAGTAGCGCCTGAAGGGTCATACAACGCCACTCATGGCTTTAATTTGATTCTGTTCTGTCAGTCTCTGACTTTGTCATGTTTGATTGTTTAAAGTTCAGAACTGTCACCTTTCTACCGTTTAAAGCACTTTTTGACTCATTCTGTTCACATTAGAAGAAAACCTTCTGAATGGATCTGAGGAAAAGATCTATTTCTAAAGAAAGAGAAAAAAACTTCCTTGAGGAATTTAAAAACTGTGTCTCTTTAATGGTTTAATGTCACAAAAATAGAAGCAAAGTCTTCATTTTCAGTTTTATCTTTATTTATCATTGAAGAGGAAATCAGACCATGACAGGAAAACAGAAATGAAAGAACAATTTCATGTTAAAAGACTGATATGAATTAATGTCACTTTTAAATTTGTCTGAAAATCCAGACTTTGATGTCAGTTATGAAAAAATATTTTTTAATATTAATATATTTGATCTTTTAATAAAATTAGCATTAAAACAGAACTTTGCAGATATAATTATCTTGTTGTATTTCTTCAGTGATTTTCTTAGTGACTGTTCAAAAGGTTCAACTTTTTGTTCTTTTCTCTCCTGCAGACATCAGTGAACAAACCAAACATCTTTATCACAGAGCTGGAGATGACGTCCTTTTACCTTGTAGAACTACATCCTCCTCTTCCTCGTGCTCTGATGAGGGGAGATTTATTCCACAATCCAGAGCTTCTGGGCTTTTGAAACAGAATTATAGGAGTTAGACCAGACAGACCCGGAGAATCAGGACTAGAAAGACAAAGAAAGAGCCGACAACAAAGTTTCAACTTCATCCAGAAAACATTTCTTTAGGTTCATTTTATATAGTTTTATATTATTTCCATAATATTTTTTGTTGTCAGTTGTCAGAAAATGATGAGCAGTGACTCCATCATCCTCTGACTAAAGTTTACTCTGAAACTCAAAAATCCCGACTGTTTCTGCTGTTGAAACAAATGTAAACATTTCTCTGAATAGTTTCTAAAATGGTCAAATCAGCTCTTTGGAACATGGTCAGCAGGTAAATGTGGTCACTGTCAGGACCAAAGGTTTTCATGTAAAAACGTCTTTTCTGTTTGTTTTCCTTCAGTTTGTAAAGATCCAGCAGACGTTCCTCCCAGAGGAAGTGGAAGTGTCACATTCCAGTGTTCACTGAGTAGATTTGATCCAACTATTCCCTGTAGACACAACAGCATCATCTGGATGAATGAGACGGGATCTCATCTGTCTGGTGATGATGTTGACTTAGAGTTTAGAGGACAACCAGACTGTGTTTCTGTTCTGACTGTGAAACATCAGAGTGGAAACAACCAAACGTTCATCTGTCAGTTTGTTGAGGATGAGGAAGTGAAGACAGATGCTGTCTATGTTCTGGACTTTTCAGGTAAAACTGTTTTTATTATTTTGAACAACAAAGACAAATTTGTGAAAGTCAAAGCCATTTACAAATATTTTAGTTGATGCTGGTAAATGTTTGTCTGCAGATCTTTCTGGTCACAACTTCATCATCATGGTTGGAGCCGTGATGAAGGTGGTGTTGATGTTTCTGGGTGTGGTTGCTGCTCTGGTCTACATGTCCATGAGGAGAACCAAAGGAAATGAGGACCAGAGAACTAGAACAAGTACTGTCACTCTTCTACTCTTCATCATCTGCTGACGTGGATGATGTCATTTCCTGTTTCATTCAGCATGAAGTTGGTGACCTTAAACATTATTTACACTTTTAAAAATAAAAAAGCTGCTTGATCTTCTAAATTCTGCTTCTACAGGGAGAAGAACTGTTGCTGGTGATGAAGACGCCCTGTGAAGAAGAGATGCAGAAAACTGTTTTTATATTTGTTATTGTTTATGTTTAAATTTTCTTCTCTATGATTTTTTCTTTAGTTCTTTTTAGATATTTCAGCTGCAGTAGTTTTATTTGCTCAGATCTGGCTTCACCTGCAAAGTTTCTAAGTATAATAGTGTAGATGCAAGTAATGGTGTGTGTGTTTGTGGGGGCGGGTGTTGTGTATCCTTTTTACTTTATATTTTTTCCCTATCAGGTCAAAATAAACCAATCAAAGTTTATATATATATATATATATATATATATATATATATATATATATATATATATATATATATATATATATATATATATAGTTTTGATTGCTTGAAATAAACCATTTCTAAATTCCAAGTCTTTTTCCTCAGACTGCTTTTTGTTTTTGTGACTAACTTCCATGTTTTTTTTGGAAGGACTACAGCTTTGGAACTTGTCACACATGAAATGTTTTCCACATTGATGACAGAGACTCAGCTCTCTTCCAGACTGAGGTTTCTGCAGATCAAGCTGAACCACACGTGAAAATATACCAACTTTCTATAATGTGTTTTTGCAGCAAAACTAACAGAAAAATCTTCTTTCTTAAAAGCGAAACAGTTTTAGAAAAAGAAAAAGAAAATCAAATGTAATATTTTTTAATGAAAGAAATCATAAAAGATTTGAAAAATAGTAAACAGCAATGGAGTCATTCTAGATGTTTCTGGTTGTTCGATTGATGATTTTTGAGCCTCAACAACATCAGGGGGTAAACAGGCTCCACTGAGTGTCATGTGGTTTCAAACCTCTGCCATTTATATTAATAATCCACTGCATTTAGTTAACACACATTGTGGTTTTTCTATCTTTATCAGCACTTGTCTGTTCTTATCTCTTGCTTTTATCTGAACACATCATGTAACTTCCTCACAGAAACACTCATGCAGAGTTTCCTGTCTCCACAGAGAGTGAGTGTTGACGTCCAGAATCAGAATCAGGTTTATTGAAGAGTTCTACAAAAGCATCAGTAATTACGTCTCCATGTCTGGATCATGTGATCATTCAGAGACTAAAAATAAAAAAAATATGAAAACAAGAGAAAATTAGAGGATATTATTGTTATTGTCTCCATGAAAATAAGAAAAATATCAAGATCTGGAGACCTGAGCAGACTGCCTCTTGCATGCCTCAGTGGCTCTATCTGAATGCCAGCTCGCCTCCCAGGGGCCGCTGTAAGGAGCCCGATTGCCAAGTAAGCAGCCAGACGGCTCCGGAAACCGGAAACAGCGGGTTAAGAAAATGGATGGAACCATCAAAGTTGTAGGCTTAAAGGCTGTCATCTGGACTTGGTTTTTTAAGTTGAAGATGTTTCACCTCTTATCCAAGAGGCTTTGTCAATTCTGAATTAGCTGGTAAAAGGGCTGGTAAATATGTGCTCATGGGGGAGGAGTCAGACCTGAAACGGGATGGTGTTGTCAACTTAGCCTATATGGTTTCAGATCTTTGGCAGTCCTTTGTCCTGGACTTGGGGAGCCTGTGTCTCCCTCCCCAACCTGGTCATCTCTTTCAGCTGTTAATGACCCAGGTGAAACTGGTTTGGTTTGTTTGTTGGGGACTGATTTAAACTGGACTCATTTACTCAACTCAACTTTATTTATCTAGCACTTTCATACAACAGTAGTTGAGACAAAGTGCTGAACACAATAGTAAGAGACAAACATTAAAACATGTTAATAAACAAAGAGGGACATAAAACTATAGAAAATAGTTAGAAAAACAGTGGTCTCATATTAGGTTAAAAGTCAGCATAAAAATGGGTTTTTAAACGGGTTTTAAAAGTGGACAGTGAAGGGGCTTCTCTTATGGCCAGCGGCAAAGTATTCCACAGCTTTGGAGCGGCTACAGCAAAAGCTCTGTCCCCTCTGAGCTTCCGTCTGGACCTCGGTACCTCCAGAAGCATCTTATCAGCTGATCTGAGGCACTGGGCCGGCGAATAAGGAGAGAGAAGCTCAGAGAGGTAAAGCGGGGCAAGACCGTATAAAGATTTAAAAACAAGTAGAGGAATCTTAAAATGAATTCTAAAATGCACAGGCAGCCAGTGAAGCGATGCTAGAATCGGCGTGATGTGGTCTCTTTTGCATGCTCCAACCAGAAGATGAGCAGCTGCATTTTAAACACGTTGGAGATGCAAGAGAGACGACTGGCTGAGTTCAAGATAAAGAGAATAAAGATAAAGAGTGGGGACGTGATGAAAGCATGGATTACTGTTTCAGAGTGTGCAGGTGTTAAAAAAGGTTTTACTTTAGCGAGCTGATGAAGGCTTAAAAAGCTTAACTTCACCACTGAGCTTATCAGTTGAGAGCGTTTTTCTGAAACCTGAACGTCTGGAGGCTCTGAGTCCGAGCGGAGCTGCAAAGACACGAGCTGCAGCTCAGAACAAAATGGTTTGATACCAAACTGGGGGGGTTAGAGACACTTTTGATTCATCTGGAAAGCTGCTTCACACCCTACAGGATTCAGGCGGTGGGCGTGGCCACTTTCAATGTCAAGTCAATGGTCCAGACGCCATGTGAGGTCCTGCGGCGCCATTTGAGCGGTGGGCAGTGTGAAGGTCTGGCAGCAGCGTGACGGTTTGAGTGACAGCGGGTAGAAAACACATCAATCTAGTGAATGGATCCATGGTTCTCCTGAACTTCCATTCATTCTCTTCAGCTGCTGGTTCCCTTTGGGGGCAGCGGGGTTTCAGGAAGCGTCCTGCCTGCTGTTGGCCAAAGGCGGCTTCAGCCTTCAGTCTGCTGCAGGGCCCATGGAGCTGGAGCATTGATCTGGCTATGCGGCTCCAGGAGGAGAGCTGGCGGCCAGACAGAGAGCTGCTGCTGATGGAAAGACAGCCTGATCATCTCCTGAACTTTAGCTTTCTGGTTTCCATGGAGACCATCAGAAAAAGGTCCCTGATTTGATTCTGGTTTGTAGTTTTCCTCTGGGGTTAACATGGGACAGCAAGCCTTCAAAGTCGGTCAGAGAGACGGAAAGTTGGCGGAAGCGTCCGTCTTTCAGACTCATCAGGAGAGAAGATCACTGAACGGAGAGAATCTGAAGGATCCAGACATGGAGACGTGATTCCCCATGATTCTGGAGAACTCTTCATCATCCAGAAACCTGACCTCTCAGCATCATCCGTGTCTTCATGCAGTGGAAATGACAGAAACACAGACACCGCTCCATGTCGCCATCAGGCTGAAAACTTTAGCTGGAAGCTCCGCCCACAGGCGGCGTCAAGCTCAGGAACACATTTGTGGACAGACGGCGAGCAGAGAATTATCCGCACGGTGAAAGAGAGGTGGTCAGTGTGGACGCAGCTGAACAGAAATGTATTCATGTTCATTCAAAACAAAGAGGACACTTTTGAATAGGAGGCAGAAAGGGCAGGTGTTCAAACCCCCCTAGGGTCCTGTGTGTGCACGTCTGACCAGCATCAACCTGTTATTTCTGTTGGTTCTGATCTATAAAGGTTTTTAATTACCATTTACTTGTCATTAGTGTTCAGAGTTCATATAGTTTTGCATTTTTCAAGAAGTTTTCTGAACTTTTTGACCTTTTCCAGTCTGGTTCTACTGGTTTTATGGGAGTTTCTACTGTTTTTATTGTTACTCCACGACCCAAAGGTCTCTGCTCGTCCCTGCTGTGAAAAATGGAGCGTTTGGAGAAAATGAAAGACCTGAGGAAAGCTGCAGTTCAGCCTTCAGGAAGAAAAGTTTAGACCAATAATTACAGAAATAAATGTTTTTATAAATATGAAAGTCACCAAAGTGTTTAACAAACTTTTTTATAAAGTGAAAAGATCAAATGTTTGTGTGTTGGAAGTCCCAACCTGACAGATGAGCAGAATAATAAGGCAGGCAAAGCCGTAACACTGCCCCCTGGTGGACAGGAACTCAGCAGTGCAGCTTCAGGATGGAGTCGCTTCCAACAGATCAGATCAACGTTCTGCTCTCTGCTAAAGAGGTAGAACGTCTCCTTCTAAGAAGAATCCAGAGTTCCTGATCACAAACATCAACTGAAGCCCAAATCAGAGCTGATCAGACTGCATGGAGCCCAAGCTCCAGAAAAGAGGAGAGAAGAAGAAGTCGTCCACATGAAGCTTCACCTTAGAGGAAAAGAGGAGCTGCTGAACTAAAGTACTCCAGTACTGAGGAACACTTTCAACCTCTGATGGATTCTGTAGAACATTTGGAACTAGAATGTAGAAAGTGCTTCAGTTCCATCAGCTGTCAGTCTGCAGCAGCTTCATCTGCTGCCTCCATCCTCTCTCTGTGAGTCTCTGCAGAGTTTTTCTGCAGCTGCTGGTTTTTCTGCAGCAGCAGCAGCATCAGAGCCAGAGAGCCAAAGAAAGTGGAAAGTCTGAGAAGGAAGCAGCTCTGAAGCTCTGCAGCTGACGGTGCAGCTTCAGGACTCATGAGGAGGACCACATGCACGGCTCTGATGCTGCTGAACGTCTGACTGAGATGATCCACATTCAGAAGAGAGTTTCAGAGTGAAAGACGTGTGGAAGAAGAGAATCCTGAAGGTTTCTGTGCAGACATGAACTCAGTCAGAGAGCGTCTGAATGTTGGAGGATCCAGAAGAAACCAGGAGCTCATGAAGGTGGTTCTGTTGGAGCAGAGAGCAGAACTCTGATCCCAGTTTCAGGAACAATGCAGGCTCATGTTCTGGACTGAAGAGTTCTCCTGAAATGTTCTGTTCAGACTTCTTCAGGATCACATCTGTGTGTGAATGTGGAGGTTTATGGGATTACATTTCTGCCATTAATTGAAAGGGCGTAAAGACAACTGAGCGGGCGTATTTAGGAACTGAGTGAGTGAACCTTACATCCGCGCTGGCGCAATTCTAACTAAGCGACCCCGTATTTTACAACAGAACGGCTGCAATCCTAACTGAGCAGTGATCTTGCTCAGTCAGATTGTTTTTGCGCGCTCACATGAATTTACTGTGCGGTCAGATTGTTTTTGCGCGCTCACATGAATTTACCCTGCGCTCAGATCGTTTTTGCGCGCTCACATGAATTTACACTCAGTGTTAAGGGGGCGTTTTTGTCACTTTGTGGGCAGAAACTTTTCTGGTTGATCTGATTGGCCGAAATTTGCATGTCTTATAGTGAGACAGAGGGGCGGGAACTTTCATTTTTCAGAGCCGGGCGGCTCTTGAGCTGCATGCAGCTCTCTGCCTCTTGGCATAGTTTCTAAATACAGCACTTTCACAGCCATAAGGTGAAAGTTTGACATTTTCTCCTAATGTACAGAGCAGCCCTAATGTGTTGTTGTGTGACTTCAGAAACCCTGGAAATGCAAAGAGGCACAGTTTAAACTGCAAGCTATCAGCCACGCGGAGGAACACGGGAATCAAGCAGCTGCAGTTCGGTTAAGTTAGATCTTCACAGATTCAGATTTCCTGCTTCACTAACTCTTCTGATAAACGTTCAAATGTGCTAGCAAGTACCTCAATCATTTTGTATCAACACAGAGAGTGAACTACAAAAGCATTTTTAAAGAAAAAAGATTATTTTTATTGCCTTTTAATCAGAATTGTTCGTTTTAAGCTGTGAATGCAAACAGGGCAGCGAGCCGGCTGCTAAGGGACCGTCAATAAAGTGCACACCCTGTGAAACACCATCCTGTAAAAATCAGTACACTTTTAAAAAGCGAATACATGTCTATATTTATATGAACTGGTAATGAGGACTCGTCAGCATATTCGTGTTACAATAAATATTTTGTAGGAAAGTCCATCTTTATTTTATCTTGTTGCACATACTTTTTCAAATTGTGATATGAATCATGACTAAAGTTATCAGTAGTTATAAAGATACTGAAGCTACTGTCACCAAACCTTCTGTACTGACTAATATTGACCTTATTGTCATACTAATATATATATATATATATATATCATAAATGTCAATAGTTCACTTTGTTTATTTATAGGAATTTTTCATATTTACAAATCGATCAGATTTGTTCAAAAATCCTCAATAGCTCTGAAGATGCTAGATTTTTTTTACATAATCTTTATTGTAGTAGGAAAATAAGGTCATGATTAGTCAGTACAGTAAGTTTTGTGTCAGTAAATACAGTATCTTCAGAGCTACTGAGCCTTTATGTTATGATTCATATCTCTATTAAATTTTAAAAACTATAAGCAATAAAATAGAGGTTGACTTTCTAACAAAATTTAGTATAATAATAATAATGTAGCATGACTATGCTGACGAGTCCTCATTACCAGTTCATATAAATATAGACATGTATTCGCTTTTTAAAAGTGTACTGATTTTTACAGGATGGTGTTTCACAGGGTGCGCATTTTATTGACGGTCCCTTAGCAGCCGGCTCGCTGCCCTGTTTGCATTCACAGCTTAAAACGAACAATTCTGATTAAAAGGCAATAAAAATAATCTTTTTTCTTTAAAAATGCTTTTGTAGTTCACTCTCTGTGTTGATACAAAATGATTGAGGTACTTGCTAGCACATTTGAACGTTTATCAGAAGAGTTAGTGAAGCAGGAAATCTGAATCTGTGAAGATCTAACTTAACCGAACTGCAGCTGCTTGATTCCCGTGTTCCTCCGCGTGGCTGATAGCTTGCAGTTTAAACTGTGCCTCTTTGCATTTCCAGGGTTTCTGAAGTCACACAACAACACATTAGGGCTGCTCTGTACATTAGGAGAAAATGTCAAACTTTCACCTTATGGCTGTGAAAGTACTGTATTTAGAAACTATGCCAAGAGGCAGAGAGCTGCATGCAGCTCAAGAGCCGCCCGGCTCTGAAAAATGAAAGTTCCCGCCCCTCTGTCTCACTATAAGACATGCAAATTTCGGCCAATCAGATCAACCAGAAAAGTTTCTGCCCACAAAGTGACAAAAACGCCCCCTTAACACTGAGTGTAAATTCATGTGAGCGCGCAAAAACGATCTGAGCGCAGGGTAAATTCATGTGAGCGCGCAAAAACAATCTGACCGCACAGTAAATTCATGTGAGCGCGCAAAAACAATCTGACTGAGCAAGATCACTGCTCAGTTAGGATTGCAGCCGTTCTGTTGTAAAATACGGGGTCGCTTAGTTAGAATTGCGCCAGCGCGGATGTAAGGTTCACTCACTCAGTTCCTAAATACGCACGCTCAGTTGTCTTTACGCCCTTTCAATTAATGGCAGAAATGTAATCCCATAGAGGTTTGTCTGAACCAAGCTGCAGCTAGTTCACTTTGAAGCTCCTTCAGGCTCACACAGCAACAATGACAAAGACTGAAGCTGCTGTGCTGCCCTCTAGTGGCAAACATGGGATCTGCAGCACACATTTCTGCATTTCTCCACATTTTTGAAGCTCATCCAGAGAATGCCAAAAGTGTACAAAGCAGTAATCAAAGCAAAAGGTGGCTACTATGAAGAACCTACGATATGACACATTCTCAGTTGTTTCACACTTTTTTGATATGTATAGAATGCTATAGAACTCCATGCTACTGTGACAAGAAAATTTCCCATTCGTGGGATTAATAAACAAATCTAATCTAATCTAATCTAATCTAATTCCACATGTGTTCATTCATAGTTTTGATGCCTTCAGTGTGAATCTACAATTTTCATAGTCATGAAAATAAAGAAAACTCTTTGAATGAGAAGGTGTGTCCAAACTTTTGGTCTGTACTTTAAATAAAAATGTTACTTTTTTTAGTTTTGTTTTTGTATTTTTTTCTCGAGCTGAAAAAATTGGTGAATTTATTTAAATATTTTCCAGTTTTTTATTGAAAAAATTTTTTTGAAGAAGACATAGAAACAGCATTAAAATCTTTGCAGATTGTCTGTGAAAAATGTTTGCATTCCAAAGATCTTTCATTTTTTTCACGGTTCTTATATTATGCTACATTAAATTTGTTAATCTAATTTTAATTAAATTAAGTATATTGCTCTTTTGGTTTTTTCACTGTAATAAGAATTTCACAATTATTGCTTGTCTTTGTTATTAACTACACAATTTGTTTATTAATAGTCTTGATTATTCTCTTTAGAAACAGTTTTTTACGATTATTTTGTTTAAAATGTTCTGTTTTAAATTTTTGTTTCTTTTTTATTTAAGACATTTCTTTATTAATTTCTGTATTTTATAAATACAATAAACAAATGTGATCAGGTTTAGTTAGTCTCTGGTGCGTTTTGTAGTCAAATCTGAACGTTGGAATGTGAGGGAGTCCGGCTGGGATGGCGGACTGAGCGGACGTCTCTCGCTAAGCTCTCGCCTTTTGCCCCGATCTGCATGGTAAATGTCAGAATTTGAAAACTGAGAGAGAACGTTTTGACTGGAGAGCAGTTGCGCGTTGACTTTATCTTCGTTTTGGGAAAAAACATCTTGGTGAGTTCCCCTTTTTTCTGCTTAATGGCGACGAAAAAAACAAGTCCGAAGCAAGCTCCAACTTTGCAGCCGTCGGCCATGATGAGCGAGCATGACTATTCCCAGATGGACGTCGCTTCTAGTGTGAAAAGGAAACCACCACCTACTCCTACAAAGTCCACGGGACCACCTTTGAAGGTGAAAGCGGGACAGGAGTCTACTTCGAGATCTGAAGATGCTGTTTTGGCTGCAATTGAAAGGCTAACGTCCAAAATAGAAGATTTTGGAAGTCAGCTGCGTGAAAACACCGTAATGGTGGCAAACATCTCCCGGCTCGTTGAGATGAACGCGGCTGAAATAAAAGACTGTAAGACAAAGATCGCAACGTTGGAAAGAGAAATCCCAAGGATAGTGAAAGAGAACCTGGAACTGAAGGAAAAAGTTGCCGATCTGGAAAGATACAAACGAAGATGGAACTTGAAAATTCATGGACTGAAAGAAAAAGACGACGAGAACATCAGGGAACACGTGGTTGGAATCCTGTCCAAAATTGCACCACAGTGGGCAGACGTGATGGACACGACGGTGGACACGGTTCATCGACTGGGGAGGAGGGAGGAAGGAAGACATCGCCAGGTGATCCTGCAGTTCGTCACAAGGCGCCATAGAGACGCTTTCTGGAAGATCACCAAGAATTGCCAGACCTGCAAAGATCTGGGGATCCGCTTCAAGGAGGACTTCAGTAAAGCAGACCGAGAAGCTCGAGCAGCCGTCTGGCCCAAGATGGAGCGGGCCCGAGCAGAAGGGAAGAACGTCTATTACAGGGGCCATGTGGGATACATCAACGGGACTAGAGTCACTGTGGAGTGAAATATTTACAAGGAGGTGACCTACCTATTTTTCATTAAAGAGTTCATATCGTTTTGTTTAAATTGTTTTTATTCTAGTTATTCTAAGTTTTAACATTTGAGTCATTTTGTTTACATAATAGAGCTAATCTAAGTTAAGTATTTTATCCTTTATTTTTACATTTTATTTTTTAAGTATTTTTTCTAAGATGCGAAAGGTTTTAATTAATATGGTTATATAATTTGTTATAACAATTTATATTGTTTTCCAGTGAAACATTTTCATGAAAATCATCATATAATGGTAAAATTCTCAGTTTCATATTCAGTAAATAGTTAGGGGCGCAGCTAACTCTTAATCTAAGACACCAGCTTCTTTTATCTTGAACTTTTTCTTTTTTTGTGTGTTGTTTACATCCTTCTGTGTTTTATTTTATGTCTTTAAGTTCTGTGTGGTCTTTCATTTCGCTAAATACTAGGGGTATTAGGGATTCTGTTAAAAGAAAATCACTTTTTTTATTTTGCAAAAACCAAAAAGTTCAATGTTGTTGTTTACAAGAAACTCACTCCAACGAGACTGATGAGAAGTTTTGGGCCAATCAGTGGGGAGATAAAATCCTTTTCTCTCATGGCACCAATCGGTCAGCAGGGGTCGCTATATTACTGAATAGTTTTTCTGGCAAGCTTTTAGTTACAAAAAGAGATGGTTCTGGTCACTGGTTGATTTGCGTTTTTATGAAAGATGATACATTTATTATTCTGGGAAATGTATATGGATATAACTCTGCAGCGCAAAACAAAATCATGTTTTCAGATTTTACAAGTTCTGTTAAAGAGCTAAACCAAAGATATCCTAGCAGTAATCTCATCATTGGAGGTGATTTTAATATGGTGGAAAATGAATACCTTGACAGATTTCCCTCAGCTTTTCAAAATCATCATTATAATCCAGTTCTTCTTCATTTATGTAGAGATTTAAATGTTTTTGATGTCTGGCGCCGTGATAATCCTGACGTTCAAGCGTTCACCTGGTTTAAACCGGACGGATCTGCCAAATCTAGGTTGGATTTTTGGTTAACAAATGAAAATCAACAGAATTTTACATCAATAGCCAATATTTCTGCTGCACCATTAACAGATCATTCTATGATTAAACTTATTATTCAACCTCGCAATAATCCTAAAAACAAAGGTTACTGGAAGTTCAACTCTAGTCTATTAGAGGATGTGGTTTATTCTCAAGCGATTATAAATGAAATCCAAAAGATAACTAAAGACAGACAGTTTACCACTCAGAGGGAGAAATGGGAATTTTTTAAATTCAAAGCAAGACAGATTTCCATAACTCACAGCAAAAGATTGAGTAAAGATGGAAAACAAAAAGAAATGGAAATTATCAAAGAAATTAACTCTATTTGTTGTAAATCTCTTTTGAGTGAAGGTGAGAAACAGAGACTTTCATTATTGCAAACCTCGCTGGATAACATATACGTCTCTAAAGCCAAAGGTGCTTTCATTAGATCCAGGGCTAAATGGGTTGAAGAGGGAGAGAAAAGTTCGGCTTACTTCTGTAGACTGGAAAAAAGGCGACAAGAGAAAAATGCTGTTAATAGACTGGTAATTAATGGCAGGGAAAGTACAAATATGGAGGAAATTAAGAGAGAAATTTTCCAGTTTTACAGTGGGTTGTACTCTTCCTCTTATTCATCTCAGGATGCTGATTGCTTCTTTAATCACATCAAGGATTTGGCTCCTAAAGTGGATGAAAACTTTAAACAAGTGTGTGAAGCAGAAATCACTATGGAAGAAGTAGAAAAAGCCATGAGAAGTTTAGCTTTAGATAAATCTCCAGGATCTGATGGGCTCACTATTAACTTTTACAGACATTTCTGGGATCACTTGAAAGAGCAGTTTCTGTTGGTCATAAAGGAAATTTCTGAGTTTAACATCCTTCCAACTACCATGAAGCAGGGCGTCATCACCCTGATTCCTAAACCTGGGAAAGACGCCAGACTAATTGATAATCTGAGGCCAATATCCCTCCTTAATAGTGATTATAAAATTTTTACCAACATTTATGCATCTAGATTAAAAACAGGACTGAATCAGATCATCTCAGACACACAATCAGGATTCTTAAAAGGACGTTCAATTCACAATAATATCCGGTTAGTTCTTGATCTGATTGACTATAATCAATTAATTGAAGATGATGGCTTCATTTTATTTTTGGATTTCTTCAAAGCCTTTGATACGCTTGAACACAAATTTATGTTTCAGACTTTAGAAATATTTGGATTTGGACCTAATTTCATACGTTTTGTTCAAACAATATATAATGATACAAACAGTGTAGTTATTTTACCAAATGGTATTTCTCCTAGGTTTTTAATTAACAAAGGCATTAAACAAGGCTGTCCAATTTCACCGTTACTTTTTATAACAGCAACAGAAATGTTATCAATACTTATTAAAAACTCTGGTTTCGGTAAACTCAATGTTCTGGGAGAACAGTTAGCTATCACTCAGTTGGCAGACGACACGACCATATTCATGAAGGACAGTCATCAAATACCTGAGATCATTCAGACCGTGGATTTTTTCTCTAAAGCATCTGGTTTAAAATTAAATCTCAGCAAATGTGAATTATTACCAGTTCACCATTCTGATCAGTCAGTAATTCATAACATACCTGTTAGGACAGTTGTGAAATATCTTGGTGTTCATCTCAGCAAAGACAGCAAAACAATGGAGGAAATGAACTTATGGAAAACTTTAGAAAAATGTAAAGCCAATTTAAACATGTGGTCACAGCGAGACATTTCTATTCTGGGCAGAGTGTTTCTAACTAAATTAGAATGTTTATCCAGATTCATTTATCCAGCATATTCACTCCCAATTCCTAAATCTGCAAGGAAAGCAATAAACCAGGCCAATTTCAACTTCATCTGGAAAAACAAAACCCATTACATAAAAAAAGGAACAATAATTCAGGATTACAGTGCAGGTGGACTTAAAGCCATAGACTTTGAAAGTTTGGATGGTATGATTAAAATAAATTGGCTTAGGTCTTTTCTGCAAAATGAAAGAAATATTTGGTTTCATATTCCTTCAAACATTTTCTCTCATCTAGGGGGCATTGAGTTGCTTCTAAGATGTGACTTTGATTACAGGAAACTTCCTATTAAACTTTCTACTTATCATCAGCAGGTGTTACTGTACTGGAAACTCATATACAAACATAACTTTAGTCCACACAATACTCCCATATGGAACTGTCGGTATGTGTTATGTAGAAACAAATCTATATTTTACAAAAATTGGTTTGATAACGGCATTTGGTCATTACTACATATTATGAATGACAATGGAAACATGATCTCATTTGAAACTTTTTCCAGTAAGTTTAAATTAAATGATAGAAAACAATACAACAATGTGATCAAAGCAATCCCTCAGACTTTGATCCAAATGTCCTCCAGTTTGGTTCAAAATGTTCAAGTTCAGCTTCCCTCTCTGTTGTTTGATGGTCGACCGGTTAATTCAAAACTTCCAAACTCATTTATACGATCCTTATTTGTTAGAGAACTGTTTCCAACATCTGACAAAAATCATTCTATGTCACAGCATTACACAAGAGAGGAAATTAGCAAGTTGAGGTCTCAGTTCATTAAATATCCAATTTTCCCAAAACACAAGGAAATCCATTTTAAAATAATGAATGCAGTCTATCCGTGCAAAGAACTGTTGCACATACGTTTTGGTTTTCCAGAAAATAACTGTTCTTTTTGTGAGACAAATATTGAAACGCTTGGTCATTTGTTTTTTGAATGTATGTATGTTTACAGTTTTTGGGAGGATTTCCTTTTTTGGTGCTCTTCAAAGTTTCCCTTTCCTGTCTCTATTCACTTACAAAAGCACATTATATTATTTGGAGTAGTTTCTGGTGATAATCTATTTGATTTGACATTCAATACCTTGTTAATATCTGGTAAATTTTTCATTCACAAGTGCAGATTCTTAAAAAACAAACCATTATTCAATACATTTCTTAAAGAAATCAGTTTATATTTTAAATCTTTGACATTGATGAAAAACAAAAATGCAATAAAAATGTGTATTTTCATTGAAGATCACGAGCTGTATGACAATCCCTAGTATTGTAAACTACAATTCTATTCTTTTTTGTTTGTTCTTGTTTTTTCTCTCTTCTTTATGTTGTTACTATGTGTATGTGTTTGTTTAAAGTTCAATAAATAAAAAAAAAAAAAAAAAAAAAAAAAAAAAAAAAAAAAAAAAAAAACAAAAAAAAAAAACGTTGGAATGTGACACAGTGTGATGACGTCACAACAGCCCTCAAAAAGTTTCCTCGTTACATTTTTTTCTATTTTGGTTTTCTTTTTTATTATCTGCTGAATTAAAACTGTTTGAAAAAATAATGGAAGCTTTTTTTAACCATGTTGAAGTTCAGTTACGCAGTTTTTACGTTTCTCTTTAAATAAAGCTTTTGCACGTGACCCGGAAGTAAACAGCACGAGGCGCTAGCAGCGTTAGCTTGTTAGCAGGCTAGCAGCGTTAGCTTGTGTTGAGAGGTAGGTGGTGTTTTGTTGGGACGTTTGTGAGGTTTTTGGACAGAAAGGACGATACGTGGTTCGTGTGGAACTCTCAGCATTTTCCAAAGTGTCGAAAATGAGTGAAGAAGTGTTGAACGGAAAGACAACGTGGATTGCTGTGATTGTGAGACTAGCAGATGATCGATCGGAGCTGCAGTGAAGAGGACGGCGGTGTTTGTGGGAGTTGGAGCTGAAGATCGGAGCAGGAACCATGTCTTCAGAACCTCAGGAAGGTTCTGTCAGAGAACAACTTTCTGCTGCTGAAGGAACCATGTCTTCCCTTCAGTCTCTGAGAGAGTTGATCAGCGAGCGACTAGCTGCTGCTGCTGAAGAAATCTGCAGACTCTGTGAAGGAACCATCGTCCAGTACGAGCAGGAGCTCTGTCGTCAGCGCAGACTGCTGGATGTCATCTGGAAACCACAGCTGCAGCTCCACCACATAGGTATGTGACCTTCATCACAGAAACAGAGAAGACCTTTGAGCTTCATGCTTTTCTTTTTGGGGACCCGTCTGTCACTCAGTGGTGGTTCTACACCAGGGGTGGGGAGACTACGGCCCGCGATCACAGAGGGAGAGGATCCACTATTTATTGTATATATGTGTGTGTGTGTGTGTGTATGTGTGTTTGTGTGTGTTTTATGTATATTTTTCCTGAATTATTGTCTTTAAAAGTCATAGTGTTATTTGGGCATTGCTTTAATTCATAAATAATGTTATTTATTTTATTAAAAATATCATGAATGAATGAAATTTTATCCATATAGCTTTATACAAGTCCTTGAGGTACAAAAGGGCTTTACAACAATACAAATGAAATGAAATGAAAAAATAATCTAGAATGGGAACAAAGGTTTTAAACTAAAAACTCTAGAATATTCTGTTTTAGAATATAATTTTCAATCCATGTTTTATCATTCTCACTCCATGCATCTGCTCCTGGTCCTGCCCATCTATCAAATTTTAGAACCCAATGTGGCCCCCCAGTTAAAATAATTGCCCACCCCTGTTCTGTACTAACTCACTCCCCGGGCGATAAACCAATCATTTTCCTGTTTTACTTTGTGTACCAATTGTGCTATACAGATAAAATTGCCTTGTCTTACTCTCACAAGTACAATCCACCAAAAAGTTACTTAAGTAATTGTAACGTGTTACTACTCACCTCTGATTATATATTTATTATATGTCTCTTCTGGTCCTCCAGACTCCTCAGACATTTTCTCCAATGATCACAGAGTTTATTGATGCTTGAAAAAAATCCAAAAGTCCTAAAAACCTATAAAAGGCTCCTTGTTGTGTTTGTGTCCCTGCAGTTCTCCCCCAGCATTGGATGACTGAAGAGGAAGATCTCTGCAACCAGCAGAGGAACTTCAGAGTGGAACAGGAGGAACCAGAACCTCCACAGATTAAAGAGGAACTGCAGGAACCAGAACCTCCACAGATTAAAGAAGAACCAGAGGAACTCTGCATCAGTCAGGATGAAGATCATCTTGATCTGAAGCAGGAGACTGATACCTTGATGGAGATTCCTACTTATGAGGAAGATGAGAACAGTGAAGCAGATCTAAACAATCAGCAGAGCTTTAATGTAACTGATAGTCAGGATGAAGAAGGAAACCAACATGAAGAATCAACATCAACTACAGATGAAGAGACAGACCCACAGAACAGAGATCAGAGGAAGAGGAGGGACAGAAGTCATGTCCAAAGTGTGGACAGCTCTCACATGTCAGCAGGTCAGTGTGACTCTGATCTTCATCTCCACACTATCGGTATGTTCACTTCAACAACGGTTCTATCTTGAGCTTCAAGCTCTCCAAACATGCAGTCCATCAACATCTGTGACATTGTGGTTGGGCGATGTCTCCTAAATTGGCAGTTGACGATGTTTGTAGTCAACCATCAGGATGGACGATTGTCGGGGGGGGGGATTTTTCGTTATTATACAAATATTATTCGTTATTTTACTTTATTACTTTATGCATTTTTTTTCACAACTAATGACTCATCCGCGATGATCCAGTATAAACTGAGGGAAGTGACTAAGTGACCTTGACACAAAAAAAAAAATAGAAAACAAGTCGTCTGCTCCTTCACTTAATTAGTCAGTCAGGTGGACCGGTGGAGCGAGCGACCGCGTCTGAGCAGAGCAGACGGACTCATAACTTTGAGTTTCAGGGAGGGGAGGATGATTTGTTAAGTGTAAGAGAATAAGGACTGTGAGCCAAGCTGGTAAAAGTGTGTGTCCCCGGCAGAGCTCGGTCGGACCATCAGCTCACACAGCGGCTTTGGGGCGGTGTGTGGCAGAAATGTCGCTCAGTCCTTAGAAACCATTTAAACAATCAAGTGGATTTGTGTTTCCAGTCGTGTCTCGACAAAATAAGGCTGATGTTATTCCCACTAGGGGTGTCACGATTCTCCAAATCCTGGATTCGATTGCATTTTCGATTCTAAGGTCACGGTTTGATTCGATTCTCGATTTTTACATTGATTCTTTCTTAAAGCACAAATTGTCATTTTTTAAACTAGACTTTAATGCAATATAATATCTGACCTTTGTTTGCGATGTACCATACTACATGGTCAAATGTAAAACTTTTATCAACAACATAATGTTACAATAACTTATATCTTTAGTCAATTGAAAACTTCAAATAAACTGCCATCCAGTTTCTCTTTTGTAAGTGCAGTCTTCTTCACAAAAGATGACATTCAAGTTCACAACAAAACAAACAAAATCAATAAAACAGACATGTCCATAGTCTCTGAACAATTAAGTGTCTTAAACTATTTGATTCAATCAATAAATATTATTAAATCTAAATTGATCTGAAACATTAACACAGCAGCACCAATATATTTAACGTTTTTACTCTGAAGAAACAGATAAAAACATTGTTCTGATTTGGTTTCTAAATGATGATTGTTTATTTATGATGTCATAAAGTGCAGCTGTTTTCCTGCATTACTGCTGTCTTTATGTTAAATACTGACACCAACTAAACAGGAAGACAAAGAATATGGAAAATAAAGACACGTCACCAAAATGTCTACAATAGTTCATAGAAAGACATTATTAGCATGAGCTGGGGAATCTAAAGGCATGTTCCGACTCTCAGCTGGATCCCACCACCCCTCCCCTTCCATTCTCTCACACACGGGAGCTGCGTGTGACAGGAGACAGGAGCGCCACCTGCAGGGACGGCAGTTCACTGTTTCAGGCTGTTAGAAACTGTGATTAACAGATAATAAGAAACAACAGTGGACCAGACTTTTTTACCAAGCACTGAGCTGCTGTCACCGCCGACCCCCGTTAAATTTGTGCACCTTTGCCTAAGACCGCTGCTACTGTGCGCGCCCCCGCATAGGCAGAGGTGCGCAAATTTAACGGAGGTCGGCGGTGACAGCAGCTCAGTGCTAAGTAAAAATCTGATCCACTGTTTGTCCGTATTTGACAGAAAGACAGCAGGTAATGCAGGAAAACATCTGTACTTTATGAGATCAGAAATAAACTATCATCATTTAGAAACAAAATCAGCACCATGTGTTTTACCTGTTTCTTCAGACTAAAAACGTTAAATATATTGGTGCTGTTGTGTTCATGTTTCAGATCAATTTACATTAATATTATTTATTGATTGAATTATTTTTCTCTGCATCAAATGGTTCAGTTGGTCAAAATGTTTCTAGTTTAAATAAGGACTGACAGATATTTTTATTTTAAGCTTTTCTTCAGTTTTAGACTAGAACAGGGTTTCTTTGTGGCTAAAGAAATTTAATATTTGTTGAAAGTGGATTTATATTGCTTTTATTCTTTTTTATTGTTAAAAGATACAATTTTAGGTATACTTACACAATTTTTATAGTTACTAACCTAATACATTGTCTTCGGGGGGAGTGCGTGTGTGAAGGGGGGATGGGAGGTTGGGGGGGGGGGGCACGAAATATTTTCTTTTTCCTAGGGGGGGCCTTGCAAAAAATAATTGCGAAGCACTGTGTTAAACCAACAACTACACAAACTACTCTTCCGTCTTCGTTTGGAATTAAACTTCCAAGCAACTCAACTGGTGCAAATGCAATTACGCGTGCGGTAGGAGTATTCATAGCGGTGGACATGCAACCTTATTCAGTGGTGGAAAACTCAGGTTTTAGGCATTTAATTAGCGTGCTAGAGCCACGTTACGAATACCCAAGTAGAACGCATCTCACAGCTACGAATCAATGTAAAAATCGAGAATCGAATCAAACCGTGACCTTAGAATCGTAAATGCAATCGAATCGAGGATTTGGAGAATCATGACACCCCTAGTGGGAATATCATCAGCCTTTATTTTGTCGAGACACGACTGGAAACACAAATCCATGTGATTGTTTGAATGGTTTCTAAGGACTGAGCGACATTTCTGCCACACACCGCCCCAAAGCCGCTGTGTGAGCTGATGGTCCGACCGAGCTCTGCCGGGGACACACACTTTTACCAGCTTGGCTCAGAATCGAAAATGCAATCGAATCGAGGATTTGGAGAATCGTGACACCTCTAGAGCTGACGTATCTATGCATGTAGCCGCTCGGCGGAACTAATTTTCTTTTCCGGTATTTCAAATACTACTGCGCATGTGTGAATGATTTATTCCGTGTGACCCATGTGAACGTTTTTTCATAATCTGAAAAAGTTTTTCTGGGCCCATGTACACGGTTGGATTCTAATCCAATCAATAATCCGATCAAGATATTTTGCTCATGGAACAGTGCCTTATGGTGTCGACTCAAGCTGCATATTTTAAACCAACACGATCAGCTTGACAATGGCTATCCTGACTCTCAAACTGGAGACAGCTTTTGATCTCCCTGTGGGAGGAGTCAATATTGCATGTTTGAATACACCCACATCTGCCAAACAGCATACACCTCACTTCTGTTCACAAGTTCCTCAGTTATGGTTTTTCTTTTTTTTAACATATTGACAATTGAGGTATCATACATAGAATTACAAACAGTAACCATATAATCAACGTTACATCCCTCAGTTATGATGACGAAATGTACACACGCGATTCCCCATTTCCCATGAGTCTTAGGGGCTTAAGGCGGGGCTAACCCCCGGGTCACCACACTGTTGTACGTGTTTAAGAATGAGCAAGGTCTCCTGTCCTTCTGCTTGTGTCGCGGCAGCAATATGGTAGTAACAGGGCTGGTTAAAAAAACGTCCCAGTAAAATAAAGCAGCGGCAACTGAAAGGCGCGCGCCTCAGCGCGATACGCGCCTCTGCGTGTGGAAGTTTCCTTCCACAACAGTGACACACTGTTGATCCGCGGACGCCTCTGCGTTTCGCCCTTGCCCCGCGTGCTACTTGTCTCCCCCTTCCTATCTTCTCCGACACCCCTCCTGAGGGCGGCTCCAGGGAGTAGCACTCCGTCCCCACTGCGCCCGGTCCATTCGAGCGGCTGCCGGTGGACGGAGCGAATCGTGTCCATCCAGAGCAATCGGACTTAATACGTTTTGTGTATGATCAACAGATAGGATTTTATTTTTTATGTGTGGGAGCCTCGAGACTGCCATCTGTCCCGCAGCTCTATGTGAAATAGCAGCCGAATTCAGGAAAACATGTCTCCAATCTCACACAGCGGCTTTGGGGCGGTGTGAGCTTTTCAAAGCAAAGTTCTGGTCAGTCCTTAGAAACTGTTCAAACGATGACATGGATTTGTGTTTCCAGTTTTGTCCCAACAAAATAAAGGCTGATGTTATTCCCACATATTTACGTGCAGCCAAGCTGCAGATTGTGGCATTTCCTGCATCGATTCATTCTCTCCGTCACGCAGCTGAACGGCTGTTCCAAACCCGTTGGTGATGGTGGATTTTTTACTGCTGCTTTTAACGATTGCTTCTAACTTGAAAGCTGCGTCATATTGTAGTGGCGATCAAGTGCACGTTGGGTCTATTGGCAACAAAGGATTGTGGGATGCGGCTGGGCATGCGTGTTTCTTTTTGTTGAACCATGACTGAAGTGTCTAAGACCTGAAGTCTGCTTAGAGGTGTGTAGAAAACTAATTGTCTCACTGCTCAAAGTTGGATTACGCATTCAACCTCGCTCTGAGACTGAAAGAACATTCAAGGTGGCCGCCAAATACATCCATATATCAGCCGCGTCACTGACTAAGCTGCAGGGCTGTAAGCGCAGGACAAAAGTAGCAGCTTATAGTCCGGAAATTACGGTAGTTCATTCAGTTGTAGTGATTCACAGCAGCAGATTCAAGCAGTTGAAATCACTGATTTAAAGTTGTAACTCTAATGAACACATGCAAATGGTAATTTGTCAGTTGCGATTTTATTTGTCAAACTTTACAGCAGAAGATTTTTTTCCCACAGATGCAGACTTTTGGTTTGCCACATTCTATTTTACAAGTTCTCACATCAAATCTTCAGGCTCGTCCATTTTGATACATTTATACCGTCTGAGCTGCCAGCAGCACCTCCAGGCTAACACACAAACATAAACACACCCACCAACACCACCACAGGCAACTTTCTGACCCCGATTGATGGGGTCCCAGACCTCAGTCTTGGAGGTGATTTCTAAATAAAATAAATACAATAACAGACATGTGAATGTAACTTTATTAGCAGCATATTCCTAACATTACACAGCTGGTGTTGTGCTGAAAAAAGCCTCAGAAACTGTGTCAAACATTTACTATAGATGCCGGCATCTTTACGGTCAATAATGACAAGAATACAAAACATTATATTTGTTTTCAGACTGTTTTCCTATTTATAATTTCATATAAAAATAATTAGTGACAGAAACAGGTTAAAAGTACATTTTCTGTCAATCCCTCTCTCCCCTTTCTAGTAAATCTGTCCTATTTATCTCAGCATGATTTAATTTGAGTATACAGTTATATAACATTAAAGACCTGTTTGTACCATTTATGAATTACTTTTCTGCCTTTTCATTTACTTAAAAAACAAAGAAAATATTATTTTCTATCTTTAACTGGTTCAGACTACAGGTTATTGACTGAAACAGCTCTCCTCATAGGGGGGAGGTGTAGGGGACAGTTTTATACTGTTGTGCTAAAGAAAACAAGAAATTTATTTTTACAAATTAAATGTTTTTTATTGTGCATATTCTGAATGATACTATTTAAATTTTTATTGGTACTTAACAATACATATTAGGGTTGTGCCGATCGTGATGGGTGACTGACATCCCGATGGAGAGACCACCATCGTGATGCCACGCCCCCGCCACGTTGCGAGTAAACCCCATAAGCCGCGGTTACATGAACAAAATATCTTGATAGGATCAATGGTCGGATTAGAATTCAACCGTGTACATGGGCCCAGAAAAATGTTTTCAGAATATAAAAACGTACACTAAGGTCACACTTTCCGTCGGAATAAAAACCGGAAGGATATAAATTCCGCCGAGCGGCTTTTTTTTTTTTCAAACTTTATTGAATGTAACAATTAAATACAAAACGACAGCGCCGAGCGGCTATATTCATTGACATTTCAGCTCGGTAAAATACGAGATGATCTTCTAAACGTGCTTTTAATAATGTTACGGTTATTATGAAACACCTGTTCGCTCATCATTTGAATCTTAATCCGTGTTGTCAGCGCTTTTTCTGAGCGCTGTTGTTAGCCCATGTTAGCATACTGCTATGCTAACATGGGCTAACAACATTAGCCTTGGGTGGCGCTGCATCCTGGGAATAACATCAGCCGTTATTTAGTTGGGACACGACTGGAAACACAAATCCACGTCATTGTTTGAATGTTTTCTAAGGACTGAGCGACATTTGTGCTTTGAAGCTCAAACCGCTGTGTCTGCTGACGATACGAGCTGTGCTCAGACACTCACTTAGACCCGGTTCTGAGTTCGGTAGCTCGTACCCCTAGAGCTGCGGGACGGATCGCAGTCTTAAATCTCCCACACATACCGCTTATGTACCCCCCCCCCCTTCCCATCAAACACAAAGCTGTAAGTCCGCACTCCGCCGGTCCACTTCGCTAGTTAAGTGCAGGAGTGGACCACTTCTTTTCCATTTTGTTTGTTACTTTTTTTGTTGAAGTCACTTCCCTCAGTTTATACTGGATCATCGCGGATGAGTCATTAGTTGGGAAATAAAATGAAAAAAGCAGAATAACGAATAGCAGTTATATAACAACGAAAAATGTTTTAAAAAAATCCCCCCCCCCGACGATGTCATCGTCCATCCCGATGGTTGACAGCAAACATCGTCAACGGCCAATTTAGGGGACATCGCCCAACCCTAATACATATAGTCACCATAACATATAAAAGGGCCTCTTCTTGTGTCCCTGCAGTCCTCCCCCAGTCTTGGATGAACAAAGAGGAAGATCTCTGCATCCAGCAGAGGAACTTCAGAGTGGAACAGGAGGAACCAGAACCTCCACAGATTAAAGAGGAGCCAGGGGAACTCTTCATCAGTCAGGATGAAGATCAGCTTGATCTGAAGCAGGAGACTGATACCTTGATGGAGATTCCTACTAATGAGGAAGATGAGAACAGTGAAGCAGATCTAAACAATCAGCAGAGCTTTAATGTAACTGATAGTCAGGATAAAGAAGGAAACCAACATGAAGAATCAACATCAACTACAGATGAAGAGACAGACCCACAGAACAGAGATCAGAGGAAGAGGAGGGACAGAAGACATGTCCAAAGTGTGGACAGCTCTCACATGTCAGCAGGTCAGTGTGACTCTGATGTTAGAAAAAATCCCAAGAAGACAAATCTTGGTAAGAAATACAAACAATCTCCAAAAGAAGAGAGACTTTCCTCTATCAAGTCTGGTAAAAACTCAACAATAATTACTACTAATGACTACATGGAAACTGGATCTGATGAAAGATGTTATATCTGTAAAGAATGTGATAAAAGCTTTTGTAACAAATCTCTGTTCAGAATTCACACAAGAATCCATGCAGAAGATAAGAGATTTTCTTGTAAAGACTGTGATAAAAGTTTTAATTATATATCTCATCTCAAGATGCACATAAGAATTCACACAGGAGAGAAGCCTTTTTCTTGTAAAGAATGTAAAAAAAGTTTTAGTCACATGTCTCATCTCAAGATACACATGAGAAGTCACACAGGAGAAAAGCCTTTCTCTTGTAATGAATGTAAAAAAAGTTTTTGTGATATATCTAATCTCAAAAGACACATAAGAACTCACACAGGAGAGAGGCCTTTTTCTTGTAATGAATGTGATGAAAGCTTTAGTCGTATATTTACTCTCAAAACACACATGAGAACTCACACAGGAGAAAAGCCTTTTTCTTGTAAAGAATGTAAAAGAAGTTTTAGTCAAGTATCTAATCTCAAAACACACATGAGAACTCACACAGGGGAAAAGCCTTTCTCTTGTAAAGAATGTAAAAGAAGTTTTAGTCAAGTATCTAGTGTCAAAGCACACATGAGAACTTGTAAGACTTTCTCTTGGCAATGTAAGGATTTAGTGTAAACTCTAAATTCTAAATTTTTCTGATAAGAGGTCGACCTCTCAACCTCTGCACCACAGCAGAAGACTTTATTTTACAGGGGGAAAAGTTCTGTATCTCAGAAAAATTAAATATTTTAGAACAAGCTTTTAATGCTTAAAACTTCTGAGGTGAAACCCCAATGTTCTAATGAACTCCATAGACACCTGAGCTTTCATTTCATGTACACAGAGCCACAGGCTGATGGCCTCCATACCATATTCATGTAGTAACTTCATTAGAGGGAGGCACAAGTGAGTATTCAATGTGTAGAAAAGAATTTCTCTAAAAACAAAATGAATAACACTGGTTATTTTTATATATGAATCACTACAGGAGGTTCTTTGTCCTAGCAGCAGTTAGACTATAGAATGACACAGTTTCGGACTGTTGAAACTGCTGCTGGATTTACTTATTTACTCATGTGTACTTTTATTTCCACTTTTATTACTATTTTAATTTTTACTGACTATTTGTTTTTCTAACTGCTATATTTCTTGTTTGGCTGCTGTAATAACTGAATTTCCCTCCGGAGATCAATAAAGTTTTGTTTCGTCTTATCCTGACTTTCTTGGACAGCTTTTTTAGGTTTTCATCTTCTCTAAGCCACAATTATCAAAAGCAAAAAAGTAAAGGATCAATACATTTCAATCTATGTGTAATGATACTAGATAATGGGTGTCACTGCTGACAAAATATGTAAAACTTTTGACAAAATGAATTATTTTAGATGAGTCATTTCAGTGAACATTGTGGACTTTCTTTAACCGAGGGGTACCAACAATTTTGTCCAACACTGTATATGTGTTATCAGGTTGAATAGCGTGAATAGAAAAGCTAAAATATGACCAGTGTGTTTGTGACTAAAATATAGAATGAAGTAGACATAAATAGGATGGAGAAATGAATAGAATCTGCAGTTTTTTATCAGTTTTTATTGGAAAAGGCTGCATAAATTTGACAGCTTTCAGGTTCAGATGCAGTTCTGAAAAACAGCAGAAACATGATCTGATGGAGGCTCTCATTTATCCTCATTATTCTTCCAAACAGCCCTATCAAGTTGGCCCAAAGGCACATTGGGAGACCAATCCACAACGATAAACAATCAAGACGAACACAACTGTCAACATCAGGGGCCTGTTTCAGAGAGGAGGTTAAGTGTAAACTCTGAGTATGTTAACCCTGAAATCAGGGAAACTCTGGGTTTTCCATTTCAGAATGGGAGGTTTGTTAAACCAGAGAAAGCAGAGTAAGTCAAACCCGTTTCTGAAAGAGAGGTAACTTATACTCGGAGTCAGTGTCCATGGTTACTTACGCTGTGAACCTAACCTGGTCGGGAGCAGGCTTTATTCTCTAAACTCAAGGTTTCTGCCGGTCCCCTCCCCTTTTTAAAGACGAAGCTGTATTTTTCGCTTTAACCTTCCTTGCCCACATTTCCGTCACACGATCTAAGTGACAAGAATGGCTTGTCCTTTTTTGGAGGACCCAATAGACGAGGAGGCTGCATTAATTGGTTGAGAATTACCACAACAAGAAAAAAAAAGATAAATAAAAAAAGAATCCCACAATGAATACATTCAAGTCACAATTTATTTGGTCTTCCTTATTTCCTACAAATTGAAAAGCAACAGTAAGAATTCAATATTCTTCCATAACCTTTATAGAATTCACCAATCACAATACACACCATACCTGTAGCTTGTGTTTTAGGATCTCAATTTCCAGATCTGACTTAAGGATCTGTCGATCCAAGTAGGACATCTCTTTATCAGTTTTCTCAATTTGTTTAATGAGATGAAGTCTATATAACTCCTTAACTGGTAACTGAAAATACAGTAGTGTGGGGTTAAATCCTGTTCATTCAACATGAATTCCATAGAAGAACACTCTGGCATTTACTGTACATCACTGAACTGTGTTCATCCGTGCAGAGGAGTTTGATGGACCTTCCACCTCCTGCTCCTCCTCCTCATCATGCGGCGGTTGTTCCTCCACACTCTGGAGGGTGGGGACGAGGGAGGACAAGAATAGGCTAGTCGACACAATAATGTGAATGTGATTGTGAAGATTGTTTGACATGTACAAACATCAGATTACCTCTATAGGTCTGTCGGTATAAGCAGACAGTGTGTCATCCTCTACATCCTGAGAAGATGAGCATTTGGTTGAGCACACTTTATAATACTACCTGTGCTAATTTCTGGTCTGTTATGTAGGCTACTTACAACTGCCTGGGGTTCAGTTGTGACTGGAGGGTCTAAAAGGAAGATATTGCCATCAGAATCTGTTGAGACCAATGCAAAACCCAATGCAATGTAAAAATATTATATATATTTATCCAAGTACTGGTGCTTCTGAGGGGCTTGAGGCTGGCATTTTGCACATTTGAAGTGAAAATATATATAAAGTGTGTGTGTGTGTGTGTGTGTGGGGGGGGGGGGGGGGGGGGGGCTCTTCCATTTTATGAAGGCACTTGTGTCCTGGGGAGGGACTGGCTCTGATGAACTCCCTGCAGGAATTCCCTCAGCCACTGGCCTTCCAGTGTTCAGAGTCAGGGCCATCTCCTCAGCATTTGTCAGAGGTGGGGGTGCAGGGCCTCCCCCTGTTTTGCGAGCCTCTGCCTTCTTTCTGTTGGCTGAAGACAAATCAAATGACAGTGAACAATGAAAACATTAGATATGTATTGCTATGTAGATGTTTCATATGTCAAATATTGTCAACAAAGCCTACATCCATGACATGCTCAAATTTTACCTGATTGAATTATGTTTTATACTTCATTTTTAGCTGCTGCCATGTTCTTTTAATTCCTGCAGGATTGCATCTACATGAAAATGAAATCAGGGACATTGAATTAGATTCATGTAACAATTACTTTTTGGAAACACAATTTGCTAGTACTGCTTACTTTCTTAATCCCATATAAACCTATACCACTTGATCAATACAAGGGTAGACAAAAGTTCACTTTTAAAAACACAATTGCATGTATTAATATTAAACTGACCAACGTTTGCAAGAGGGGAAGGTTAACAAAAAAGTCCTCTAAACATCACCGACGTTAAATGCATTTTTCCCCCCAGATTAGTTCTGTACACTATGCAGCATTTCATGCAATTACACCAGAAATAACACTTCAAAAGTACACCGAAATATGGCCATTTTTTAATTTCACACCTTACGCTATTTAAAAAGTTATTACAGCCAATATTTTATAACAATGATTTAAATGCAAACTTACGCATTAACTCGAGCAGCTATGTTCTCCCACGCTAACTGTCTCTGTGTTGCAGATGCAGCGGTGTTGCTTTTCTTCTGGACTATGTGCTCATATTCACTGTAACTCTGCAGCAGCACGTCAAGTTCAGCTGGCGAAAGATATGCAGACCTCTTTGTTTCCACGGTTGCCATGGTGACTCGTAATATCTGCGCTCCATTGATAATGGCTTCTTATGGTCGCGGTGCGCACGCTCAACTCCGATTCAGTCCACTCAGAGTTGATTAACCTAACTCCGATCAGCTTCTCTGAAACAGAAAACTCTGAGTTGTTCATCTCTCGGTAGACCAACTCAGAGTTCAAGTTCAACCTCAGAGTTGGTTGAACCTCCTTTCTGAAACAGGCCCCAGGAGGATCAGAAAACAGCAACAAATTCTCCTCCATCAAACCATGATGTCACCACCAGCAGGTGGAGACAGATATGAGCAGAAATTCTCTAGTTGGCTTCAGATTTCAGAGTTTCCCAAACAAGCAGTAGCACAACTCCACTTTTCTCTCCAAGCCCATCCTCTGAAATCTGATCTTCTGAGGGAGGAGAACACATGGAGACTGAAACTAGCGGAGCATCACTAGAAGGACAGTTGGACTCCCCTCTGGAAAAAGAAGGCTTGAGCATGTTGACGTGACAAACTCCACATTTCTGCTCTTTGTCATGAGTTGGGATCCTAAAATTGGTGTCATTCATTTTCTTTTCCACCTCATATGGAGCAGAAAACTGTGCCTGTAGGCTGGAACCAGGCAAAGGCAACAACAGCAACACTTCCTCACCTGCACCTGTTGTTGTTTGTGTGTTGATCCACAAACACATGCTGAAGCAAACATCCCAGAACGTTTGCTTTGGGAGTCCCACCTTCAGTTTGATCCGCTTCAAGACAAAGTCCCACATGAAAGAGATCAAAGTGAGCTAACCAAGCGCTTCATCCAAGAGAAGCAGCTCCAAAGCACAAAGACTCCGTCTGGTTTCAGGAACTCTGGGAAAGAAGGAGCAGGAGGAACTCCTGCAGGAATCTCTGCAGGAAACATCAGCTTGGAAAGAAGAGCTGACTAAGCTGAAACATCAGCTAACATGTAGGGATGGGTATCTTTAAGGTTTTAACGGTACTACTACTCATATCGATACTGCTTATTGATCCGGTATTTTAACGGTACTCTTATCGATACTTTTTGAGGAAAAAAATTAATAAATAAATAACAAATTAAGAACATAAAGTGCTTTTTTTCCTCATTATGCAACAACACTGTTTTTTTTAACACAAATTTTTACTTTATATACATGAGAATGTTCCAGACAGGATATTCATTTTAATTATTTAATCTAATTATTTTTATTTTTTATGAGCGTGATGTTTCCTTTGATCTTTTGTCCATTTTCCACAACCTTGAATAGACTTTTCTGTCTGTCAAACACCAGAGTTAGGGTTGAGTGAGATGATGGAAACAAATTCACTTTGATGCAGACTCCTTTCTATTTATTTATTTTTGTTTAAATCCAGTAAACCCAATAAATTATATTAATTTTACGGATGACAACTATCATTAGTCATTAATTATTATTAAGTATTAGGAAGCAGCTGTTAGTTTGTCGCGAGTCTGGAATCATAAGCGGTGAATCTAAGCCCCGCCCCTCTACCTGTTTGTTTTGTGTAGAACACACCGCCCCAGCGTGTTCTACACAAACAGCGCAACATACGGTCATCGTAGCAGCAAGGTGACAGGATGAGCACGGGTGTTCTTAGTCTAGGACGCTCACGTGTCCCCTACCAGATCGCCACTGACTGTGTGTGCGCTGCCTTGTCTTCTGTGTGTGTGTGCGCGCGCGGCGCGTGCTGTCTGAACAACAGCCCCGCCCCCCATGCACACAAATAGACAGACAGAGCTCTCCGTTTCAACGAGAATACCGAAATTATTATCATCATTAATTAACGGAAAATTGACTGACTTGGTGAGTTAAATATGGCAGATAACGCTTGTGGGACACAAAAAAAAGGAAAAGTAACTTCTCTAGTACCGATAGCAGAACCGTTCAGGTCAGATCTTAACGATACTGCGGTCTTGAAGAATGTGGCCCCGGGGCTGGTTCAATACCGGGGCACGGTACCCATCCCTACTAACATGTCAGCAGTCTGTGGCTGAGACCAAGTCAACACTCCTGCAGCGCTCAGCTACAGCAAAAAGAACCCCAGCAAAGGTGGAGAGAGAGAGAGAGAGAAAGAGAGAGAGAGAGAGAGAGAAGCTGCTGTCAGTGCAGAGAAAAGCAGGACAGCTGAAGCTCCCAGACTCTCAGCCCAACAGCTGAAGGAGTCCTCTGGACTCCAAGCTGATCTGCTCCCAATCCAAGAACATTTCCAGAAGGACAAAGACTCCTCCCTCCCTCCCTCCCACCTCCTGACTGACTGACTGACACCACAGAGGGAGGCAACAGACCCATGGAGACCAGCTCTGATGGAGAACCACAAGAACCTGGAAGGAGAACAGCAGCAAGAACAGTCCTCCCTTTTGGAGGAGATCTCACTCACAGAGACCCTCAAGAAGAAGGAGGAGGAGGAGGAGAAAATGATGCTTTCAAAGACCTTGATGGACACATTCAATCAGAGGAGATTGAAAACCTGCAGAAACCAAAACTTTTCTTTTGTCTTGTCTTTTGGAACCAACATACCCAAGTTCAGGTGGATTTCAGCCAGAGTTCAGGGTTAAAGTCAGGCTAGTTTGAACATGCTTCCTGGAATACCCCCCCGGTTATTTTAGTGAAGTTATAACCACCAAATGTGTTGTTTTTTATGAAAAGAGTTCTGGATCTTCCCTCAATGTAGGAGTCTGGTCCTGCATTTGGGTCATCCTGATACACCGTAACAAAGCCTCTTTTCTGTGCTGCAGAATCAGCTGATTCAAGGTGATTACGTAATCACGTCCCTACTGTGCAGCACTGCATCTCAGTGTGAGGCTGCTTTCTCCACATAAGAATCTGCTGGGATTGTGTCAACTCTTGAATAGTTACTGGAATAAAAAGAATGGAAACACTGGAGATAAAGCCCCTGTGTCAAAGCACATGTGTTTTTCCAGAACTTATGTCAGTAAGCTTTAGACTTTATTTTGGTTAGAAAACTTAAAATCCAACATTATTCTGCATTTCAGAGCAACACAACATTGCTCCCAAGTGTATTTTTACCACACTCTGCTATATTTGTAAAGATTGTGAGTCAGCCATCTTAGACGCTGCAAATAAAAAAGGAGAGAAAATGAACAGGACTACCAGCACTGTAAAACACAATGGTCATATCATATCAATAGGCTGAAAGATCATATTTGTTTATAAGCCAGTGTTTTTCAACCAGTGTGCCGTGGGAGATGGTCAAGTGTGCTGTGGGAAATTGCCCTCATTCACTGATCTAAAAACATTTCCCATCTCCAGGATTTCAGCTCTGTGTTCATCCAAACAGGTACAGATAAAACACTGAGTAGTTAGGAATATAAAAGATCGTAAAATTATTTTTTCTTTGTGTTTATTTGATTCTATTAAAGACATTTTGATAAGAAGGACATGAAGTTAGCTAATGTTAGGGTAGAAGATGTCCATGATAGAGTGAGGTGGAAAAGGATGATTCGCTGTGGCGACCCCTGATGGGAAAAGCCGAAAGAGAAGGAAGAAAGACATTTTGATAAGAATGACGGTACCGCGATTTAGCTGCACCTAAAGCTGTTTGCGGAAGAGTGCCGCCCCTTTAACTGTCTCCACCAATCATTCTTGAAGGCTTAATCACATGTCATCAGTCTGACCAATCAGAAGTGGTTAAAGTCTCAACTTCCTTTAGCATCACTTTCCTTTCCAATTTAGCTCAAAACTTCACTCAATTCCAAAAAAAATACCAGCTTTCCACAGAATCCGGTATCAGACCGTGGAACAAGAGAACAAAACAATGAAGCTCTGAGACGCTAGTCTTTCTGCCCTTTTACAGCAGTTTTCACACTACATCTCATGATGCAGTGGATTAAAGGGACAGCGCCTCAGCGCACAATGAGTCGTCCTTGTCAAACGTCTGGAAACCAACGAACACACATCAAACAGTCTTTACATTTTCTAACGTTACTTTTATTTCATCTTTTAGAAAAAACAGCTTTAACTTTTTGCCTTTTCTGCCACAATATTCACAGAAATGAACGTGAGATTGTGGTGGTGGTGGTGGTGGTGGGGGGGGGGGGGGCTGTAGATCAAGACAGACTGTGAGTTTCTACTTTTTTTTTTTTTGGATGGTGGTGTGCCGCGGGATTTTTGTTAAGGTTAAAGTGTGCCATGGCTCAATAAAGGTTGAAAAACACTGATATAAGCAACCTTTCTCCTCTTGGCTTCATCATGCGCTAGCATGCTAGCTCGTTAGCTTGTTAACTCGTCCAACTTGTGGCTACCTTATTAAAAAAACTGAAAAACAATCTTCAACTCACCAGGATATCTCTTTAAACACAACTCTGTTTGAAAATCTTTAGAATACTCCTTCAGCGTCGATTGGTGCCAAGTTACTATTTCTGTATGTGTTCCAGAAGCAAACTGATGTCCTCTCATCTCACCGTGTCGTCGCAGATGGAAAAAACCTGGAGAAATATGTAGGGATATTTCTGCCACCACGTTGCACACAAAACTTTCTAAGTTGTAAATGAAAATATTAAATATTTGCTTTTTAATAATTTTTTATTCTGCTTTACTTTTTTTTGCTTTCAAAAACTTTTTTTTTTGCGTTTGCAAAATGCATGTTTTTGCATGCGTTGTGACAAATCTTGCTTTTGTCCTATCTTTGATTTTGCTGACCACTTTGAGCGCGACTTAGCGTGATATGACTGCCACTGCCAGCGCCAAAAAGTTTTCGTATGCGTTGTGTGTCATCTCACTTTTTTCCTATCTTTGATTTTGCTGAGTTAAGTTTCAGTTTATTTCAGTTTTTCAGATTAGTTTGTCAACATTTTCAGGAACGAGGAGAGATCTCTTAGCGGTAACGATGTCCCCACTTTAGAAAATAACTCTCTCACTTGGGACAGAGGTTGCAGAAATGGAGAGATACCTCTTTGCCAATTTTGCAATATTCTTATAGCTGGTCTCATTGGTTCTTCCCAATTCAAGAGGGTTAGCATCAAGAGGGATGCATCCTGTTGCTCTGTATTTGGTAACCTTTGGTAACCCCAGACTTATTTTCCACCGGCATCTGAAAGACTTTGCCAAACAGTTCAGTCATTACTAATTACAGACAATCCGGGGATGCCGTTTTAAGTGCATCAGCAGATTAGATGTTTTACAGCGTGAAGGAATATATATTTGTTGTCTTCATTTTATTACATTTTTCGGTGTCATTGAAGTTTATCTTTAAGGTTTAGTGTGTGTTGTTCCCGTCCTTTGAACTTTGAAGGAGCATCCTGAAGTTGCATATGTGAGGAGGTTTTATGACTGCAGCTCCAAGCTCATCCCCCTTCAGGGGAAGGAGAGACTTTGATCTTCTAAGGCCGTTTGGAAGACTGGGCTGTAATTGTGTCAAGGACCATAAATTAACCATGCAACCATGCGTCTGCATTACCCATAGTACTATAGATGACAAGCTAACTGTCTGTCACCTAGTGGCGTCTCTGCGAAAACTCGCAGTTAACATTAGTTCCGTCTTCGCGCAAAGTTCATACATTGGGGGGGGGGACAAAAACAAAAAAATAAATACAATTTAAAAACCTAAACGGTACAAAGGTGAACCGAACCAAAAGTGCCATACCGAAACAGTTTGGTACAACTACATGTACCGTTACACCCCTATTACTTGACCTACCTGTCAGGGCCAGGAGCCTCATTTCTAAAACTGTGCGTAGGATTTGCGTCAGAAGTGGCGTACGGATGAAACATAGGAAGTGCGTATGCACAGAAATATTCGGATTTATAAAACCGTGCGCACGCACATCCTACGCATCTTTCCCTTAATAAATCACAATCAATCCTAAATGCTGCGCAGCTTTTGCGGCTTCATGACACGCTCATAGTTGCCCATAAATAGTCTGTGAAACGCCCACAAATGAATATTCATTGATTGTGAAACCATGGCAAACAGAGAGAGAAAATAAGAAAAACGTAACTTCACTCGATGTGAAGTAGAAGTTATCGTTGGTGAGTTGGAAAAGAGGAGAAAAATGTTGTTTGAAGGGCACAGTGTGGGCATTACTAATGCCGAAAAGGCACGTGAGTGGCAAACGGTGGCAGACTGCCACGGGTGGGGGGGGGACACCGGACCCCTCTTGATGAGAGACTATCGGCAATTATTGGGGAATCCCTTTTAAGTGGCGTGGTGAGGGGGGACACCGACGCACCTGATGCAGCGGGTGACACCCCCCCAAAAGCTCCAACAGGACGGCTGGAGGAAGTGAGAACCGGCTCATAAGCCACTGGTCCTGATGCGTTCACTCCAAATTCTTCCATTTGCCACATCTTCTAAGATCCAAGATCAGCCATTGTGCGTCATTACGCATTGTGATGGGGCATTTTATTTCCATCCATTTTATTGCATCTGACAAGCTACAGATGTCGGTAATAATCGACGTGGAAATGGGAAATTGTTCAGCGCAAATGTCATTTCTTGTTGCTTTCTGAATGGTTGAGACATACGCCATACATTGTTTTATCAAGAATAAAACAAACTAAAGGCATATGCATGAATACCATAATTCCGTAGCTTATGACTATATCTTTGACTATATCTGCTCCGCCAGACGGACACATTGACGAGAATATCAGTTTTGTACATCATTTCATTCTGTTAACTATATTATCTATGAGGATGAATTGCACAACATGCCAATATTGCAGAACATATTTCACTTTTCTTTTTGCAAATATGTGTTCATTTGAATTTCTGTTGTAACTTTCGTTTGATTTTTTTTGTTTGTTTCACTGCTGATCGATCAAACGGGTGTTCATGTAGGCTGTTCATTGTGAGACTTGCTTTGTGAAGTCTTCGTGTTATTTATGAGAGGCAGTATTGTCATTTTCACTTTCATTTTCACGTGTTTCTTCCATCTGCCGACGGTGTTGCCGTTTCTCATTTCACCCGTTTTTGTGCATACGCCTGGGTCAGAGCTTGCGTGAAGGACCGCACATTTTCCCGTCAAGTTTGCTTTTTATAAATCTCAACTATTGCGTAGAGAGTGGCGTACGCCTTCTTTTGTGCGTACGCAACGTTTATAAATGAGGCCCCTGATCTGTTGGAAGCGACTCCATCCTGAAGCTGCACTGCTGAGTTCCTGTCCACCAGGGGGCAGCACTGCTTCCATCCAGAAGCTGCAGAAAACCTTGATGTCCTGCAGAATCTGCAGCCGTTCAGACACGCCCTGTTACTGAGGAACACAGACGTCCTTCAGGAATGTGGTTCTGCTGCAGAACATTCTTCCAGACTGAAGCAGAGAAAAAGTCCCACAGATCAACTGGAAGATCCACATTCTTTCAGTCAGAGCTGCTCTCAGGCTCAGCTTTGGTTCAGACTCTGTTAAAGGGGATGGAAGCCTGTGAGGCCAAAATACTGCAGTGAGTGGAGGGCTCTGGTCTGTGGGGGGCTGGGACCATAGTGTTGATCAGAGTGTCAAACTGCAGTGTTTTTCTGCTCCTCACATCTTTCTCACTGTTGGAATGTGTCAGAGTTTTTCCTGGAAGCTCTGACAGATCTGGAAGATCCACATTCTTTCAGTTTACTATTAGGTTTGTGATCAAGTCTCTGCTTGTTCTGACTTGTTCCCACTCTGACTTCAATCTTCACTTTTCTAAGCTTTTGCTTAGGGTGGAGGGGTGGGGTGGGGGCACAAGGTAAGTAGAATATAAACCAGACAATGTCCTTATAAGTGCAATCTATAACCGAACTAATAACTCGTCATCATTAAATACATTTGTTGTTCAGTCATTTTCCTTCAGTTTTAGGATCTTGTGGATTTGAAAGGTGATTCTAACAGACATGGAAAAAAAAGCTTCTCAGCTTCACCGTCAGACCGTCAGTTGTTAAAAGTGGATTTACATTGCTTTTTTTGTTTGGTTAATGTTAAAAGATACAATTTTAGGTATACTTACACATTTTTTTTAATACATAATGATCTTATTTATAGTCACAGCGGGAAGTGGGGAGCGTGAATGTTTTTTTTTCCTAGGAGGGGTTTTGCAAAAATAGTTGAGAAGCACTGGGTTAAAGTGACAGCTTCTCTGCAATGACGCTATTCTATTAACTGTCATAAACCACAATGAATGCACACATTAGTCTGTTTTAACAGTTTTCTAATCTTCTTGTTGAAATCAGAGGGAAACAGTTTAGTTCTCCTTCATGATTTGTGTTTCTTATTAACAGCCAGACATCCTAGTGTTTGGTCCACATCATGTTTCTAACTAAAACAGTTTTCTAATAATATCTCTAATTAAAGAGAAATTCTGCTTCACTTTTGAATAATTTGAAGAGTTAATCTTAAATATAAGCAATAACAAAATAAAATAAACAGGATTAAGGTTAAGTGTCCAACAGACAAACTAAATTGAAACAATTTATTCACCCAAACAGAAATAACACATTTTTAGTAAAGTTACATTTGAGATTAGGACAAAAAAAAATAATGAAACATCATCGTGTTCACTTTTTGTGTAGTTACAATTAAACCTAAAGATACATAAAATGTTGGTCTTTTTTGTGTTATTCAGATCTACAGAAATCTGTGATCGATCAGATCTTTGTTTTCATTCTACAATCCTGGACTTAATTTCTATGAAGATTTAAGAATTTAAACAAGAGAAAAGGATGAAACTGTTCATGTCTGTCTGAGAAAGGTGTTGAAAGTTTGCAGTGAGGAGTTTTACTGCCAGTAACGTCTGTAATCATTCTCAGTGGATTTCACAGATCACGGTTATTTTTCCAACGTAACTCCTGCAATAAACGAGGAACTCTGTACTGGTGAAGAGGTAACATAGAAATATGATTAGATGCAGCAGAAGACATAGAAATATGTTTTTTTTTTTATCATTACTGGATGAGAAACAGATGTGCAGGACACAGCTGCTCAGTTTTAGCACAAACTGTGAGACGTGTGATGAGCTGCAGTCCTCAAAGTCTTTATTAGGATTATGATGGGAGAGGATCCACTATTTATTTATTTTTATTTTTTTAATGTATCAGTGTAGTTTTTCTGAATTTTTGTCTTTGAAAGTCATAGAGTGTGATTTGATCATTGCTTTATTTCATAAATAATGTCATTTATTTTATTGAAAGGATCATGAATGAATGAAACTTTATTCATAGCACTTTACAACATATTGAAGGTACCAAAGAGCTTCACAATAAAAAAGAGACAAAAGTAGTAAACTAAAAACTCTAGAATATTCTGTTTTAGATATAATTTTCAATCCAAATGTTTTCATCTACATCTCATGTTATATCATTCTAACTCCACGCATCTGCTCCTGGTCCGGCCCTTCGATCGAATTTAAGAACCCAATGTGGCTCACAAGTTAAAATAATTACCCACCCCTGTTCTAGTGAGAGATGAACTAAAAAGACCTGCTGCACATTTGATTGTTGCTGCTTCACTTTCTACCAACACTTGGATCCAATATTAGAAGAACAAGTATTTGTCTTCCTGTTTGTCTTTCATCCAAATGACTGAATTGGACAAAAATAATAATGAAAGATCATCGTGTTCACTTTTTGTGTAGTTACAATTAAACCTAAACATACATAAAATGTTGGTCTTTTTTGTGTGAAATGTATCAAGCATGTTGTGACCATACAACATTTTACAAATAAATCACTGTTTAGAAAGAACATTGTAGTTCTCATTTGGTTTTGGTGAGGTTACAAAAAATTGCTTGTTAATAAACTGGAAGGAAAAACAACTACCTGAACAATTTTTCAACTAATTTAGTTGTTAATTATTATTGAAAACTCTCACAGCTTTCATTACAATACCTGCAACTTCCAGTTTTTTGATTTATTTTTTTTTTGATTGATTTATTGATTTATTTCAAGCATTGTAGTCAAAGCAATAAAGAAATTACACATATTTATCAAACTCATTACATAAATGATGAAATGCATAGATTAAAAAGACAGAAAACAAAACAAAAATGTCACTTAAATCACATTTGCTTAATTAAATACAGTGATCATTAACTGAAGTATAAGTAGAGTTTGATTCATTGCTTGAAAAGGAGTGGGAAGAAGCGAATTTATATAATCCCACCCTTACTGAGTTAATTCATGTGATAGTTTTACAGTGTTTTAACTCCGGTTCTGATCCGATAGATTCTCTTGAAGTAACAAAATCCAGTGCCTAGTAATGATTGATGATCTTCAGAAAACATTCATTCATGATTTCAGTAAACAGTAACGATACCGATATGTAATAATAATTGATTATCTTTAGAACACATTATCACATTAAACCAGTAATTGTTGTTACACATTGCAGATCAAGTAAACAAAAACTAGAGCTTATTGGTTGTAATTCAACCCTTTCAGTAATCATTATTGCACATTACAATATAACACTCAGTGGTTGTAATTAAAAGAGCTTTGATTATTTCACCACAATCAAGTTCACTCATGAATTTGGAATTATTCACCACCTGTTGATCCTTAAATCCTCTTATCTTCATATCCTGATATAAAAGTTTCTTTATACATTTTCTTGAATTTTTGAATATTTGAACATTTTTTGAGCTCATTACTTAAACCGTTCCAAAGTTTAGTGCCACACACAGACACACAGAAACTTTTCTTAGTGGTTTTTATCAATTTGATCTTGAAGTTCCTACATCCCCTCAGTCTGTAGCCTCCTTCATTTTCTAAGAACTGTTTTTGGATATTGAATGGTAACGATTTCCAACTGGCTCTGTATAAAAGTTGCGCAGTGTAAAACTCCACAAGGTCATGCAGTTTTAAAAGTCTTGATTGATAAAATAGATTGTTTGTATGATCAAGATATCCGGCTTTATGTACAATTCTGACGGCTCGTTTTTGAAGTAAAAAGAGAGGATGTAGTGAACTCTTGTAATTATTCCCCCAGATTTCTATACAGTAGGTGAAATATGGTAGTATTAAGGAGCAGTACAATAACTATCTACTGTTGTATTCTAATATATGTTTAGATTTATTTACGATTGAAATACTTTTTGAGACTTTAGTTTGTATGTGTCTGATGTGTGGCTTCCAACTTAGTTTGTCATCGATAAAAACCCCTAAGAATTTGATTTCTGTAACACTTTCGATTAAGACATTATTTATTTCAATTGAGAGCTCTTTATTTGCATTGTAGTTTCCAAAAAACATCACTTTGGTTTTATCTAGGTTCAAAGATAATTTGTTGTAATCCATCCATGATTTTATTTTGTTTAACTCTGTGTTTACCACCTTGATAAGTTTCCTACAATTGTCTGTAGAATAGAATATATTTGTGTCATCAGCAAATAATATGAGTTTCAGAAGCTTTGAAACATTGAATATATCACTTATGTAAATATTGAAAAGCAGCGGGCCCAGAATTGATCCTTGTGGGACACCACAACTTATCTCTTTGGTTTCTGATGTATATTCATCCATCTTGACAAACTGTTTTCTTCCCGTTAAATAGCTTTTGACCCAAGTTAGCGCTAGTCCTCTTATCCCATACCCTTCCAGTTTGTCAAGTAGGATGTCATGATTGAGAGTGTCAAATGCTTTTTTTTTAAGTCAATGAAAATTCCAACTGCATATTTCTTTTTGTCCAGAGCATTTGTGATTTCCTCCACAGCATCAATGATAGCCAATGAGGTAGATCTATTTTCTCTAAAACCATATTGGTTTTCATTTATAATGTTATGTTTTTCAATAAATAAAGCTAATTTATCATTGAATATTTTTTCTGAAATTTTTGAGAATTGAGGAAGAAGAGAAACAGGTCTATAGTTTGTAAATTGGTGTTTGTCTCCACTCTTATAGATAGGAATCACTTTGGCTATTTTCATTTGGTTTGGGAATCTCCCAGTTCGTAATGATAAGTTACATATGTATGTTAGAGGCTTAGAAACACTATAAATTACTTTTTTCACCACCTTCATATCTATATCCTCACAATCTTTTGAGTTTTTACTCTTGAAATTATTCACAATTGATATCAGCTCATTTTCGTTCACATCAGAGAGAAAGATTGAGTGTGGGATCCTTTCGATAAGTGGATTATTGTCTTTGTTGGTTTTGCATTTTGGAATTTCTGCTGCCAAATCTGGACCCACGTTTACAAAGTAGTTATTGAGACCGTTTGCTGCTTCATTTATGTCATAGGTTTGACCCTTCTCATCTGTAAAGTAATCTGGATAAGTTCACTTTTTTGTCCCATTTTTAATGATGTTATTTAATATTTCCCAAACTCGCTTTACGTTGTATTTATTTTCATTCAGTAGATTATTGAAGTACACTTTTTTACTGTACCGTGTTATTTCAGTTAGTTTATTTTTATATGACTTATATCTTTGTTCAGTTTCTATTGTCCTCTGTTTTAAGAATTTTTTATAGAGGTTATTTTTCTTTTTACAAGCATTTTGTAGACTGGTAGTTAACCAAGGGCATTTGGCAAATTTGTTTTTGAATTTATAAATTGGACAGTTCTTATTGTAAAGTGAGCTAAATATTTCTAAAAAAACATTTATAAGCGATATCGACATCTTTCTCTCTGTACACAGAGTTCCAGTTTTGTTTGGATAAGTCATTATTTAGATCATTCATGGTTTTTTCATTTCTTAATCTTTTGTAGACTGGTTCTTTTATAATTTTCTTTGTCTTCACCTTGATGTCAAATAGTGCAAAAACTGGTAAATGATCAGTTATGTCACATATCATTAATCCACTCATATGAGTGTATTCTATATTATTTGTAAAAATATTATCAATAAGAGTAGCACTTTGAGTAGTGATTCTGCTGGGTCTTGTTATGGTTGGATAGAAACTCATAGCATACATTCTGCTGATAAAGTCGTCGGTGGCTTTATGTTTGCTGGGGTTTATCAGATCGATATTGAAGTCTCCACAGATGTGTAATATTTTGTTATTCAGAGAGGTAAACATCTTTTCCATCCAGTCACTGAACACCTCTAAGCTTGACCCTGGCGACCTATAAACACAGCTTATAATGACATTTTTCCCTGAATTGTTACATATTTCAATTGTAAGACATTCCAGTATTCCATCCACTGCGACAGACAATTTATCAATTACCGTAAACTTCATGTTTTTTTCATGTTTTTTTGCGACTCCTCCACCTTTTTTGCTTACTCTGTTCACATAGTTAAGTTCATAGTTTTCCAATTCAAAGTCAGCGTCCTTGTCGCGGCTGAACCAAGTCTCAGATATGGTTATGATATCAAAGGAATGCCCGATGTTCTGTAAATAGTCCTTGATGTCTCCAAAGTTGGTGTACATGCTTCTGCTGTTAAAGTGAATGATTGACAGTTTTTCTTCTGGGTTAACGGAGTTTTTAAAGTCATCTATGCTGTAATATTTGCAGTCCATATTAACAGTGGAAAAGAATTGATCAGGGTCGATGTCTTGAAGGTTGTTGTCATTATCACTGAATATTTGAAGGTCGGTTTGCTCACCATTCAGATCTCTCTGAGAGTTGTGGTTGCAGGTGACTGTTGAAGAAAAAGTGTTGTTTTTTTAGAAGCCATGGATAGTAGAGTTCATCTCCTCATCTTGTAAGACCAGCATCTTCACGAATCTCTTGTTTAGACTGTAGTGGGTACATATTTTTCCAAATCTTGCAGGCTCCTGATAAGAACAACCTTGGACTGCTCAGGGGAGTCACAGAGTTTGGCATAAATTTTACAGTCTTTCACCCAGGTTCCTTGAATTTTCCCCTGCTTTTTCAAGTAACGTGCTCTTCTGGCGATGTCGGCATTCCTTTTCGTGAGATTGTCATTCATGAAAACGTTGGTTCCCCTCAGATTTCTTCCTTGCTTCAATAAAGCTGCTTTGTGTTTCCGATTCACAAACTTTAAGAGGATCGCTGGTTTGTCGGTGTCTCTTTTCCTGGGAAGCGGTCGGCAGATCTCCACATTGTTGGTGTCCAGAGAAATTCCATTGGACTTTAAGAACTCCTCCACCTGTTTTTCCACAGAGCTCGTCTCCTGCTCGTCGGATTCCTCACCGTTCCCAGCGGTCACTGCATGCGCGTAGGACCGGGGTTTGATTTTCAATCCGGTGATTATCACGTCGTTAGATCTGGAGATCTGCTCTTGGTCATCCATTCGTTTTTCAATTATATCCATCCTGTTGAAACACTGCTCCTGCAGAGCCCGGACCTGCTTCACTTCTCCGATAGCATCCAGAATTTGTCCGTGAACAATCTTCATAGCTTTGATCTCTTCCAGCACAAAATCAAGCATCTTCCTCAAGTCCTCATATTCCTCAGACACTGGGTTTCTTCTTGGTGGCATGTTTAGAAATTGCCTTTCTCAATATTTACGCTTTTATGCGGTAAATAGAGTTGAGAACTGCAGCTGCTCTATGCCTGCGTGGCGTCTTCTCCGAGAGCTGGAAGTCACAAGTTTTTCCGGAAGTTTTTCTACATCAATTATTACAAAAAATGCATGTGAGATCTTGGAGGGACTGTACATCAATCCAGACTATGGGGTCTCCTTTTTTACTTGACTCAAAAAAGGTTAAAGAACACTGCAGTAGATGTGAGATGAGGGGAGTTTGTGCACGTCTGGAAGCAGACGGTCACATGACCTCCCCTTTCTCAGTCACTGAGATTATCAGTCTGTCCATCAGCTTGAAGCTCCGCCCCTCCTCTCAGCTGCTGTCAGGTGGTGTCAGGTTTCTTCTTGAACCTGTTCTCTGTCTTTAGTTCAGGAAACAAACATCCTGCACCTCCTGACAGTCATTTCACCTCCAACAAGAAGCCCCGCCCCCTTTTTCACATCAGGACAAAACCTGATCCAATCCTGATCCTCAGACTGTGGAGCAGTGGGTGTTCCCTTGGTAGACTACAGGCAGGTTGAGGGTTTGATTCAAGGAAGGCTCACAGTCTGAATCTAACATTGAAAATTCCACTTCAGCTGCTCCACCTGCTGCCCCGCCCACCTGTGTTGCCCCGCCTCCATCCAGGTGGGCTCTTCCTGGTTGTGAGTCAGTGATCTGTGCTGCAGCTGCGTTGACACGGTGAGGAAGACTCTTCTTCCTCTTCATCTCTTTGCAGAAACTGAAGTGAGTTTGTTTCTGGAACTTTGTCTTCACTAACTTAACTGTTTGTTTCTGAATGTTTGGAGAAGATCTTCTTCTTTCTCTGTAAACTCTCATCACTCTGCTGTTTCCAAAGCTTCATCATTGGTTATTACTGATCAACAACATGGAGAACTCTTCTTCATCACGTCAGCAACAATAGTTGATGCTTGTTGGGTTTTTCTAAACAGTTCTTGGAATCAAACTGTGGTCTTCAGCATCAAAGTGGTTCAGATCATCTGACTGCTGCTTCCTGTCAGAATTTTCCAGAATCCAGACTGAAGAAAGAGGTCAAAGTTTTCAGTTCTGACTCTAAACCTTCCTGTTCTCCTCCATTCAAACCTGTGTGGAGGTCAAAGGTCATGAGAAAGTCTCTGTTGGAGCTTTTAGAGGAAGCATTCATGTCTTTCTTTCTTTTCTCCTCATTCTTTGATTTTTGTCTGTTTTTCTTGATGCTTCATGTTTCCTGAAGTGTAGAAACAGGAAGTTTGTTGTTTCTTTGTCAAAGTGACTGAATGCAAATGTTGCTGCTGCAGCTCCATGTCTCCACCTGGTGGAGGGAGAGCAGAAGTGCAGCAGCTGATGGCAGCTTCCTCTGCCTCCCACTGCTGCCTGGCTGCATTCACCTGAACCTGAGAGAAAACACAGGAGAAGAGCCAATCAGTGGAGGAGCAGCTGATCTGTTGGTGAAGGAGGATCAGAGCTGATGATGAGGAGGGTTTCCTCTGCAGGTGAAGGTGGAAGGTGTGTGTGAGCTAATGTGGATCCAGTGAATCCAGCAGCATGGATCAGTGGGAGGAACTACAGGAGGGAGCCCCTCCCTCCAAAAGCAAAGATGGTAACCATGACAACCAGAGCACAGCTCAGAGGTGAGATGAACATCTCCAACTGTCCATGATCTTCTCCATGTCAGAGCTCAGGACTCACACCAGCAACCTTCATTCTCCACAGGAACCAACTTGGTCCTGGACGTGGACCCAGCTGGGGGTCCAAAAAAAGTGACATGTCAAAGGAAATACCAATAAACTTCAAAGTCATCCGTCCAGGAGTGGAACAGTGAGTGTTTGTCAGAGTTTTTGGAGGCTGGATTCTAGTTCAGATGATCAACAGTTTTCAGATGAAGGACTTGAGGTCTGGTTCAGTTCTGGATCTCTCTGATCAGACTCACTTGGAGCATCATGTGTGTGATGAGATCTTTTCAGTTCAGTCTTCTGAGAGTTTTCTGAGAGCAGAGGAACAAAAATGTTGAAAGAACAGAAATTAATTATTTTCTGTTTAGCACACATTTTTGATAGGTTAATTGGTTCCTCTAAATTGTCCTGAGTGTGTGATTGTGGCCCTGAAAAACACTGCCTTCGCCCACAATTAGGCCCCTGCAGCCCTGTGACGCCAAAAGGGATAAAAAAGGTTAAGAAAATACATGGATAGAAAAATGTTTGGATCAAAACAGAAACTGTTTAGTCAAACATCTTAATAAATGTCTTTCATATATTTAATTTTATACTAACCACTGAAGAAATGAAGTATTGATGCATAATGATTGGTCTCCATTCAAATTTTAAAAAGTTTTTCTTTGTATCTCATCAACAAACTCAAACATGAAATGCTTCATTTTCTTCTGGTCTAAATGAGAATCAAGAATCCAGTTTTCTGTAACTCTGATTCATCTGTGAGTCAGAATGAATGTTGGAATCATTGCTGTTCTGAAAACAACAGCATTCATGATGCATTTATGATCTGAGATGATCCAAATCCAACAGAACTCATCAAACACCATCATGAAAGAAAGTCATTTCTAACAAAACAAGTGTTTTTCTATCAGGATCCATCAGAGACTCAGAACTGGATCTGGATCTGAACCCAGCTGTGTTTCCTTCAGGAGTGACCGGTCAAAGGGTGATTTTATGTACGTAAATGTTGAAACTGCGTCAAATGAGAGAAATGTTTTAATTCCAACAAGTGTTTTATTCTCTCGCAGACATTACTATCTTCCTTGTGTTAGTCTTTGTGTGCACAGACAGAATAAAGCTGATTGTTGCTGATTCTCCACAGAGTGGACCAGCAGAGCTCAGAGACTCCCAGTGTTCCGTTTGTCCAGCAGCATCAAACACAGCTGGACTCCATCTTTCTGGTCTGTACATGAACAAAAACTACTTTCCCATCATTCTGTCCACAGTCGTCTCCATGCTGCACTTTGGACACCAGTGGACTGTCAGTGTGTCCAACATGGAGCTGATGTTTGGCTCCATGACTTCACTCTGATTGGCTCATTCATCTGGAATTCTGTTGCAGCTGCTAGAGGACAACATTGTCACTTTTGTCAAGAAGGAGCTGAAGAAGATCCAGAAGCTTCTGAGTCACAGGGAGGATGAGGAGGAGCTGGAGGATGAAGATGAAGAGCAGAGGAGCAGCAGAGAGTCACTGATGAAGATCACAGTGAACTTCCTGAGGAGAATGAAGCAGGAGGAGCTGGCTGATGGACTGCAGAGCAGTAAGAGGATTTCTCTGAAGGTTTCAGCTGCTGATAAATGAAGATTTACTGATGTCTGAACACATGGAACCACAGGGATTCAAACCCTCATCATTCAGGGCTGCAGAGAGTTGATTTACAGTCAGTTCCATGAAAAATGGGACAGTGACACAATTGCAACAGTTTTGGCTCTATACACTACCACAATGGATTTGAAATGAAACTAACAATATGTGCCTTAACTGCAGACTGTCAGCTATAATTTGAGGGTATTTACATCCAGATCAGGTAAGTAATGTAGGAAATACAACAGTTTGCACACATTCACCCCACCTGTTTAGGAACCAAAAGTAATGTGATAGAACAACAATTATAAAACATTAAGTTTTTAATACTTGGTTGCAAATCCTTTTCAGTCAATTACAGCCTGAAGTCTGGAATCATAGACATCACCAAACGCTGGGTTTCATCCCTGGTGATGCTCTGCCGGTACTCCAATACAACTGTCTTCAGTTCCTGCTTGTTCTTGGGGCATTTTCCTTTCACTTTTGTCTTCAGCAAGTGAAACACATGCTCAATGGGATTCAAGTCAGGTGATTGACTTGATCATTGCAAAACATTCCACTGCTTTCCCTTAAGAACGTCGTGAAGCGCCGTCCATTGAGTGCTGAAACATTTGGCTGAATATGACCAGAAAATATTGCCCGAAACACTTTAGAATCCATCCTACTGCTTTAATCACCAGTCACATCATCAATAAATACAAGAGAACCAGTGCCATTAGCAGCCATACATGCCCACGCCATGACATTACCACTACCATGCTTCACTGGTGAGGTGGTATGTTTGGATCATGAGGAGTTCCTTTCCTTCCTCATACTCTTCTCTTTCCATGACTCTGGTACAAGTTGATCTTGGTCTCGTCTGTTCATAGGATGTTTCAGAACTGGAGAGACTGTTTTAGATGTCATTTGCCAAACTCTAATCTGGCCTTCCTGTTTTTGAGGCTCACTCATAATTTACATCTTGTGCTAAACCCTCTTTATCACCCTGGTGAAATCTTCTTTTGATTGTCAACATTTACACACACACACACCTACCTTCTGGAGAGTGTTCTTGATCTGACCAACTGTTGTGAAGGGTGTTTTCATCACCATGGACAGAATTCTTTGGTCACCCATCACAGTTGTTTTCCCTGGTCTTCTGGGTTTTTTGGCGTTGCTGAGCTCCCCTGTGCGTTCCTTCTTTTTAAGAATGTTCCAAACAGTCATTTTGGACACACCTAATATTTTTGCTATCTCTCTGATGGTTGTCTTTTGTTTTTTCAACCTAATGATGGCTTGCTTCACTGATAGTGATATTACCTTGAGAGTTGACAGCAACAGATTCCAAATGCTTACACCACACTTCAAAAACTTTGGACCTTTTATCTGCTCATTGTAATTGTGATAATGTGGAGTTAACACACGTCTAGCCATGGAACAACTGAGAAGCCAATTGCCCCATTACTTTTGGTTCCTAAACAGGTGGGAGGCATGTATACAAACTGTTGTAATTCCTACACTGCTCACCTTATCTGGATGGAAATTCTCTCAAATTAAAGCTGACAGTCTGCAGTTAACGCACATCTTGTTGGTTTCATTTAAAATCCATTGTGGTGGTTTATAGAGTAAAAAATATTGGAATTGTGTCACTGTCCCAATATTTATGGACCTGACTGTACTCTGTTGTCCTCATTTAGGATCTTCTGCTGCAGTTTGTCGACATGAAGTCCAATCTGGTCTGAAGAAGAAGTTCCAGTGTTTGTTTGAGGGGATCATTAAAGCAGGAAGTCCAACCCTTCTGAATGAGATCTACACAGAGCTCTTCATCACAGAGGGAGGAAGAGGAGAGCTGAATGAAGAACATGAGGTCAGACAGATTGAAGCAGCATCCAGGAAAGCAGACAGAGCAGAAACAAGCATCAGACAAGAAGAGCTCTTCCAACTCCAAGCTGGAAGACCAGAACCAATCAGAACCGTGATGACTAAGGGAGTGGCTGGCATCGGGAAAACAGTCTTAACACAGAAGTTCACTCTGGACTGGGCTGAAGGCAAAGCCCACCAGAACCTCCACTTCACATTTCCATTCACTTTCAGAGAGCTGAATGTGCTGAAAGAGGAGAAGTTCAGCTTGGTGGAACTTGTTCATCACTTCTTCCCTGAAACCAAACAAGCAGGAATCTGCAGCTTTGAAGACTTCCAGGTCCTCTTCATCTTTGATGGTCTGGATGAGTGTCGACTTCCTCTGGACTTCCACAAGACTCAGATCCTAAATGACCCTAGAAAGTCCACCTCAGTGGCTGATCTGCTGACAAACCTCATCAGGGGGAACCTGCTTCCCTCTGCTCTCCTCTGGATAACCACACGACCTGCAGCAGCCAATCAGATCCCTGCTGAGTGTGTTGACATGGTGACAGAGGTCAGAGGGTTCAATGATCCACAGAAGGAGGAGTACTTCAGGAAGAGGTTCAGAGATGAAGAGCAGGCCAGCAGGATCATCTCCCACATCCAGAGATCCCGAAGCCTCCACATCATGTGCCACATCCCAGTCTTCTGCTGGATCACTGCTACAGTTCTGGAGGATCTGCTGAAGAGCAGAGAGGGAGGAGAGCTGCCCAAGAGCCTGACTGAGATGTACATCCACTTCCTGGTGGTTCAGGCCAAAGTCAAGAAGGTCAAGTACGATGGAGGAGCTGAGACAGATCCTCACTGGAGTAAAGAGAGCAGGAAGATGATGAAGTCTCTGGGAAAACTGGCTTTTGAGCAGCTGCAGAAAGGAAACCTGATCTTCTATGAATCCGACCTGACAGAGTGTGGCATCGATATCAGAGCAGCCTCAGTGTACTCAGGAGTGTTCACACAGATCTTTAGAGAGGAGAGAGGCCTGTACCAGGACAAGGTCTTCTGCTTCATCCATCTGAGTGTTCAGGAGTTTCTGGCTGCTCTTCATGTCCATCTGACCTTCATCACCTCTGGACTCAACCTCATGGAGGAAGAACAGAAGAAAACATCCTTAAAGATTCTCAAACTGAAGCAAAGCAGTCCAGTCCAGTTCTACCAGAGTGCTGTGGAGAAGGCCTTACAGAGTCCAAATGGACACCTGGACTTGTTCCTCCGCTTCCTCCTGGGTCTGTCACTACAGACCAATCAGAGTCTCCTACGAGGTTTTCTGACTCAGACAGGAAGTAGCTCACAGACCAATCAGAAAACAGTCCAGTTCATCAAGGAGAAAATCAGTGAGACTCTGTCTGCAGAGAAAAGCATCAACCTGTTCCACTGTCTGAATGAACTGAATGATGGTCCTCCAGTGGAAGAGATCCAACATTTCCTGAAGTCAGGAGGTTTCTCCACAGATGAACCGTCTCCTGCTCAGTGGTCTGCTCTGGTCTTCATCTTACTGTCATCAGAAGAAGATCTGGAAGAGTTTGACCTGAAGAAATACTCTGGTTCAGAGGAGGCTCTTCTGAGGCTGCTGCCAGTGATTAATGCTTCCAACAAAGCTCTGTAAGAACTCTAATAAAAATATGAGTGAAAAAGTAAATGTTGCAATAACTGCTGTCTGTCTTTTTTTTCTTCAGACTGAGTGATTGTAATCTGTCAGAGAGAAGCTGTGCAGCTCTGTCCTCAGTTCTCAGCTCTCAGTCCTCCAGACTCAGAGTTCTGGACCTGAGTAACAACAAGTTGCAGGATTCAGGAATGAAGCTTCTGTCTGCTGGACTGGAGAGTCCAGACTGTAAACTGGAGACTCTCAGGTCAGATTTCATTCAAATGTTTTTTCTCTACAAGTTCTGCCTGTTTTTTCCTGTTTCATGAGAAAGTGTCAGATAGACGTCAGTTCAGAGGAAACAGCAGAGGACTGTTGTATAGAAGTAAAAAGAAAAACACATTCTGCTTGAGTAAAAAATCCTGATTTTTCCTTATCTAATGGTTACAAATGTTATCATGTATTTTTGTTTTTGCACCAGACTAAACATGAGAACCTAAATCCATACATGTGTTCATATCTGGGAGACGTTTTTGTTCTCTGTGTTCTTTGAAAGAAAACATGAATCAATCCCAGAACTGGGGCTGCACGGTGGCGCAGTGGTTGCCTCACAGCAAGAAGGCCCCCGGTTCAAGTCCTGGCTGGGGGACATGAAAAACTACATCAATGGGGGACCTTTCTGTGTGGAGTTTGCATGTTCTCCCAGTGTATGCGTGGGTTCTCTCCGGCTTCCTCCCACTGTCCAAAAACATGCTTCGTAGGTTGATTAGCAACTCTAAATTGACCACAAATTGATTGTGAAGAGTGAATGGGTGTGTGATTGAGGACATTCTACCCTGCGACAGACTAGCGACCTGTTAGGGCATCCCCTGCCCTCGCCCACAAGTGGCCGGGATAGGCTCCGGCAGCCCCGTGACCTCGAAAGGGACAAACGGTTTGGAAAATGAATGAAAAAATGAATCCCAGAACTGCAGATTTCAATGGACAAACAGTTGCAGCAGATTTCAGACCCACAGAGCAGCAGCTCCTTATGAAGAGAAATGAAAACGTCAAACTGCAGCAGACTGACAGGTATTTCCCACAGACCTGGGGCCTCATTTATAAAACTATGCGTAGGTTTTGCGTCACAATGCTTTCAACATAGGACGTGCGTACGCACAGAAATATTCGGATTTCTAACACCGTGCGCACGCACATCCTACGCATCTTTCCCTTAATAAATCACAATCAATTCTAAATGTAGCGCAGCTTTTGCGGCTTCATGACGCGCCCATAGTTGCCCATAAATAGTCCGTGAAACGCCCACAAATTAATATTCATTGATTGTGAAACCATGGCAAACAGAGAGGAAATCAAAAAAACACCACTTCTTACACTCGATGTGAAGTAGAAGTTATCGTTGGCGAGGTGGAAAAAAGGAGAAAAATGTTGTTTGGAGGGCACAGTGTGGGCATTACTAATGCCGAAAAGGCATTTGAGTGGCAAACGGTGGCAGACGCCGTAAATGCTGTAGCCCCACAACCTTGGACCGTGGCCGAAGTAAAAAAGAAATTTTCGGACATCAAAGTCAAGGCAAAAAAACGTCTGGCGCTGCATCGCTAGAGTGTGTCTGCCACAGGTGGGGGACAGGGGACACTGGAGCTGACCCCTCTTGATGAGAGACCGGCGGCAATTATTGGGGAATCCCTTTTAAGTAGAGTGGTGGCTGAGGCGGAGGGGGACACCGACGCGCCAGATGCACCGGGTGACACACCCCCAAAAGCCCGCAGAGGTCCAACAGGATGGCTCGAGGAAGTCAGAACCGGCTCATAAGCCACTCATCCTCATTTGCCAGCAAGTCTTCTTGCTGTCTAAAGATGCGTTCTCTCCGAATTCTTCCATTTGCCACATCTTCTAAGATCCAAGATCAGCCATTGTGCGTCATTACGCATTGTGATGGGGCATCTTATTTCCATCCATTTAATTGCATCTGACAAGCTACAGATGTCAGTAATAATCCACGTGGAAATGGGAAATTGTTCAGCGCAAATGTAACTTGTTGTTGCTTTCTGAATGGTTGAGACATACGCCATACTTTGTTTTATCAGAAATAAAACAAACTAAAGGCATATGCATGACTACCATAATTCCGTGGCTTATGAAGAAATGTTTTACTATAAAAAACCTTCGACAGTGTACAATTAATACGTCTGTCTGTCTATCTATCTAATTGCACCTATATCTGCTCCGGCAGACGGACACATTGACGAGAATATCAGTTCTGTAAATCATTTCATTCTGTTAACTATATTATGTATGAGGAGGAATTGCACAACATGTCAATATTGCAGAACATATTTCACTTTTCTTTTTGCAAATATGTGTTCATTTGAATTTCTGTTGTAATTTTCGTTTGATTTTTTTTGTTTGTTTCACTGCTGATAGATCAAACAGGTGTTCGTGTAGGCTGTTAATTGTGAGGCTTGCTTTGTGAAGTCTTCATGTTATTTATGAGAGGCAGTATTGTCATTTTCACTTTCACGTGTTTCTTCCATCTGCCGACGGTGTCGCCGTTTCTCATTTCACCCGTTTTTGTGCATACGCCTGGGTCAGAGCTTGCGTGAAGGACCGCACATTTTCCCGTCAATTTGCTTTTTATAAATCTCAATTATTCCGTAGAGAGTGGCGTACACCTTCTTTTGTGCGTACGCAACATTTATAAATGAGGCCCCTGGTGCTAGGGAATATTCAGAACCGAGCTTGGATCAGAACCTGGTCTTTCAATTTACATAGTCTTCAGATTAGCATCTGGTTCGCAGTGCTGTATCTTCAACAGACACTAAATCTTTGCTGGGTTACAGTGAAGAACCTTCAAAGCTTGGGGTGGAGCTACTTGGCCAAAGACAAACAGATCAGCTAACCAAGAAATTTAAGAAGATCCTTAAAGATTTCTGGGATTCTCTGCAATCACCCGGCACACTGCGTATTCACTTACGTAATGATGCATAAACAATGAAATGACTAGTAACTGACTTGGACCTGCATTTGTGCAAACCCACATGGATTCTTTAGAATCTCCAGAACAGAATTAGCTAAAACCCTTAGACTACCAGCAGAACCATTAGCAGCTCCTCTGCAGGGCCACACAATGCTTTCAAAGGAGATCTAAAGACATTTTGAGCTGTTTTTCTGCCAACCTGCTTTTTCCAGTCAAGATGAAGATGGACAGGAAAGTTTAGCTCTGCTTCATTCTTATAATTGGCAATTCAATTTAATTTATTTAGCCTAATATTACACCAATAGTTGTTTCAATTGGTTTTCTACTAAACATGAAATCCTAAAGAAAACTAAGTCATACAATTCAATAGAAACCAAACAAACAGACTAGGGTAAACTGGCATCCCTGTGTCATGATTCTTCAGGCGAAGCGAACCCAGATGCTGGAACCCAGAATAAGGACAGGTAAGTGGCAGATGAGTAATGGTAACAAAATCCACAGCTATGTGTGACCATGGTCGGCTGGGAGTAGACAATGAGTGCAGTAGTCCAGATGGTGGAGCATTAGAGGCTTTGGAGCATGCACACGTGGGACAGGCGGCAACGTACTCCCTGACATCCTTACCATAGACAGCCAGAAAATTGTCTGCGGAGGAGGTTGAGGGTTTTGGTGACTCACCCATGGCAGGCGATGCGGGATGAGTGAGCCCAGGTAACTGCGTCTGATCTGAGGGATTGAGGAACATAGAGCGTACCATTAGGAGGATCGGGGTGGTCCGGTTCCTCACTTTGGGCCTGAAGAACTTTGGTTTCGATGTCCCAGGTGAGACTTCCTATGATGTAGGATTGCGGGATGATGTTGGCGGTGGTGCTGTCCTGTCCGAGGAGCAAAATTTCCGGGAGAGGGCATCTGGCTTGACATTACGACTGCCTGGTCTGTAGGTGATTGTGAAATTGAAGCGATCAAAAGAGTTTAGTCTTTTAGCGGAGCGTAGGTACTAGAGATTTTTGTGGTCCGTCCATACAATGAATGGTTGAACCGCTCCCTCCAGCCAATGACGCCACTCCTCTAAAGCCAGCTTAAGTTAAGCTGCAAGAAGTTCCCGATTGCCAACATCATAGTTACGCTCCGCGGGGCAGATTTTCTTTGAGAAGAAGGCACAAGGTTTTAATTTGCCAGACTTCTCTTCTCATTGGGATAGTACAGCTCCTACCGCAGAGTCAGAAGCATCTACCTCGACGATGAATTGTCCGGTAGGATCGGGTTGGATAAGGACAGGGGCTGAAACGAAGAGTCCTTCAAGAGTGTCAAAAGCTTTTTGGGTTGAATGGTAGAGCTTGACAGAGACAAAAAGAAAATCTTTACGTGTGGTAATGAAAAAGCCCAACCGCGGCCTGTCTTCTAGCGGGGGGGGGGGGGGGGGTCCTGGAGTTTACACGAGCAGTAGACTGGTTTACTTGGTGTCCCTGCTGTCTGCAGTAAAAACAGGCCCCCTTCTCTCGCCGTCTTTGTCGTTCTTCAGCAGACAGCTTTGCAAGTCTGATTTGCATGGGCTCTTAAGGAAAACTACGAGGTGTTTCAGATTGGGGGTTGATGGAGAGTGGTGTGTCATACCTGGGATTTTACGGGGTTGAGTGGGCCTCTCATGTTGTCATTCTCGTAATCGGGTGTCAGAGCGGAGAGCCGCAGTGACGAGTTCCTCGAAAGAGTGGGTTTCAAGCTGCGTACATAGGTGATCTTTGGTGGATTCATTCAATGATTGGTAAAAAAGAAAAACCTCGTAACGCTGGATCTGACCATCCTGCTTCTACTGCCAGGATTCTGAAATCGATAACATGGTCACTAACAGACCGGTTTCGCTGCTTAAGGGCTAACAGCTTGCGGATGGCCTCCTCCTGTTTTTTCGTATGATTGAACACCAATTGGAACTCCCTGATGAAGCGGTCGAAAGACAGGTGAGTGATGGGATTGACAGCCAGAAATGCTTGAGCCCGTTGTAGAGCCTTATTGCATAGGGAGATTATGATTAATGTAATTTTACTATGATCAGACTGATAGTACCTCGGAGCTTGCTGGAACAATAGGTGGCAATGTAGGATGAAACCGCCGCATGCTTCGACATCTCCAAAGAACGGCTCAGGTTGTAGGCAGAAGTTTTCCAGGGTCATAGCAGAAGCGGAAGTAGAAGCGTTGCTGGAAACCGGGAGCGTAGCTGTGGTGGAAGAAGTAGACATTTGACCAGTTAGATCCATTAATGTTTGTGTTAAACTGTCTAGGCGTCGAAACAGCTCTTGTTTGGCGGATGCAATTTGGAACAATGCGTCGGCTTGACGACCCAAAGCGATACCTTGCTGATTTACGGCGAAACGGAGTCCTTCTGGGTCAGCTTGGTCCGGAGTTTGGCCAGTTCGTTCTGTCATGATTCTTCAGGCAAAGCGAGCCCAGATGCTGGAACCCAGAATAAGAACAGGTAAGTGGCAGATGAGTAATGGTTTATTGATTCTCCGTGAAAGGCTGAGGTTAAGTCCTGACGAGGTCCGAATGTGAAGATGGCTTGTGGCGTGGCTGGAGGTGCTAACGCGGTTAGCATAAGGCGAGGAGTCTCCCGGCTCACTGGAGCGGCTTAGCAGATGGTCCACACTGGTATCACTCGTAAAGTGGTTTCCTGAGGCAGGAGAATAGGAATTAGTTTGGGAACGAGAGCAAAACAAAGCAAGACAGAGCATAACAAGACCAGGCAAGTCACCGTTAGGGGCAACGAACTGGCGTCGGCTTGAGGCTTTGGAGCTCCTTAAGAGCAGAAGTGATGATGAGGAGAGTGACAGCAGCTGATGGAAATCAGGAGCAGGGTGAAGCAGAACTGGAGGGGGAGGAGTCTTACAGAGGCACCATGACACCCTGCCCTTTAGGCCCTCCTCGGTAAGGAAAAAAGAAAAAAAAAGGGGATTACAGAAAAAAAGAAGAAACCTCAGGGTTGTCCACATGAAGGAGGGATCCTCCCTCAGGACAGGCAGGTGAACTCTTAGAGAATAATTAACTTATCTAAATCTACAACTACTTGTTTAACTAGCCCAGCAGATGGGCTTCATAGGCTTCTTAAGGTCCACAACCAAGTGTAGGAGAGGGAACAGAGGCGAGGTCCACAGCCAAGTACAGGAGCATGGACAAGCCCAAGTGGGTAAGTAGCATTAGAACTGACATAGTGCCCATATTTGTACCCATGTGGACTAGAAGTGGGATTAAAACAGGACCCATATGGGTCCCAACTGGGAAAAGTACTCAAGACCCATTTTGGCCCCACTAATGTGTCTATCAGTATTGCATATGGGTTTTATGTGGGAAACAAATGAGCCAAAATGTGGGCTATAAGTGGGTTTGTCTGCAGTTTCTATGGTGGTCCCAACTGTGTATGCCCACTTGGGCTTGAAGTGGATGGTCAGTGGGTTTCCTGTAGGCCCCAAGTGGTTAGGTAGCATTAGAACCATACTCATAGTTAACCATAACTTGTAGTTCTTCTTCTGTGGGCTGGAAGTATGATTGAGACAGGGCAGAGATGGGCCCCAATCAGGTAATTGAGCTATGACCGATTTTGGCCCCACTGATGCATCAATTAGTATTGCATATTGGGTTAATGTGGGACTTAAATAAGACACCATGTGGGCCATAAGGGGGTTTGTGCAGTGTTCCCATGGAGGTCCCACCTGTGTTTTCCTACAGTGCTATATACAAGTGAACCATTTAGGCTCCACTTTTACATCTAGCTTTCCTAAAACCCAAATGAGAAGATTCTGTAAAATCCCAGTATTTCACAACATAATTTTCCAAATGACTTCAACAAAATGCTTTTTAAAATGCTTGAATTTAATAAAAGAAAATAAATTATCCTGATCCGAAAACGAGATACAAGACCATGACAATGTCAACATAAGGTTTAACAGATAACACACAGGAAACAGATAACACACAGGATCTAAGTATAGTAACTTAATAAAATAAAGAACAACTTCACTTGGCACAGAACAATATCAACAACCTTAATGTGTGCAAATAATGTGACGAAGAAATAAATAAATCCAGTGAAAGATGTAAAACAAAATACTCATGGCATCCTTGACAGTTCCTGAGAACAAGCTCCATCGGCTTGTTTTTCTAGCTCTATTTGAGTCTTTATGGCTTGGTTTCCTCCCCTGTCTCGAGCTCCAATAAACCATTTGGAGAGGCCCTTCTCCACTTCCTTTAGTGGGACTGGTTGGTATCATTTTTCTTCACTGCTCCTAGAAAGAAATCACAAAAAACAAAGTATTCATTTTAGCCTGGGATTAAATTTACTAAATTATTTGTCAGGGATGAGTATAGATTAAGAAATTCAACTCTAATTACCATAGAAGACATCAAAAAGACACAGATAGCAAAACTTAATCCCTCCATGACGTCCAAACAGGTTATATTTCAGAGCCAACTCATTGGACACGAGGAAGCCAATCATTCTTCTGGTTGCATCATCCAGAGAAGAGTCCCCAATTTCTCCAACCACAGCAACCTTTTTTAATAGAGAAAATATCACAAGAAAGAAAGATGTAGTTAAAAGTTAACAGCTTAATTACATATACAAACAATAAAATGTTACTTTAAGAATTAATGTACGACTGCTGACATTAAATCTATATCGGCGAGTTTGTCATTCATGGCCTCAACATCTTGAGTGACGCTGCAGTTGACCTGACCAACACAAGGGACAAAAAAACAAAACTCTGAAATAAGCATTCCCTGAAGCAAGTGTTCAAGTAACTTTATATATAATACATATATATAACTATATATATTGAAGGGATCCTATTTGCTTTTTAGGCCCTTAAGCGTGTTCATGCATCGAGGAAGAGATGACCAGGATTCAAAAGATTAAAGATAAACAAGATTTATTGTCCCTAATACAGAGTTTTCTAAGGGTTGTAACAGAATCCCGGGTCTTGACTCCGGGTCTGCAGTGCACGTGGTTACGTGTGTCTTATGTGCAGGGGAGCACAACAATACAAGTCAATGAACACTTCTCAAGGAGAAGTATTTATAGGCAGGTGGGTTGGGCTCCACATTCTGGGTGCAGCTGCTGAGTCATCGTCCGTTGCTGCAGGCTGTCCCGGTTTGGAGCTGTTGACTGCATTCTTAGTTCTTATCTCCAGGTAGCTGGTTTCTGTCCAGTCTGTTCCGATCCTGTTGGGCCTGTCTGTCCTGTCCTCTGCAGAAAAGTGATTGACCACCCTGCCTAGGGTGTTGACCCTGCACAGCCTTGCTTCGCACACAACAAAGGGGATGGCGAAGACGCGGCTCTCGAGCCGCATATGGCCAATCTCGGGTCTTTGCATCTCATCATATTGTGGCGACCCTAGGATTAGCCCCGCCTTCAGCCCCTAAGACTCATGGGAAGTGGGGAATTGTCGGTGTAAAGTTCTTCATCATGAGTCAGGGGGCTGTGAGCAGAATTGAGATCCGTGCCGTTAGAATGAATGTGAGCGTGAGGAAAGATATAAGCATCACTGCTGGAAAGAAGATCATGCAATCAGCCTTTGAGTTTGCTTCTCCCTCTTTGAGACTTTACAGAGTTTTGGAGCACCATAAAAATGACTTCAAAGTACTGTGCCTCATTTCATTATATTTTACCTATTAACCCACACTCAAATCCAGCATAGGATGTCAAATAAAATGAATATATAATCATAAGAGTAAATTGGCAGCGTTTGTGTGTTTCGATTCTGCTCCAGACAGATAAGTGACCGCCAGTCATTGTTGCGCGGGTTACGCCCAATGCCGGAAAACATAGGTAAACATTTGACTGTTACCCTCATGGTTAAAATGGCGTAATTCAGAGTATAAAGATAAACAAGAAGATTCTTACTTTTTTACTGAACAGAATGGTAGGTGACTATGTTTCTTATTATGAGCTTTTAAAAACTCTTCCTGATCTGACACAAATTGTCTCCTTTATGAACAAGTTGAAGCTTTTCAAAGTGCACACACACACCTGACAGAGCATGCTTCGGTGAATAATGTGTTGACCGGGGCCTTCAGCCCCTAAGACCAGTGCTTCTCAAATAGTGGGGTGCGCACCCCAGGGGGGGCACGAAGCAATGCCGGGGGGGGGGGGGGCTCACGGTAGTGGCGGTCTTATGCGTAGGTAATACAGGCAATTGTCCGGTGCGCAAATTTAACGTGGGGGCGGTGGTGACAGCGACTCAGTGCTTGGAAAAAAATCTGGTCCATTATTAGGTTCCTATTATCCTATTATCTTTTCTATCACAGTTTGTATCAGCCTGAAACCTGTGAATTACCGTCCCTGCAGCCGCGCGTTCCTGTCTGCTGTCACACCTAGGGAGTGATATTTCTGCCACCACGTTGCACACAAAATTTCTAAGTTGAACACAAAACTTTCTAAGTTTTTTGCTCAAAAAAAATTTTTTTTTTGCTTTCAAAAATGTTTTTTGCGTTTGCAAAACACATTTTTTTTTGCATGCGTTGTGTCAAATCTCGCTTTTGTCTTCTCTTTGATTTTGCCGACTACTTTGAGCGCGACTTAGCGTGATATGACTGCCACTGGCATCACCAAAAAGAAATTCGCATGCGTTGTGTGTCATCTCACTTTTCTTCCTATCTTTGCTGAGTTAAGTTTCGGTTTGACATGACCAAGCTGCCATCAAACAGCTGCTGATTTCTTTTTGGCAATGCCAGTGGCAGTCATATCACGCTAAGTCGCGCTCAAAGTAGTATATATATATATATCCAGAAGGATCCCTCAAAGGGTGCAGTCCCATCCAACTACCGACCAATAACCTGTCTCTCCACAACATGGAAGCTCATGTCAGGCATCATTGCAACCAAGATAAATAGGCACATGGATCAATACATGAGCAACACACAGAAGGGCATTGGTATAGACTCCAGAGGAGCCAAACACCAACTCCTGGTTGACAAAACAGTCGCTCAAGACTGCAAGTCACGACACACCAACCTGTGCACAGCCTGGATTGATTACAAGAAAGCCTATGACTCAATGCCACACACGTGGATCACTGAATGCTTGGAGCTGTACAACATCAACAGGACTCTAAGAGCCTTCATAGGAAACTCAATGAAGCTGTGGAAAACCACCCTTGAAGCCAATGGCAAGCCACTTGCACAAGTTTCCATCAAAAGTGGGATATACCAAGGTGATGCTCTGTCCCCAGTGCTGTTCTGCATAGGTCTGAACCCCCTCAGCCAAATAATCAGCAAGACTGGCTATGGATACCGACTCAGAAATGGGGCCAACATCAGTCACCTCCTCTACATGGATGACATCAAGCTATATGCTAAGAGCGAATGTGACATTGACTCCCTGATCCACACCACCAGGATCTACAGTACTGACATTGGGATGTCATTCGGGCTTGAGAAATGCAGCCGGATGGTGACAAAGAGAGGCAAGGTAGTCCACACAGGAGGGATCTCACTCCCAGAAGGAACAATAGCAGACATTGAGGACAGTTACAAGTACCTTGGAATTCCACAGGCAAATGGTAACCTGGAGCAGGCAACAAGGAAACCTGCAACAGCTAAATACCTCCAACGGGTAAGGCAAGTCCTGAGAAGCCAGCTCAATGGCAAAAATAAGACCCGGGCAATAAACAGCTATGCACTGCCAGTTATCAGATACCCTGCAGGAATAATAAGATGGCCAAATAAAGAGATACAGACCACGGATGTTAAGACAGAAGCTCCTCAACATGCATGGAGGGTTCCATCCCAAATCCAGCACCCTGAGACTGTATGCTAGCCGCAAGGAAGGACTAAGGAAGGCCAAGGACTAGTGAGCGTAGAAGTCACTATCCAGGATGAAACATCCAAGATGCATGAGTACATCAAACTCAAGGCCCCAACTGACAGTTTGCTCGGTGAATGTCTCAGGCAATGGAGAGCAGAGGATACAGTGCTGGAGGACAGATCCTCATGAGAGGACAAACCCCTGAATGGGATGTACCACCGAACCATAACTGAAGTGGCTGATATCAAGAAGACCTTCAGGGTAGTCGCTGTGTTAACGCTGGCTAAGCTGCATTTGATGTGTGTACTGAGGGTTGACACTTTCCTTGAAATAAACACAAGTACAATGCTTGCTGTTGTATTCTAAGGAAAGGAGTGTTTTATGGAAAATAATACAGCTTTAATTGCGTGTTTGTGTGTGTACGTCTTGGCAGGTCAGTATGTGGCGTGGCTCTTTGACTCTCATTGCGAAAAAATTCGGCTCTTGGTGTCAAACTTGTTCGCCACCCCTGCCTTTAGCAGGAGGATTTTGAACTTGATTCTAGAATCAACTGGGAGCCTGTGAAGTAAAACTAACACAGGAGTGATGTGAATTCTTCTGCTAGTTCCTGCTAACAATCTAGCTGCTGCGTTCTGAACAAGCTAGAGACTTCTTCAGGAACATTTAGGACATGCTGCTAACAAAGATTTACAGTAATCCAGTCTAGACGTAACAAATACGTGGATGAGTTTTTCAGCATCGCTTTTAGAAAGTATATTCCTAATCTTAACTATGTTGCACATAGGAAAAAAATGAAGTTTTATACGCCTGAGATATTTGAGCCTTAAATGATAAATCTTGGTCAAATAAAACCCCCTAGGTTTTTAACTGTGGAATTGGAGGCTATACGTATGCAATCCAGAGAGATTATCTGATCAGACAGAGCATCTATGAGGTTTTTAGGACCTAGTATAATGACCTCAGTTTTTTCTGGGTTTAGGAGGAGGTAATTGATTTTCATCCAGGTCTTGATGTCTCTGATGCAGGCATTTGGTTTCTCTTTATGGTCATTCTGGCCAGGTTTAATAGATAAATACAACTGCGTATCATCTGCATAACAGTGACATTTAATGCTGTGTTTCCTGATCATGTTTCCTAAGGGCAGCATGTAAAGCATAATCAGGATGGGTCCTAGAACTAAACCTTGTGTTACTCCGTAGCTAACTCGAGTGCAATGAGAGGACTGTTCATTTACTTAATCAAACTGGAAGCCAGGACAGGCTCCGGCAGCCCCGTGACCCCGAAAGGGAAAAAGCGGTAAAGAAAATGAATGAAAAAAAATTAACTGGTACCTATAAGATAAATAGGATTAAAACCACTGGAGGGAAGATCCTCTGATCCCTATGTCCTGCTCTAATTTTTGGAGAAGAATACTGTGGTCGATAGTGTCAAAGGCTGCACTGAGGTCTAACAGGACCAGAATAGAAAGTAGTCCCTTTTCTGAGGCCAATAATAAGTCATTGGAGACTCGAACTTGTGCAGTTCAAATGTTGGGTTAAACCCAAAATTGGGTTATTCTGTCGCCTCCTCTTTTATAATATTTGTTGGGTATGTCCTAATTTACATATGCACTAAGCTCTAAGGAGGGTAAACAGATAAAACACAGCTGCAGTGCTATCAGAAAACATTAATTGCAACATGTCTATCTTTTCACAGTCTTCCCACATCATCTTTGGACATGCAAAGCCTTTCCTCACGGATAACTGACACAGAGTGGCCTTCAATTCCAGTCTTGACACAGATAACACATAGTTCTCATGCTGATGCTGGGAAGATTGCAATTTTTCAGTCCATAATTTCTAATGTATTCTGTTGGCCTGTTGGATGGGTCCCACCTAACTGAATGTCCCAATTTCCTGGACCTCCAGCTGCATCACTGCTCCTGAACACACTTTCCTGTCTGATTGTAGGTTGATGGACTGCAGTTTGTCAGAGATCAGCTGTGAAGCTCTGGTCTCAGCTCTGAAGAAAAACCCATCTAATCTGACAGAACTGGACCTGAACTGGAACAAGAACATGCAGGATTCAGGAGTTCTTCATCTGTGTGGTTTTCTGGAGAGTGCAGACTGCAGACTGCAGACTTTGAGGTCAGACTCCATGTTTCAGTTTTGTTCAGATCAATATGATGAGTACAAATAAATGACTGATGACATGACAGAACGCTGACTTGGCCCCCTCCCCCCACCCTGCATCCCCACTTTTAACATTTGCTACTGCTGACTGCACTCATTGCAACTCTGGGGCTCCTTTCTTTCCTTTTCAGTGACCTCAGAATCGGTCTTCTGCATAAAGGACTGAAACTTCCAGTGATTCAAACCTTTAGCTCAGATGAAGTTTATAGTTTGTGTTCCAAAACTCATTCCATTGTCCATCTTCAGGACTTCCACTCCCTGGCGGATGATGCAGTGATCTGCAGTTAACACACCAGTACACTTCTCCTGCATCCTTCCCTCTAGTTCACTTTTTTCACCACACATAGCCGCTGCTTCATCGATGTTAGTGCAACCAGTTTGTTTTATGACGGTTCCACTTTGACAAAAATTTTCAAAGATATCTTTGTTCCGTGATTGTTCCTCTGATTTGAAAGGAACTAGAGTGTTTAGTATCAGCAGAATCTTTCCATGGAACACCTGAATGCTGCTTTTCTTTTCTGTCCTCTTCAGTCTTCATCTGAATCTGTGTTGAACCTCATGGAAACTTCAGCAGTTCAAGTGGAAATAGTAATGCTGTCACAGCTGTGGAAATCTGCTTTCTAATTTAAGATTCCCACTTCAAGCCAGAATAATCTGTTGACTTTGATTCTTCAGACCTTGTTGTGTCTGTGACCTTCAGACACACTCAAATATTGCAGTGCTCTGTCATTTCTCTCTAACACAGTGGAAGATTTTCTAAGCTAAAGGTTCTTAACCCGGTTCTGTCTTAGCTTTGCTGTTCGTAAAATTTTTCAATGAAAACAAAGACAGTTAAATCACATTTGCTTACCGTATTTCCACGACCATATAGCGCACTGGGTTTTAGGGCACAGTCTCAATTATGGGTGCTTTTTCTGTATTTGACACACACATAAGGTGCACTGGGTTTTAGTGCACGGGCATGTTAAAACATCCCGGTAAAACGTGCTAGTGTGTGTTTAAAAAAGGCAGTGGGAGCAAAACAGAGTTGGTTGCGTTTTTTTTTTTTTTTTCCAAGCATCAATCAGCACCCAAAAATCTATCAAAGTTCTCGAAGAATATGCAGTGCAAGCAGACACTTGTTGAACCTTTCCTGATTTGTATGCATTCCACACACTCACACAACACCCCCCACACACGCCTACATTGAGCAAGGTCAGATACACCGGTTTTAGCACACACACATTCCACAACACACGTTAGCCCAAGCATCTACAATCATTCACAAATTGTGGCATAGCTCGCCCGGCGCTGCCTCCCATAAATAATGATGAAGGCCAACTTTTCCACCAGGTTGTGCACATCGCTACGGTGTTAGTCTCGTTCTTCTCTATAGGAAGGGATGTCAAAAGTGAGCTTGTACTCCGCTGGGAAGAAGTGGGAAGGAACCTGTTTACTTTTTATTAACTCACCCCTACTGAGTTAATACATTTTATAGTCTTCATAATCTGGTTCTGAACAGATTGATTCTTTTTAAGATTCACACGTGTATTTGGAATTTTTCAAACACCTGTTAATCCTTAACTCTTCTTATCTTCATATTGTAAAAATTAGAGTTTCTTTCTACATTTTCTTGAATATTTGGATATTTGAACATTGTTTGAATTTATTACTTAATCCGTTCCAAAGTTTAGTGTCACACACCGACACACTGACACTTTTCTTTGTGGTTCTCATCAGTTTGATCTTGAAGTTCCTACATCCCCTCAGTTTGTTCGTCCTTCATTTTCTAAGAACTGTTTTTGGATATTGAATGGTAACGATTTCCCACTAGCGCTGTATAGAAGTTGCGCAGTGTAAAAATCCACAAGGTCATGCAGTTTTAAAAGTCTGGATTGATACAATAAATTGTTTGTAAAATAAAGATATCCGGCTTTATGTACAATTCTGACTGCTCGTTTTTGAAGTAAAAAGAGAGGATGTAGTGGGCTCATAATTATTCCCCCAAATTTCTATACAGTAGCTAAAATATGGTAATGTTAAGGAGCAGTGTAATAAATATCGACTGTCATATTCTAATATATGTTTAGATTTATTTATGATTGGAATACTTTTCCAAACTTTAGTTTGTATGTATATTTGGTTTAATTGAGAGCTCGGTTTTGGCTTTGTAGTTACAAAAAAGCCTCACTTTGTTTTTATCTAGTTCTTTAATTTGCTGTAATCCTTCCATAATTTTATTTAGTTTAACTCTGTGTTCACCACATTGATGAGGAGAATAGAAGAATGGAAAATAGAATATAATTTGTCATCAGCAAATAATATGAGTTTTAAAAGTTTTGAAAAATTGAATGTATGTAAATATTGAATGGCAGCAGGCCCAGAGTTGATCCTTGTGGGACACCACAACTTATCTCTTTGGATTCTGATTTAAATTAATCGGTCTTGCCAAATTGTTTTCTTCCCGTTAGATTTTCAACCAAATTAGCACTAGTTCTCTTATCGCATTCAATTCCAGTTTGTTAAGTAGTAATATCATGAATGAGAGTGTCAAATGCTTTTTTTTTTTAAGTCAATACAGATTCCAGCAACATGTTTAATTGAATCGATTAGTCTAAAAGGGGCCCAAGTCCACAATTTTTCAAGAGATACTATATGTTCTATGGTCTTCAAGGGAAAAGTTATCTGATGATGTGCAAAAAAGTCCCAATTCCGTTGTAATGTAGTGCCTATGCTTGACATTGAAAAGGCATTAAGTGCAAAATTCCTGGACTTGGGCCTCTCTTGCATGGGTTTGCTTTATCCCATAGATGGCAGCACTAGTTATTCAATATGGCAGCGCCCCTGTTTAATTCAAGAAGGGCCCAAGTCCAGAGATTTTAGTTTGCTAGTCCTCTGAAATTACAATAGTGAGGTGCTTCATATTATAGCATTTGTAAGCTATGAACTGCTGCTAAATCTGGGTAAAGTATTAATCATTTGGTGTAGCCTCCCTTTAAGCTATGCAATTAAAATAATTTCCTGGAAAAACAAACCTTTTGGACTTGGGCCCCTTTTGAACTAACCAATTCAATTGATATCAGCGAATTTTCATTCACATTAGAGAGAGGGATTGAGTGTGGGATCCTTTTAAATGGTTGAAAAATTGAAACGGGGTCTTGAACTGGCGACCTCTGGCACCAAAACTTCTCCATGTATTTCTATGGGGTAAAAAATCCCGGAAAAATGCTTTACAGCATTCAACCAATTAGCCCTACACAATGAATCACACATTCATCGTTATTGTGATATCAAGCTCTTCTTGGAGCCGGTTTAGCTCGTGTTGGTTTGCGGCACCTTCTGTCCGAGAAACCAGGGTTCGAAACTGGGCTGCTACCTGTTCCCTTCTCTGCTTCTGTGTGCTGGTTCCAAGCCCGGATTGTTTGAGAGGGTTGCGTCAGGAAGGGCATCCAGCATAAAACATTGCCAAGTTAACCATGCGACTCATCCTCGGAAGTAAGGATTATTAGCTGTGACGACCCCTGTTGGGACTAAGCCGAAAGTGAAAGAAGTGATATCAAGCTGTTCAATTCATATACATTGATCCCTCGCTATATCGTGTTTCATCTTTCACGGCTTCACTGATTTTTTTTTTACAGTGCAGATATTCTTACAGTGCATTGCACTTCAGCGCACGGCACAAGAATGGGACCCTTTGATTGCAGCTCTCAAATATAATCGAAGGTGGCATATCCGTTTATAAAAATCTTCTTGCTCAGAAAAAAAAAAGAGCGCCAACAACTACCCATAGCAATGTTCTTCTCTCGGAGAAAGACTCCTGCGCCTTCAGTAGAAACAGACGCTACAGCAGAGCGGAGTCAGGGCGAAGAGGCACAGCTGGGACTGAAATATGCAAGTGACAATGTTTCCAAACTTGTATTACTATATTAAAATTATTGTTTTAAACAAATTTTGGGCTTTAAAACATGTTTTGATTTTTGGTTTGATTCTATAGTTCGGCATTGCATTGTAAAATAATAAAATGAATAAAGCTGACTACTTCACGGATTTCACTTTTCGCGTGTTATTTTTGGAACGCAACTCCCATGAATAACGAGGGATCACTGTATAGCAAAAAATGGGGAAAATACCAATAAATGGATAGCTTAAACATGCAAAAACAATCTTAAGGCACCTTGAAGTATTTAACAAATCAAATACATCCATTCAAGCATTTGACCAATCGGATGGACCCCATCACATTGGAGCTCTCTTATGTGAGATGTTTGCCTCCTATGTAGACTAGGGTCATTTGGAGTATAATTTAAGGTTTGTTGACTCTTATTTAAACTGATGCAGTCAAATGGAAAATATGATTTTGGTTGTTTTGGTATTTATTTATCCATCACAAGTTATATTGTCATTGCTATATTAATCACTAATCGCAATCGCAATCGTAAAATGCGAGTTTTCCTCATTTCGTTCAGCCCTAATTGTAATACATTCCAATATTCCACCAACTGCAGTTGGTAATTTATCAATTATGGTTAACTTATTTTCTTTTTTTTCACACATATTGCGACACCTCCATCTTTTCTGTGTATTCTGTTCACATACTTAAATTCACAATTTTCCAATTCAAAGTCAATGTCTTTATGATATTTAAGGAATGCCCCCATATTCTGTAGATAGTCCTTGATGAAGGTTCACTCCGTTAATGAATACGCCAGCTCAGGTGTCTTTACGCTCGTTCAATTTATGGCAGAGATGAAACGCCATAATCTCAGACCTGCATGGTGTGTTCCTTGTTCTTTATGATGCTCTCTGCACTTTAAATGAACCTCTGAGACTATTACAGAGCAGGTGCATTTATACGAAGACTTGATTACATATAGGTGGATTCTATTTATCTTCATTAGTCATTTAGGTCAACACTGGATCAATAAGAGATCCTCACTGAACATCTGGAGAGAACTTGCTGTACCAAAGGTAAAAGGGGGTAAATCATTTTGCATGCCCAATATTTTAGCTTTTTATTTGTTAAACAAGTTTGAAATATCCAATAAATTTTGATCCACTTCATCATTGTGTCCCACTTGTTAATTCTTCACTAAAAAATTGCAGTTTTATATCATGTTTGAACCCTGAAATGTGACAAAAGTTTGAAAAGTTCATGGCGGGTCCATACTTTTGCAAGGCACTGTATTTAGCAATTAATATTTAATGATTACAAATTACATTTCTTTTCTCGTCTGTTTTAACTTCACTTTAAAGTCCTTTTAGATCTATGGGCCCGCAAAGAGGTAATGCATTTTCACGTACATGTCACCATTTTGCAGCCCTTTATTTTAAAATGTCATCTGTCAGTCTATCATCAGTACTGATGTTGTAAATTGTATATTTTTCTTTCCTTTTACTTATTCTATTTTTATGTATATAATTTTTATTTTATTTTATTATTTTTCTTCCCCTGAACAGACACGAGAGAGTAAGAAACGGTATTTCGATTCATTGTATGTGATGCACATGTGAAGAATTGACAATGAAGTTGACTTTGACTTTGACTTTGATCCCTCCTGAGTGACTTTACCAAGTTCCTGGACCTCCAGCTGCATCATTGCTCCTGAACACACTTTTCTGTCTGCTTTCAGGTTGGAGAACTGCAGTTTGTCAGAGATCAGCTGTGAAGTTCTGGTCTCAGCTCTGAAGAAAAACCCGTCTAATCTGACAGAACTGGACCTAAGCTGGAACAGGAATCTGCAGGATTCAGGATTCCTTTATCTGTGTGGTTTTCTGGAGAGTCCAGACTGCAGACTGCAGACTCTAAGGTCAGACTCCATGTTTCAGTTGTGTTCAGATCAATATGATGACAAAGTTGTGTTGACCCAAAGTGAACAGAAATGTCCACAATGTATATCTGACTTTAGACTTTAAACTTTTGCTAAACATTCTGATCTTCTTCAGCTCTGAAATCTTCAGAAGAAGTGAAGGATGAAAAACATGAACTTTGTCTTTAAACTCAACTCTTTGTTCTGGATTCAGGTTAATGGGCTGCAGATTGTCAAAGTCCAGCTGTGTTGCTCTGGTCTCAGCTCTGAAGTCCAACCCATCCCACCTGACAGAACTGGACCTAAAATACAACAACCTTCAATCTTCAGATTTTAAGGAACTCCAGGATCTGGTGGAGAGTCCAAACTCCAAACTGCAGACTCTGAGGTCAGTAGAGGGTTGGAGTCAGTCCAGCTGCTTTCAGATGTTTGGTCCTAAAGTTAGTCTGAGAGCAAAGATGCAGAGTTTCCTGTGAAGCTGCAGCTTCTCAGTGAAGCTCTGAGGAAAATGATGACAGGCTTCAGGACAACAGTCAGCCAATCAGAGCAGCAGAAGCTCCAACAGGTGAAGATGACAGGTAGCTGCTGCTCTGAACAGGACTGAGGTTCCTTTATGAAGGTAATAATGTGTCTAAATGGACAAGCTTATAGGTTTGATGTGAGAACTTGCTTACAAAAAATCTGAGTCTTAATTTTTAGCTGATGTAACCATAAACATTTATTCATTTTTGAGGGATTATTGTTTTTCACAGAATTGTGTTTTCATGGAGTTTGCACTTTGTTGGCGGTCACTTGGCAGAAAAAAACTATATTTTTTTCTTTTGAAAGGCATTTGTAGTTCACTCTCTGTTAATACAAAATGACTGAGATACTTGCTGACACATATGAACATTTATTATGAGACACTTTTTCTCTGTCTCTCTCATTTCTCTCTGTAGGTGGGAGTACTAAAGAGTCTGATGTTCCTCCTGGTGGAGCAGAGAGGAGCAGCAATAGCAGCTGGTCTGCAGAACAGAACAGATGAGAGCTCCTCCCTCCTGATTCAGAGGGGAACAGTGGGCAGCAGCTGAAAGGAGGGAGTGGAAATGGGAAAAGTTCTCTGCACGTTTCTCCTTTCCAAGAACAGAGGGACACGACACCATGAACAGCAGAAGCTAAAGAGTTGGAAAACATGCCCAAAGCTGCAGCACCACCTGCAGAAAGATGCTTCCTCTTCAGGCTCCGCCCCTCCACATCAAGAGCTGCAAGGAGAAGATCAGAGTTTCTGCTGAGCTGCTATTGGAGCTTTTAGGGGGTCAGATCTTTAGGAACATTTGCTGTCAATGAAACCATTAAGTAAAGTGTTTTTTTAAGATCAGATTGATGACATCATCAGTTGTGGAAACACTGGAAAATGAAAATCCAGCATAGAAGTAAACATCATGAGCTTCTTGTTTGAGTCTCTTGATTTTAGGATCATCAAGCCAGAATCCAAGCAGCTCCTTCATCTTGATGAAGCTCCACCCTCTGACCTCCATCAGTCATCTCCAGACTCCACCCCCAGTCTGCAGCAGCTTCTGCTGGCTCCATCCTCTCTCTGTGAATCTCTGCAGAGTTTTTCTGCAGCTGCTGGTTTTTCTGCAGCAGCAGCATCAGAGCCAGAGAGCCAAAGAAAGTGGAAAGTCTGAGAAGGAAGCAGCTCTGAAGCTCTGCAGCTGACGGTGCAGCTTCAGGACTCATGAGGAGGACCACATGCACGGCTCTGATGATGCTGAACGTCTCCACTGTTTAGTTGATCTGGAAGTTAAAGGGTTAAGTGCAGAAACCCAGGTGACCTGCGTGAGCTATGATGGAGCGAGAGCAGAAACTATTTCTCCTCCCAGTTCTGCTGTCGCGCAGTAGTATCGGTTTTAGGCACAGGTGTGCAAATTTATTGGGGGGTGGGGGTGGGGGGTTTGGGGGGTGACAGTGCTTGAAAAAAATCTGCTCCTCTATTGGTTACTATTATCTGCTATATCACAGATTTGGAACAGCCTGAAACTGTGAACTCCCATCCCTGCAGCTGCTCCTGTCTCATCCTGTATCAATATTTGACATAAAGACAGCAGCAATGTAGGAAAACAGCTGCACTTTATGAGATCATAAATAAACAATCATCATTTAGAAAAAAAATCAGCACAATGTTTTGTATCTATTTCTTCAGACTAAAAAGGTTAAATATATTGGTGCTGCTGTGTTAACGTTTCAGATCAATTTACATTTAATATTATCTATTGAATTAATTATTTTTCTCAGTTCAGTTGGTCAAAATGTTTCCAGTTTAAATATTGATTGACAGTTTTTTTTTTATTTCAGGCACTTCAAGTTTTTTTTGGCTTTAGACTAGAACAGGGTTTCTGTGTGGCTAAATACATGTAATATTTATTGAAAGTGGATTCATTTTGCTTTTTTCTTTTGTAAATGTTAATAGATACAATTTTAGGTATACTTACACAATTTTTATAGATACTAACCTAATATATTGTCACAGCTTAAGTATGTGGGTGGGGGGATGGTTGGTAGGGGGGCGCGAAACATTTTCTTTTGCCTAGGGGGGGCCTTGCAAAAAATAATTGAGAAGCACTGATCTAAAGAGAAAAAATAAGAATATGAAAAAGCTTTCAACTGTAGCCAATAACAATCCTGGGTTGGGTTGTTTAAAGGTTCAAAAACTGTCTGTTTCTACAGTTCATCTTCAGTTATTTGTGTCTTTCTGATGTTGTGTCTTCTTCCACATTCCACATATTCTCATCACCACCTTGTTGCTGATTCCAGGGCCACCAGTTTTTCCTGCCTTTGCTGTGGGCGTTTGCTCCAGGTTTGCCTCACTGTCTCCCTTTTGGATTAGAAACCTAGTACCACAGAAATAAAAAAAAATTCTGCAGATCCCATGTTTGCTACTAGAGGGCAGCACAGCAGCTTCAGTCTTTGTCATTGTTGCTGTGTGAGCCTGAAGGAGCTTCAAAGTGAACTAGCTGCAGCTTGGTTCAGACAAACCTCCACATTCACACACAGATGTGATCCTGAAGAAGTCTGAACAGAACATTTCAGGAGAACTCTTCAGTCCAGAACATGAGCCTGCATTGTTCCTGAAACTGGCATCAGAGTTCTGCTCTCTGCTCCAACAGAACCACCTTCATGAGCTCCTGGTTTCTTCTTGTTAAGTGTTGAATGTATAGAATTTCGCTCTTACTCTTTTTACTCCATTTCCCATGTGTAACTTCTGTTCCCATGAGTCATTGTTGTATCTCTGTGTCGAGGGTTGCTGACATCACTCGTTACGAATGAGCTCTGATGTACGAGGGAGAAGTTTTTGCTCCATGCTCAATGGTTAATAAATATGCTTAGAGGAGGCTAAAGTTAATCCTGTCCCAGAGTCTTCTTCATCTATCCACCACGCGGATGAAAGATTGGAGCTGCACTCAACAGGTTATGGGCCCAGGCAGCAATGGATGCAAGTGAGTTTGGACAGAAGAAAAAAAAAAGCACGAAGAATTACGCGAAGCTTCTGCTACTTGTGAACCAGCTTGGAGATGAAAGGAAGTTATTGTCGGGACAGTCCACATGCGATGTATTGCGCATCACGGAATAAAGTTGCTAACAGCTGAAGGAAAGAAAAAGAACAACTGAAAGAGCGACATGAAAAATGGCAGGCAGATCAATGACGGGAATCATGGCGGCACCGCAGCTTTTCTTCGACGGATCCGAAGATAATTATGATCTGTGGGAAACAAGATTTCTGGGTCACCTACATAGCCTAAAGCTTAAAGAGACTATTTTACGAGCACCTGTTGGCGCCAACGCGGAACAACTTGCGGGAGATAGCAGGAAGAACGCCGACTGCTATGCAGAGCTTATAAGGCTGGTAGATGACAATAGCCTGTCTTTGATATGACATGAAGCGGCAGATGACGGCAGAAAAGCCCTCGGGATATTAAAAGAGCATTATTCTGGAAAAAGCAAGCCACAAATAATATATATGTACACATCTTTAACCAAGCTACGCATGACGGAAAAAGAGAGTGTTACAGACTATATAATAAGAGCAGAGAACATCATTGCTGCATTAAGAGATGCCGGTGAAACGATGAGCGACGGACTAATCATAGCCATGATACTAGCTGGACTGCCAGATTCATTCAAGCCCCTAGCCATTCCTGTGACACAAAATGAAGATACAGTCACATTAACAGACTTTAAAAGAAGACTGAGAGTCTATGAGGAGTCAGAGAAAATGAGCAGAACAGAAGCTGACAACATGATGAAAATGCATGTGAAACAGAGACAAAGCAGTCACAAAACTCAAGCCACGTACAAGAAAGATGAAAGTACCACTGTGATATGTTACAAGTGACAAGAGCCCAACTACGAAACGCAATCTTTATCCCATCATATCCACATGACATCTTTTCCATGGCAAGGGCAGCCAATGGAGGAGCAACAATCACCTTCAAAAGAAGAGAGAGCACCATGGTCACTAAAGATGGTAGCAGGTTTGATATCCACAAAAATGGAAACTTGTACTACTTACCGACTGTTGAAGAAAGTACTGATGATCAGTGTAAAGTGTGTAATGACATTCAAACTTGACATGAGATCTTGGGTCAATGTCACTATGATGTCAGGAAGTTACAAGGTGTTGTAAAAGGTATGGAAATCAAAGGGAGTTTAGGAAAACCAGATCAGCTGTGTGAAGTGTGTACACAAGGGAAATGTACAGAAACCAGGAACAGAGAGCCAAAGACAAAGGCCAAGCAGCCATTAGAATTAGTCCATACTGATTTAACTGGTCCAATGCCCACACCAAGCATGAAAGGACACAAATATACGCAATCTTTTACTGATGACTATTCAGACACCATATTCATAAATTTTCTCAAGTCGAAGAGTGACACAGTGACAACTACTAAAAGTTTTTTAGCCGATGTTGCACCTTACGGAGAAGTTAAGTGCATTCATTCAGATAATGGCACCGAATTTACCAGCAGAGATTTCCAAACCTTGTTAACCAAGAAAAGAATCAGACATGAACCATCTGCACCCTACTCACCACACCAGAATGGAACAGCAGAAAGAGGTTGGAGAACACTATTTGACATGAGTAGATGTTTAATGATAGAGAACAAGCTACCGGATAAGTTGTGGAACTATGCGATACAGACATCAGCTTATGTAAGAAACAGGTGCTACAACAGACGCACAAAGAAAACAACATATGACTAACAGTTAATGAGACTGGACCCAGAAGCAGGACAGAACAGAGATGGTTGATAAGAAAGAGTCTTTAATCAGTCCCAGTGGTGGTGGTGGAGTTCAGGCTTTGACGACTGGATCCTGGACGGCAGATGAGACCAGAGGTGTGGAGGACGCTGGAGGCAATTTCTGAAGGAGCAGATAACAGTGGATTAGGATTCTTGGCATAGGCATAGGTATAGGCATAGAAATGGCTTAGACAAGGTCTAGAGCTTAGCATTGGTCAATACTCTACCGCTGAGAGCAGACGGACTGACATCGGCTGGAAGGTGAGGAGACCATAAATAGGCTGAAGGTGACGGACAGTGTAGACCGGATGGCCGTCCACCAGCCGGGCTGGAGGAGGGGGTCAGGATGGAGGGCACAGCGGACTGGAGACCACAGGTTTGAGGTGGGAGACGTGGAAGACCGGATGAACCTTCATGGAGCTTGGAAGACGTAGCTTGACACTGGCAGGATTAATGACAGAGTCCACAATGAAGGGTCCAATGAAGCAAGGGGACAACTTCCGTGACTCGGTGTGAAGGGGAAGATCCTTAGTGGACAGCCAAACCTCCTGTCCTGGAGCATAAGGGGGAGCTGGAGAATGGCGCCTGTCAGCAGAGGTCTTGGCACGTTGAGTAGCATGTAGAAGCGACTGCCTAGTCGCCAACCAGACCCTGTAACAGTGGCGGATGTGATCTGCCACAGAAGGAACAGTTAAGTCAACCTCTTCAGACGGAAACAGAGGGGGCTGGTAGCCCAAAGAGGCCTCAAAAGGGGACCTTCCAGTGGCAGAAGAGACCAGACTATTATTGCCGTAATCTATCCAGCTCAGATGGTTAGACCACGAGCTGGGGTTCTGGGAAAAAAACGCAACGTAGGGCAGACTCCAAATCCTGGTTCGTGCGTTCAGTCTGGCCATTGGTTTGGGGATGGAAACCAGAGGACAAGCTGGCAGTGGCACCCAGTCCCTGGCAAAAGCTCTTCGAGACCTGGGAAGAAAACTGGGGGCCACGATCTGAAACTATGTCACAGGGAATGCCATGGAGCCGGAAAACATTGTCAGTGAGGCACCTGGCAGTCTCAGTAGCAGTGGGTAGCTTGGGCAGAGCCACAAAATGAGCAGCCTTGGAGAATCTGTCCACTATAGTTAAGATGACAGTGTTCCCTTGAGAGGCGGAGAGTCCGGTGACAAAATCCACTGCTATGTGAGACCATGGTCTGGAAGGGACAGGAAGTGGATTAAGAAGGCCAGCAGAAGCTTGATGGGAGGATTTGCTAGTGGCGCAAGTGGTGCAAGCGGCCACATAGGCCTTAGTGTCTGAGATGACAGAAGGCCACCAGAAATGCTTGGAGCAGAGTCCGACTGAAACCCAGATGACAGGAGAACCGGGACGCATGGACCCAAGTCAAACTAGAGACTGGACCGACGCTGGGACATACAGGCAATTGGGTGGTCCACCTCCGGATCAGTGGCCAGGGTTTGCTGGATGGCGGTCTTGATCTCCCAGGAGAGACTGGCAAGCACACAGGAGGGAGGGAGGATGGGACTTGAGGAGGTCTCTGGTTCTTCATGGGAATGCAGGCGGGAGAGCACATCAGGTTTAACGTTGCATGACCCATGGCGAAAGGAAACACTAAAATTAAACCTACTAAAAAACAAAGCCCAACGGGCCTGACGAGGGTTGAGTCTTCTGGCTGAACCGATATATTCGAGGTTCTTATGATCTGTCGAGACTATAAAGGGAAGTTCGGCACCCTCCAGCCAATGGCGCCGTTCTTCCAAGGCCAATTTAATGGCCAGTAATTCCCTATTACCAAAGTCGTGATTGCGCTCAGAGGGGGACAGTTTGCTGGAAAAGAATGCACATGGGTGAAGCTTCCCATCAGGAGTGCGTTGGGAGAGGACCGCCTCCACCCCGGTATCAGAGGCATCCACCTCCACCACAAACTGTCAAGAGGGATCGGCTTGGGCCAACACTGGGGCGGAGGTGAACCGGGTCTTAAGAGGGTTGAGGCATCCTCAGCTTCCTGGCTCCACGAAAAAGGAGTCTTGGGAGATGTAAGAGATGTTAGATACAATGCTTCTGAAGTTGCGCATGAAGTGACGATAGAAATTGGAAAAACCAAAAGAACCCAAAGAAAACGCTAAAGGTCTTTACGGGAGGTTGGTCGGAGCCATTCCTTAATGGCAGCGACCTTTGCGGTATCCATGTAAACATGACCCTTTTCTACAACGAAACCTAGGAATGAGATCTTGGGGACATGGAATTCACATTTTTCCGCCTTGATGTAAAGTTTATTTTCGAGGAGTCTTTGGAGGACCATATGCACATGTTGGACATGGGAATCGAGAGAGGGGGAATAGATAAGAATGTCGTCCAGGTAGACAAACACGAACCGATTAAGAAAGTCTCTGAGCACGTCATTTATGAGTGCCTGGAATACTGCTGGTGCATTGGTTAACCCAAAAGACATCACCAGGTACTCAAAGTGGCCTAAAGGTGTGTTGAATGCTGTCTTCCATTCGTCTCCCTCCCGCACGCGCACAAGATGGTAAGCATTATGGGTCTCAGGCAGGCCGGCTGGGACTTGTAGTTTTGTGAGCTGCGGCGCTCGTGGAGGCGGTTATCAATTCGAATGGCAAGTGTAATCAAAGACTCAAGAGAAGCCGGTTTATCATAATGCAATAGTTCATCTGTGATTGAGTTGGTTAATCTGTTATAGAACACTTCCTGTAGGGCTCGCGTGTCCCAACCTGCTTCCCTGGCTAGGATGCGGAAGTCAACGGAGTACTCAGCCACTGAGTGTCTCTCCTGTCAGAGACAAAGCAGTCTCCGGCAGGAGTCGTGGTACTTTTCTGGCGTTTTAAACACTTGTTTGAAATGCCCCCAAAAGGCTTGAAAAGACAATGGAGTGGAGCTGCGATTAGCCAAGAAGGCTTCTGCCTATTCCAGAGCCCGACCTCGCAATAAACCAACGACGAAGGCGATCTTGACTTCATCCGAGGAATACATGGCAGACTGTTGCGAGAAGACCAGAGTGCATTGCAGGAGAAAACCACGACAGTGATCGGTGGTTCCGGAATATGGATCTGGGTTAGGAATACGTACTTCATGTACGGGCGAGGAACTCACAGGAGGCGGCTGAGGGGGAGGAGCAGCTGAAGACGAAGGTAAGTGCATCGCGTCTGCGATTGTTTGAAGCAGGGATTGGAGTTGTGCTAGTTGCTGCGAGATGGTCTGATGATTGCTTGACAGACCGTCGATCATGTGTCCTTGTCGGTCCAGGGTAGAGGCATGGGTGGACAGAGTCTGGTTAATGGGGTCTGAGCCTGCTGGGTCCATATTGGTCAGTCTGTTTTGTTAGAGTTAATGAGACTGGACCCAAAAGCAGGACAGAACAGAGAATGTTGATAAGAAAGAGTCTTTAATCAGTCCCAGTGGTGGTGGGGTGTTCAGGCTTTGACGGCTGGATCCTTGACGGCAGATGAGACCAGAGGTGTGGAGGACGCTGGAGGCAATTTCTGAAGGAGCAGATAACAGTGGATAAGGATTCTTGGCATGGGCATAGGCATAGAAATGGTTTAGACAAGGTCTAGAGCTTAGCATTGGTCAATACTCTGCTGCTGAGAGCAGACGGACTGACATCGGCTGGAAGGTGAGGAGTCCATAAATAGGCTGAAGGTTGACAAGGAGACTGGAAACAGGTGAGACGATGATTTGCCAGTAGTAGTGGGAGGAGCCCATAATCCTAACAAATGAACTGTTTACTGGCAAGGAACCAAACTTATCCAAACCGCAAAAATTCGGATCTGAATGTTTAGCTTACAAACAAGAAAAGAGAAAACTTGATTCAAAATGTGAGCCAGGCATTTTCGTCGGATATGACAAAAACAGTCCAGCTCTTCTGGATTATTATCCGGAAACAGTTCAGATTCAGAAACACAGGTTTGTAAAATTCACTACAAAGACTACCAGAGAAAAAGAAACTCAGACACCAGAGAAGTGCACAGAACATGATGTTGGATACATACATCCTCAGGTTCCTGAAAATGATGACGATGACTATACAGAAAACAAACCAAGTCAGGATGATGTTTTCGAAACTTTACTTCAGCAGAGTCAACGTGCACAACCAGGTGAAATCAGTGAGACTGTAAGCCGAAGGATCCCACCCAGAATCAGAAAGAAACCGGTTCATCTACAGGATTTTGAGACTGATAAGACAGTGGACAAAATACATGTATGCATAGACTCTTGTTATAGAGCAGTTTGTGACATTCCCCAAAACTTCAGAGAGGCAGTGACATCCAAAAACTCAAAACAGTTAAAAAACGCAATGGATGATGTTAGAATGTGATCCCAATTACAGTTTTATTTTCTATACCTGTTTTTCTGATGTATTTTATTTTGAAACAAGCCATCATCATTTCCTGTTTATTTGACTCACGTGTGTTACATGTGGGTGTGTCTAAATAAATATGGCAATCACTCTCAGCTGTGATCGGCAGTTGAGAGTGGAGTCTGAGAGTGAAACGAATTGTTTGCTCGTGTGTTTAATCGAGTGGGAAAGTCCAGGTACCACGCAAAGACGCTGTAGCATTGCGAACCTCAGGTTATGGGCCCAGGTGAAACCTGAGAGTTTTCCACTGAGGTGAAGAAGTTGGCACCATGAGCAGACGAACAGCTGATACGAGCCGCTGGTCACGGCTTCTGTTTGATGGAGATGAGAAAAACTATGAACTCTGGGAAACGAAATTTCTGGGTCACCTTCGATTACAAGGATTAAAAGACACTATTTTGAATCCAGCCGATGCTGATGATGATGACGACGAGGACTCAAGTAAAAATGCGGAGGCATATGGTGAGCTGATCCAGTTTCTGGATGATAAGAGCCTGTCGCTGGTAATGCGGGAGGCAGCTGATGACGGGCGCAAAGCATTACGGATCCTGAGAGACTATTACCAGAACAAAGGGAAACCTCGGATCATCAGTCTTTACACCGAACTGACTTCACTCAACAAGGCGGAGAATGAAAGTGTGACTGAGTATATGATTCGCGCTGAGACCGCGATCACGGCCTTGAGAAATGCCGGTGAAACCCTGAGCGATGGCCTGCTGGTCGCTATGGTCTTGAAGGGGCTACCTGAATCTTTCCAACCATTTGCCATCCATGTCACACAGCGAGATGAGACCATGTCTTTTGCTGAGTTCAAAACAAAGTTGCACAGCTATGAGGACACTGAAAAAATGCGCGCTACAGCAGCAGGTGACAACGTGATGAAGGCAGAGGTACACCAGAGAGGGAGACCCGCCAGCCCAGGTGAGCAAGGAGCAGAGAAGGACCTGACGTGCTACAGATGCGGCATGAAAGGACATCTGGCCAGAACCTGCCGGCGCAAGCTGTGGTGCAGCTTGTGCAGGAGCAGCACACACCGGGACAACACCTGCAGACGCAGACAGCGCAGAGAACGGGACGACGCACGCAAAGCCTGCGGTGAGGTGGAGAGCCAGGATAAAGAGTTTGCCTTCCGAGTGAGTGAAGGAGCGGGCATCAACCGGAAAGGTTTGATGGTCGATTGCGGGGCGACTTCACACATCATCACCGATCTCCAGAAGTTCAGACGCTTTGATGAGAACTTCCAGGCCGGGTCACACTGCGTGGAGCTGGCTGATGGGACAAAGTGCAAAGGAGTGGCGGAGCGCCGCGGTGACGCGGAGGTCTGTTTGATTGACAGCAGAGGCAGACGTGTGACGGCTGTATTGAAGGATGCTCTGTACATCCCATCCTACCCACAAGACATTTTCTCGGTGGGAGCAGCAACAGCCAGTGGAGCCACTGTCATCTTCAAGAAAAGGAAGGACGTATTGCTTCACAGAGACGGTACGAAATTTTACATTTATGTGCATGATGGACTGTATTATTTGCGTACGAGTAAAAATGAAAACTCTGATGACCAATGCAAAGGGTGTTTTGACATGCAGACATGGCATGAAATTCTGGGACATTGCAACTATGCAGATATTCAGAAGTTGCAGAATGTCGTTAATGGTATGAAATTCAAGGGTCCAACTACTAAACCTCCTACCTGTGAAGTGTGCATTGAGGGTAAAATGTACCAAACTAGAAATAGAGATCCTGACGTGAGAGCTAAAAGACCTTTAGAGCTTGTTCATACCGACTTGGCTGGACCAATATATCCAGAGTCCAGAGATGGTCACAGATATGCTGTTTCATTCACTGACGATTTTTCTGGTGCAGTTATGGTGTATTTCATAAAGAATAAGAGCGACACTGTTTTGGCTACAGAAAAGTTTCTAGCTGACGTTGCTCCATATGGGAATGTGAAATGCTTTAGGTCTGACAATGGCACTGAATTTAATGGAAAGGCTTTCCAGGACCTTCTTCGTAAGCATCGTATTAGACACGAGACGTCAGCTCCTTACTCGCCGCACCAGAACGGAACTGCCGAGCGGAACTGGCGCACTCTTTTTGATATGGCTCAATGTATGCTTATTGAAAGCAATCTACCTAAAGAGCTGTGGACGTATGCAGTCCAGACTGCTGCTGTAGTAAGAAACAGGTGTTTTAACAAGCGTATTGAGCAGACACCAATTGAAGCATTGACGGGTAGACGGCCTAACCTGTCCAGGATGCAGAAGTTTGGCACAGAGTGTTTTGTCTACTAGCAAGATAAAAGAAAACTAGACCCAAGAAGTACAAAGGGTGTTTTCCTTGGTTATGATAAAAACAGTCCTGCATACATTGTTTATTTACCAGACACTAAGAAAGTGCAGAAGCACAGGCTGGTGAAATTTTTGTCTAAGACATGTGCTGAGCAACAAACCCAGACTCTCCTGACACCTGTAGATGACCTCACAGAATATATGACAAAAAGTCCAAATCTCCATGTTAAAATGGAAGGACAACCTGGTGTGAGAGGTGAGTCGGAAGTTACTCCATTCCCAGCACAACCAGAGGAGGTTAAACATGAACCACAGTCCAGACGTTACCCTTCTAGAGAGAGAAGGAAGCCAGACAGGTACACCGACTCTACAATGACTAAAACCCTGATTGAAGAAGAAACGGACCACCTGCGGAGTAATATTGATTATTGTTACAAAATCACATGCAACATACCAGTTTCATTCAGAGAAGCTGTTACCTAGAATCTAGAGAATGGGCGAAAGCAATGGATGAGGAAATGGCCTCATTAAGGGAAAACCATACGTTTACTTTGGTAAAGTTGCCTGAAGGCAGAAGTGCAGTGGGGGGCCGATGGGTGTATGCCATTAAAAACAACGTCGATGGAACGGAGACGTATAAGGCTAGATACGTTGCTAAAGGATATAGCCAGAAGATGGGAGAGGACTATAAGGAGACATTTTCTCCTACAGCCAACTTAACCAGTGTTAGAGTGCTGATGCAAAAAGCTGTTCAGGAGAACCTGATCCTGCATCAAATGGATGTGAAAACAGCGTACCTGAATGCACCATTAGACTGTGAAATTTACATGGAACAACCAGAGGGGTACGAAGTGAGGTTACACACAAATGAAAAGTTGGAAAAATCCCTGTATGGTTTAAAGCAATCTGGCAGAAACTGGAACAAAGTGCTTCATGATTATTTAGTCCAAAACGGGTTTGTACAAAACCAAGCTGACCACTGTGTCTACTCAAGGGAAACTGTTCATGACACGGTTATTTTGATAATTTGGGTGGATGATTTAATCATAGCAGCAAGTGATGAACATGTATTGAATGTTGTAAAGAACATGCTTACAGCAAGGTTCAAAATGAAAGACTTGGGAAAACTAAGACATTTTCTTGGTATTGATTTTGACCAGAAAGGTGAATGTGTAACCATGTCACAGAAAAGATACATTGAAAAGATCCTGGAGAGGTTTAACATGGGTGACTGTAAGCCAAGGTCCACACCATGTGAACATAAATTAGATTATACAGACAGTGAAGCACTGGGTGATGTTACTAAGTACAGGGAGGCGGTAGGCAGCCTCATATATCTAACTGTGTGTACCAGACCTGATTTAAGTTTTGTCGTCAGCAAATTATCACAATATTTTAGTAGGCCCACAGTACAGCAATGGAATACAGTTAAACATGTTTTGCGATATTTGAGAGGTACAAGTGATAAGTCTTTGTGTTTTAGAAAAAGTGAAAATCTTGGTATCCGAACTTATAGTGATGCTGATTGGGCTTCTGATGTACAAAACAGACGTAGTACAAAAGGTTATTGTATTAGCCTAAGTGAAGAGGGAACGTTAGTTTCCTGGAAAACAAAGAAGCAGCCCACTGTGGCACTATCCACCTGTGAGGCAGAGTATGTTGCAAAATACAAAATCCAAAAATCCAAAAATCCAAAATCCCGCAAAATCCAGTTAGCAGAAAGAGATGCAAACATATAGACATAAAGTACCACTTCATCAGATCATTGGTAAACAGTGGTAAGATAGTTTTGGAGTACTGTCCAACAGAAGAAATGGTGGCAGATTTGTTCACCAAACCAGCAACAAAATTTGTGTTAGAAAAATTTGACAAATTTGTGTTTGGATATGTTTGAACGTATGTCGAGAATACAGTAATATGGGATCAAGTGGGGGTGTTAGAATGTGATCCCAATTACAGTTTTATTTTCTATACCTGTTTTTCTGATGTATTTTACTTTGAAACAAGCCATCATCATTTCCTGTTTATTTGATTCAGGTGTGTTACATGTGGGTGTGTCTAAATAAATATGGCAATCACTCTCAGCTGTGATCGGCAGTTGAGAGTGGAGTCTGAGAGTGAAACGAATTGTTTGCTCGTGTGTTTAATCGAGTGGAAAGTCCAGGTACCACGCAAAGACGCTGTAGCATTGTGAACCTGCCAACAGATGAAGAGATGCGATCACTCACTGAGAACGACACCTTTAAACTCACTCACTTACCAACAGGGAAACAGACAGTGGGGGGTAGATGGGTTTATGCGTGTAAAAGAAACATTGATGGATCAGAAAAATACAAAGCAAGATTTGTTGCAAAAGGTTACAGCCAGAGACCAGAAATTGATTATGAAGAGACGTTCTCACCAACGGCAGACATGACGAGTGTTAGAGTACTTATGCAGAAAGCGGCACAGGAAAAACTCATTCTGCATCAGATGGACATCAAAACAGCGTATCTACACGCACCCATAGACTGTGAAATACATATGGAACAGCCAGAGGGGTACGAGACAAAGTCGGAGACAGGTGAAAAACTTGTGTGTATGTTGCAAAAATCTCTTTATGGTTTAAAACAATCAGGGATAAACTGGAATGCAATGTTACATGCATGGTTAACCGAGAATGGATTTGAACAAAATTCCGCTGATAACTGTGTGTATTCAAAACAGAAAAAGGATGAAAAGGTCATTCTACTAATAAGGGTTGATGATATAATTTTGGCAGCAAACAAAGAGAGTGTTCTGGAAAGTGTGAAAAAGATGTTAACTGAGAGGTTTAAAATGAAGGACATGGGAAGGCTGAAACATTTCCTAGGAATAGATTTTGAGCAGACAGACAGTGAAGTCAAAATGTCACAGGAAATGTATTTAAATAAACTACTGGAAAGGTTTGAAATGAAAGCCTGTAAGCCAAGAGAAACCCCATGTGAGTCAAAACTTGTGTTTTCAGAAAATGCTGAAAAAATGCAAGATGCAAGAAAATATCGAGAAACAGTGGGAAGCTTAATATACTTATCCACTTGTACTAGACCTGATCTTAGTTTTGTGGTTAGTAAGCTATCTCAGCATTTTTCTGAGCCAACAAGACAAAACTGGAACACAGTGAAACACGTGTTCAGATACCTTAAAGGTACAGCAAAACATGGATTGTGTTTCAAGCAAAATGCAGAAAGTTTAGGACTGAAGGCATACAGTGATGCTGATTGGGCATCTGATACTGCAGACAGACGCAGCACATCTGGATTTTGCATCAGCCTTGGTGATGGAAGCTCTTTCATTTCATGGAAGACAAGAAAACAACCCACAGTGGCATTATCCACCTGTGAAGCTGAATATATGGCTTTAGAATCAGCCATACAGGAATGCATTTACTTGGAGCATTTGCTAAATGGTATAGATAAATATCAGTACAATCAGACAAAAGTGTTTGATGATAACACTGGTACTATTGCCCTAGCAAGAAATCCAGTAAACAGACAGTGATGTAAACACATCTACATTAAGTATCATTTCATGAGGGAAACCGTAAAGAGTGGCAAGATAACTTTAGAATATTGCCCTACAGAGCAAATGGTAGCTGATGTAATGACAAAACCAGCCACCAAGTCAAAACTGAAGAGATTTGCTGAAGACATGTTTGGCACCTAAATGTGCAAAAGTTCTTTAAGATGTTTTCCAAGAAAAGAGGAAACTGTTTTATGTTTATGGTTAATATGAAGAGTTAAGAGCGAGTGGGGGTGTTAAGTGTTGAATGAATAGAATTTAACTCATTTTCTTTTTACTCCCTTTCCCACCATCACACGTTAAATGAATGAGCTCTGATGTACGAGGAAAAAGTTTTTGTTCCATGCTCAATGGTTAATAAATATGCCTAGAGGAGGCTAAAGTTGATCCTGTCCCGGAGTCTTCTTCATCTATCCACCACGCGGATAAAAGATTGGAGCTGCGCTCAACTTTTCTGGATCATCAAAAACAAGTCCTTCATTCAGACGCTCTCTGACTGAGTTCATGTCTGCACAGAAACCTTCAGGATTCTCTTCTTCCACACGTCTTTCACTCTGAAACTCTCTTCTGAATGTGGATCATCTCAGTCAGACGTTCAGCAGCATCAGAGCCGTGCATGTGGTCCTCCTCATGAGTCCTGAAGCTGCACCGTCAGCTGCAGAGCTTCAGAGCTGCTTCCTTCTCAGACTTTCCACTTTCTTTGGCTCTCTGGCTCTGATGCTGCTGCTGCTGCGGAAAAACCAGCAGCTGCAGGAAAAACTCTGCAGAGACTCACAGAGAGAGGATGGAGGCAGCAGATGAAGCTGCTGCAGACTGACAGCTGATGGAACTGAAGCACTTTCTACATTCTATTTCCAAATGTTCTACAGAATCCATCAGAGGTTGAAAGTGTTCCTCAGTACTGGAGTACTTTAGTTCAGCAGCTCCTCTTTTCCTCTAAGGTGAAGCTTCATGTGGACGACTTCTTCTTCTCTCCTCTTTTCTGGAGCTTGGGCTCCATGCAGTCTGATCAGCTCTGATTTGGGCTTCAGTTGATGTTTGTGATCAGGAACTCTGGATTCTTCTTAGAAGGAGACGTTCTGCCTCTTTAGCAGAGAGCAGAACGTTGATCAGGGGCCTCATTTATAAAACCTTGCGTAGGATTTGCGTCAGAAGTGGCGTACGGATGAAACATAGGAAGTGCGTATGCACAGAAATATTCAGATTTATAAAACCGTGCGCACGCACATCCTACGCATCTTTCCCTTAATAAATCACAATCAATTATAAATACAGCGCAGCTTTTGCGGCTTCATGACACGGCCATAGTTGCCCATAAATAGTCCGTGAAATGCCCACAAATGAATATTCGTTGATAGCGAAACTATGGCAAACACAGAGAGGAAATCAAAAAAACGGAACTTCACTCAATGTGAAGTAGAAGTTATCGTTGGCGAGGTGGAAAAGAGGAGAAAAATGTTGCTTGGAGGGTAGAGTGTGGGCATTACTAATGCCAAAAAGGCATGTGAGTGGCAAACGGTGGCAGACTGCCACGGGTGGGGGATGGGGGACAGGGGACACCGGAGCTGACCCCTCTTGATGAGAGACATTATTGGGAATCCCTTTGTGGTGGTGACTGAGGGGGGGGACCAACGCGCCAGATGCACCGGGTGACACACCCCCAAAAGCTCCAACAGGACGGCTGGAGGAAGTGAGAACCGGCTCATAAGCCACTCGTCCTCGTTTCCCAGCAAGTCTTCTTGCTGTCTAAAGATGCGTTCACTCCAAATTCTTCCATTTGCCACATCTTCTAAGATCCAAGATCAGCCATTGTGCGTCATTACGCTTTGTGATGGAGCATTTTATTTCCATCCATTTAATTGCATCTGACAAGCTACAGATGTCAGTAATAATCCACGTGGAAATGGGAAATTGTTCAGCGCAAATGTAATTTCTTGTTGCTTTCTGAATGGTTGAGACATACGCTATACATTGTTTTATCCAAAATAAAACAAACTAAAAAACCAGCAGCTGCAGAAAAACTCATAAACTATAGCTTATGACTATATCTTTGACTATATCTGCTCCGCCAGACGGACACATTGACGAGAATATCAGTTTTGTACATTATTTCGTTCTGTTAACTATATTATCTATGAGGATGAATTGCACAACATGCCAATATTGCAGAACATATTTCACTTTTCTTTTTGCAAATATGTGTTCATTTGAATTTCTGTTGTAATTTTCATTTGATTTTTTGTTTGTTTCACTGCTGATGGATCAAACGGGTGTTTGTGTAGCTGTTATTGTGAGACTTGCTTTGTGAAGTCTTCGTGTTATTTATGAGAGGCAGTATTGTCATTTTCACTTTCACGTGTTTCTTCCATCTGCCGACGGTGTCGCCGTTTCTCATTTCACCCGTTTTTGTGCATACGCCTGGGTCAGAGCTTGCGTGAAGGACCGCACATTTTAAGCTCAAGTTTGCTTTTTATAAATCTCAACTATTGCGTAGAGAGTGGCGTACGCCTTCTTTTGTGCGTACGCAACGTTTATAAATGAGGCCCCTGATCTGTTGGAAGCGACTCCATCCTGAAGCTGCACTGCTGAGTTCCTGTCCACCAGGGGGCAGCACTGCTTCCATCCAGAAGCTGCAGAAAACCTTGATGTCCTGCAGAATCTGCAGCCGTTCAGACACGCCCTGTTACTGAGGAACACAGACGTCCTTCAGGAATGTGGTTCTGCTGCAGAACATTCTTCCAGACTGAAGCAGAGAAAAAGTCCCACAGATCAACTGGAAGATCCACATTCTTTCAGTCAGAGCTGCTCTCAGGCTCAGCTTTGGTTCAGACTCTGTTAAAGGGGATGGAAGCCTGTGAGGCCAAAATGCTGCAGTGAGCGGAGGGCTTTGATCTGTGGGGGGGTGGGACCATGGCATTGATCCAAGTGTCAAACTAAAGTGTTTTCCTGCTCCTCACATCTTTCTCACTATTGGAATGTTATTTTTTCATCTCTGACAGATCTGGAAGATCCACATTCTTTCAGTTTACTTTTTGGTCTGCTGATCAAATCTTCATCAAACTGCTGTTCTGGCTTGTTCATACTTTGACTTCAGTCTGCTTCTTTCTTAGATTTTGCTTGACCTCTCCTTTCTCCAGCTCTTCTACAGTCACTGAGATCAACAATCTGTCAATCTGACAGCTTGAAGCTCCGCCCCTCCAACCAGTGTCTATTAGGTTTCTCGTTGAACTTGTTGTCTGTCTTTAGTTTCTCTAAAAGTCTGCTGTGTTCATGTAATGTTTCTTCCTCCATCTTCATCTCAAATTCTCAGGTCAGTTTAAAAACATCCTGCAGCTCCTGACAGTCATTTCACCTCCAACAAGAAGCCGCGCCCCCTTTTTTATGTCAAACCTGTTCAATCCTGGTCCTCAGACTGTGAAGCAGTGGGTGTTCTCTTGGTAGACTATAGGTAGGTTGAGGGTTTGATTCCAGGAAGGCTCACAGTCTGAATCTGACATTAAAAATTCCACTTCAACTGCTCCACCTGCTGCCCCCAAACACACCCCCCACCCACCCCCCACCACCCCCCACCACCACCTTTGCTCTCCCGCTGTTGTCCCTAAACACTGTTGAGGGCCGCCGTGGGCTAAGTTCCGGCTTCTCTGTCAGATATGTGTTCCAACAAAACTACAAACTTCTGCCAGCTGTGAAGTATTTATCTCTTTAATCTGCAGGTTTTCAAACCATACAGTAACATACATACATTAAAATCTTCTAATTCCACACAAATAACGCTGTCGAGATATTGTTTGACCACGCAGGCTCACCCCACTCCCTCATCCATTCATTTTACGTCACCAGTGAGTCAGTGAGCATCATTCAAACTTTGTGTCACACACCACCAGTGACACACCCACAACCTGGCTGATGATGCTGCGCTTCACTTGTACTGCTCCGCCTCCATCCCAGGTGGACTCTTCCTGGTTGTGAGTCAGGGATCAGTGCTCCAGCTGCGTTGACACGGTGAGGAAGACTCTTCTTCCTCTTCATCTCTTTGCAGAAACTGAAGTGAGTTTGTTTCTGGAACTTTGTCTTCACTAACTTAACTGTTTGCTTCTGAATGTTTGGAGAAGATCTTCTTCTTTCTCTGCAAACTCTCATCACTCTGCTGTTTCCAAAGCTTCATCATTGGTTATTACTGATCAACAACATGAAGGACTCTTCTTCATCACGTCAACAACAATAGTTGATGCTTGTTGGGTTTTTCTAAACAGTTCTTGGAATTAAACTGTGGTCTTCAGCATCAAAGTGGTTCAGATCAGCTGACTGCTGCTTCCTGTCAGAACTTTCCAGAACCCAGACAGAAGAAAGAGTTTCTGTCAGAAACACAAACCATCATGAAGCTCTGGAGGTCAAAGGTTCCAGTTCTGACTCTAAACCTTCCTGTTCTCCTCCATCCAAACCCCTGTGGAGGTCAAAGTTCATGAGAAAGTCTCTGTTGGAGCTTTGAGAGGAAGAATTCATGTCTTTCTTTCTTTTCTCCTCATTCTTTGATTTCTGTCTTTTTTTTCTTGATGCTTCATGTTTCCTGAAGTGTAGAAACAGGAAGTTTGTTGTTTCTTTGTCAAAGTGACTGAACGGAAATGTTGCTGCTGTAGCTCCATGTCTCCACCTGGTGGAGGGAGAGCAGAAGTGCAGCAGCTGATGGCAGCTTCCTCTGCCTCCCACTGCTGTCTGACTGCATTCACCTGAACCTGAGAGGAAACACAAGAGAAGAGCCAATCAGTGGAGGAGCAGCTGATCTGTTGTTGAAGGAGGATCAGAGCTGATGATGAGGAGGGTTTCCTCTGCAGGTGAAGGAGGAAGGTGTGTGTGAGCTGATGTGGATCCAGTGAATCCAGCAGCATGGATCAGTGGGAGGAACCACAGGAGGGAGCCCCTCCCTCAAAAAGCAGAGATGGTAACCATGACAACCAGAGCAAAGCTCAGAGGTGAGATGAACATCTCCAACTGTCCATGATCTTCTCCATGTCAGAGCTCAGGACTCACACCAGCAACCTTCACTTTTGAGTGACAGAGAAAAATTTCTTCCCCAAAGCTGTGAAGTCCTTTCATTAACCCCCCCCCAAACTCACACACACACAAACACAGACTATACATAATAGGGTGTCAGAAAAAATCAAATTGGCAATACATCATACAAACATGCCTTCGCCCACAAGTGGCCGGGATAGGCTCCAGCAGCCCCGTGACCTCGAAAGGGATAAAACGGAATAGAAAATGAATGAATGTATGAATGGCAATACATCGCAATAGTTCATTTGGCATTACTTGTATTGATTCAAAATGCTATCAGGACGATATTTATTTCATTATTTCTGAGCGACTGACTCTTGTTGTTCACTTCAACCTCTGACCGCTAGTTGGCAGCAGAGCACACACTCAAAAAAATGATTCAAGCCCCTCTTTCATGTAACACAATAAAATTCTATTTGTTTCATTTAAAAATATTTATTTTAAAAGAATGTATCTACATTTAATTGACCTAACACAAAATGTATTCATAGTTTCCCCTATAACTCCAGTAATCCAAAATAATTGAGTTCAAGTAAGGGGCGTGCTGTTGATGCTGTTTTCCTGTTTCGCTTTATTTATTTTTTTGCCGTCTTACGGCTACAATTTTTCACCTATTTTAACCATTCAACTATTAAAATGTTCAACTGTTTCGTTTAATGCCTGCTATGACTTCTGGTCCTTAGAATCCTTCGAATTTTCGAAGAGAGAAAACTTTCGTTCGTTTTTTCCACGTAAAAAACGAACTGTGGCATGACATCGTTTCAACTCGGCTTCTCCCAATAAGACGATACACAACAAGCCTCATTCGAGGAAATAATGAATCTATATATTTATAGCGGCAGCAATATCCAGGCACAGAATTGTTAGATCAGTGGGTTAATAAATGGGCTAACTATACAGAGGTTCTGAATTCGAGGCTGGCCTCAGGCTGCTTTTACGTTTTTTTGCTTTACCTTTCTTGATAAATTTGAGTTCGACTAACTCAATTATATTTCATTACATGGAAGAATTGTCTTTGAGGTGGGGTTACTCATATTTATTGGATGGAAATCCTGCCCACAATTAAATTGAGTTCATCCAATGAGTTATTTTTTTGAGTTCAGAGCCTCTTTGAGCAGCTCTACACCACACAAAACAACAGGAAGACTGCAACCAGAGGCAGCTTGTTTTGTTGTTATGACACATGAACAACTTAGGTTTTACTCGGGATGGATACCAAACAGAAACTCTGAGCCATGTTGCTGCCAGTAAGATATAAAACACAGATTGCTGTGCTTTATAGCAACTCAGATAAAAACGAATGAAGAAATCCAGCTGTGCAGCGGCAATAGGCTAATGCGCTTAGCATCTGCTAAAATGCTATCGGCAAAAATCGGGCCAAAATTCTGCAGAAGAACCTCCCAGCAATAGATTCTAGTTCAGCAACTCGATGGAACAGAGGGATGTGTACAATGCTTTGAAGAAAGGCAGACATCGTGGTGATCAGCATTACTAGTTTACTTCCGCGTGTGAGAAAGCTGAGCTGCAGCTGCAGAGCAAAGGAGACTTTCATGTAAACAAAGCATCTTTGCCACAGTAAAGTTTTCCTCATCCTGTCACATTGCCTCATCATCACATTTTAATGTTCCTGGAAAGAATTAGGGTTTTGTTTTTTCCCCTTTATTTTTTAAGCACCATTCGGGCTCCTGAATCATTTAAAAATACTGGAGAAGCAACATTTAGAAATATTAAAAATAAACAGCACTTTATTTACTCAATCATACCTTTAGAACCTTCTTGGTTAAGGCACATTCATTCAAATTTTTTTTTCATTTAATGAAAAATATTTTGTTGTGGAAATGAGACAATGTTGTCTGTTCCCTTTCTATATTTTAAGTTACCAAAAATAAAAGCACTATGAATTTGTCTGGGTAAAATCATAGTCAATTTATTGTCATATGCACAGCTTTTACACTGACACATGAAATTATTTTTCAGTATAACCTAAACAAGATAAGACGTACTACAAAAACACATATACAGTTCCGAGTTGACTGAGGTTTCAGCAATAAGTGTGCTGTCTTACTTAGGATGGGTGTAGATGGATTACGAATGGGGAGGGTGGGGACATTGGTGACAAAAAAAAGTTGTATCTCAACACTGTCTGATACAATGTGTAGATACAAGTAAAAGCTACACCGTTTAAACACAGAAGCACATATTCACACGACAACAAAGTACACGAGACCCAGTGAGTATTAGGGTGGGGCTGGGGGAGGGAGTCCCCCTGTGTTACACTCCGAGCGCGTCTCAGGCAGTGCTCACTGAGGGGAGGGTGAGACATAGGAATGCCAAGGTCAAGGAGCGGGGCAGCAGCATCAACCTTTAACACAACAGCGGTTTTCACACTCTGAAAGCGAATATCTTGTTTTGTTGGAGCCAAGGAAAGGAGTCCTCAGCTCAGAGGGGGGGCCTGATTAGATTTTCTCGGTGCCAGCAGGTTGTTCGACACAGAAGGAGCGAGAGGAAAAGTTTCTGTCCTCAGCGAGAGTCGAGCAGAAAAAAAACAAGGAACTTATATAAGAGATACAGTTGCAGTGCTTAACATGGTGATCATTACATTAACTGAATTTTACAATTTTCTTACAATGAAAGTCATCCTTTCATGCCAATTACAAAAGTGTCTCCGCCTTGTCTGGTTTGATTGACAGACTCATTCTGCTGAAAAAGCTCTTCATGAAATAAAAAAGTCATTCTGAAAAAAAGCAATGTGAAATAAAAACAAAGCTACTTTGGAAAAATTAATTTTGAAATCCGAGCTTCTGAAAAAAGACAGAATTATAATAATATTCAACATGATTATAATTAATATTTTAAAATGTTGTTTTAAAATAATGAACTGGTTTTTAAAGCAAAATGAAATATATTGAATAACTTAATGGCTAATTTAAAATCACTGTGCAGGTTTTTCACAATTTCATGATCTTTTTATATATTTATGAGAGATTTTTTGGTTGTGTATTTGCATTAGGTCATATATATTTATTTAATTATGAACAGCATAGGACTCCATACATTCTTACTTGTATAGGTATTTAATGAAAAGAGTTGCTGGAAAACAAATTCATTGTGCACTGCATAATGACAATAAAAGATTCTGATTCTTCACAGGAACCAACTTGGTCCTGGACGTGGACCCAGCTGGGGGTCCAAAAAAAGTGACATGTCAAAGGATTTACCTGTAAACTTCAAGAACATCCATTCAGGAGTGGAACAGTGAGTGTTTGTCAGAGTTTTTGGAGGCTGGATTCTAGTTCAGATGATCAACAGTTTTCAGATGAAGGACTTGAGGTCTGGTTCAGTTCTGGATCTCTCTGATCAGACTCACTTGGAGCATCATGTGTGTGATGAGATCTTTTCAGTTCAGTCTTCTGAGAGTTTTCTGAGAGCAGAGGAACAAAAATGTTGAAAGAACAGAAATTAATTATTTTCTGTTTAGCACACATTTTTGATAGGTTAATTGGTTCCTCTAAATTGTCCTGAGTGTGTGATTGTGGCCCTGAAAAACACTGCCTTCGCCCACAATTAGGCCCCTGCAGCCCTGTGACGCCAAAAGGGATAAAAAAAGGTTAAGAAAATACATGGATAGAAAAATGTTTGGATCAAAACAGAAACTGTTTAGTCAAACATCTTAATAAATGTCTTTCATATATTTAATTTTATACTAACCACTGAAGAAATGAAGTATTGATGCATAATGATTGGTCTCCATTCAAATTTTAAAAAGTTTTTCTTTGTATCTCATCAACAAACTCAAACATGAAATGCTTCATTTTCTTCTGGTCTAAATGAGAATCAAGAATCCAGTTTTCTGTAACTCTGATTCATCTGTGAGTCAGAATGAATGTTGGAATCATTGCTGTTCTGAAAACAACAGCATTCATGATGCATTTATGATCTGAGATGATCCAAATCCAACAGAACTCATCAAACACCATCATGAAAGAAAGTCATTTCTAACAAAACAAGTGTTTTTCTATCAGGATCCATCAGAGACTCAGAACTGGATCTGGATCTGAACCCAGCTGTGTTTCCTTCAGGAGTGACCGGTCAAAGGGTGATTTTATGTACGTAAATGTTGAAACTGCGTCAAATGAGAGAAATGTTTTAATTCCAACAAGTGTTTGATTCTCTCGCAGACATTACTATCTTCCTTGTGTTAGTCTTTGTGTGCACAGACAGAATAAAGCTGATTGTTGCTGATTCTCCACAGAGTGGACCAGCAGAGCTCAGAGACTCCCAGTGTTCCGTTTGTCCAGCAGCATCAAACACAGCTGGACTCCATCTTTCTGGTCTGTACATGAACAAAAACTACTTTCCCATCATTCTGTCCACAGTCGTCTCCATGCTGCTCTTTGGACACCAGTGGACTGTCAGTGTGTCCAACATGGAGCTGATGTTTGGCTCCATGACTTCACTCTGATTGGCTCATTCATCTGGAATTCTGTTGCAGCTGCTAGAGGACAACATTGTCACTTTTGTCAAGAAGGAGCTGAAGACGATCCAGAAGCTTCTGAGTCAAAGGGAGGATGAGGAGGAGCTGGAGGATGAAGATGAAGAGCAGAGGAGCAGCAGAGAGTCACTGATGAAGATCACAGTGAACTTCCTGAGGAGAATGAAGCAGGAGGATCTGGCTGATGGACTGCAGAGCAGTAAGAGGATTTCTCTAAAGGTTTCAGCTGATAAATGAAGATTTACTGATGTCACAATTAATGGTCAACCAGTTATCGGTCAGGGTGGATTATTTGGCCAATATTTGAAATTTGATACTTTACCGTATCAGGATCTGCCTTTTTTATGGTTTTACCACAGGGCATCATTGAAAATGTACTTGAAATACAAACGTTGTGAAAATATAAACTACAACTGTAAATGGCGTATACTTATATAGCGCTTTCTACCCTCTTACGAAGGCCCAAGGCGCTTTACAGTCACAGTCCCATCCACCCATGCACACACTGGTGGTGGCTCCGCTGCCGAACACTGGCGCCAACCTCCCACCAGAGGCAAGGTGGGGTTCAGTGTCTTGCCCAAGGACACTTCGACACATGGGTGTGCAAGGCGGGAATCGAACCTGCAATCTTATGATCATGAGTCGACCGCCCTACCACTGCACCACGGCCGCCCTACTGTCATAAGAACAGTCCAAATGCAGCAGCTTCATTAGCCCAGCTAAAAGTCCACAAAGCTAATATAAAACGCATAACTTCATGTGAGATAGGATTGTCGAAATCCAGGCAAGGGTCATGGCAGTCGGCAAGCAAACAGTCAGTAACAGGGTCAGGAAACTGAATATCAGGTCCAGATACAATGCTCCTTAATGAAGGCAGAGTGGCACAAACAATAAATTGCACTGAGCTTAGCTTAGTGCAGTGCTTGATTATGCTGTGGTTGATTGAGTGAATGAAAGTCAGGTGTGCGGGATCCAGGAAGTGTGGTTAGAACTCTGGAGATGGTTCCAGCTGGTGACCAGTGAGGGATACAGAGTTCTGACTTCTCACAGACCCCCTTCTGAGAGCGGTGTCCACAAGGTTGGGGTGCTGGTCTGTCCGGGTGGCTCTGGTGGAAGTCTCTGATTAGGGAGGAAATCTGGGATCTCTCTTACGAGATAGACCGCCTTGCCTTCCACCATAAACGGGGGCATGTCAATGTCTGGGGGTTCAGGCCTTGACCCTCCATCTGGAGGGGCTTCAGCAGAGAGACGTGGAAGGTGGGGGAGACGCGATAATCAGGAGGCAACTGAAGGATGTAGGACACAGGGGTGATCTTTTTGACAATCCGGAATGGACCCACGTCCCTTGGACAGACATTGTCTAAGGTGGAGCTCGCAGCCTGAGTTCCCGGATGGAGAGCCAGACCCCCTGAAACCAGATTGGGACCCTCCCGTCTGCGCCGGTTGGCCATTCCTGGGTGTCCGGCTGCAGGCAAGTCGTGCACAGTGGAGAAACCGTTGCCAATGATATGAGGGAATGCGCACCCCATCAGCCAGGCAGGACGGCGGTGGAGCCTCAGTGGCATTGATTTCTGACAATTCCGTAATGAAGTCCCTCTGAACAGGAGCTAGGATCAATTATGAGGGCACGAAGGGTTCTGATCTTTCTATGGTGGTCTTGTGTAAAAAGGACAGCGCATCAGTCTTTCCATTCTTGGACCCTGGTCAGTTTGTGATCTAAAATTTGAAATGGGAGAAAAACAGAGACCAACGTACCTGTCATGGGTTCAGTCGCTTGGCAGATTTAATGTACTTCGGATTCTTGCGGTAAGTGAGAAACAGGAAGGTCTCCTTTGTGGACAACCGTTCCCGGTCGCCCATGTCATAGTTCAGTTCCGTTCATAGCTCATCTTCATATCTCATCTGTCACTCTGATCTTTGAGAGGGTGGTGGCTGCGTTGCAGGTGAGCAAAGGGACATTGCAAAAATGAGCAAAAGCAAGGTCAATGAAATTACCCACTGCCCCAGAGTTAATAGCCTTTGTTTCCACTATGCAGTTTTCAAAGCATAGGGAAACAACGCCACCTTCTTAAAATAATTGAATTGGTTAGTTCAAAAGGTGTCCAAGTCCAATAGGTTTGTTTTTCCAGGAAATTATTTTAATTGCATAGCTTAAAGGGAGGCTACACCAAATGATTAATACTTTACCCAGATTTAGCAGCAGTTTATAGCTTACAAATGCTATAATATGAAGCACCTCACTTTTGTAATTTCACTAGCAAACTTAAGTCTCTGGATTTGGGCCCTTCTTGAATTAAACAGGGGCGCTGCCATATTGAATAACTAGTGCTGCCATCTATGGGATAAAGTAAAACCCATGCAAGAGAAGTCAAGGAATTTTCCACTTAAGGCCTTTACAATGTCAAGCATAGTCAATCCATTACAACGGACTTGGAATTTTTTGCCCATAATCAGATAGCTTTTCCCTTGAAGACCATAAAACATATAATATCTCTGTTTTGAAAAATTGTGGACTTAAGCACCTTTTAAACTAACTGATTCAATTGCCTAAGTCATTGTTTACAAAAATGATTTTTTTGCCTAAATCCCCTCAACATGATGGTAAATTTCATTCGATCATTCAATACCTTCAGTATAATTGCCCATGTTAAGAGTGTGACTTAGGCAGTTTTATTTTGCCTAAGTCACGAGTCAATGGGATTCAGGCAATTTTGTACACATTTCATGATGGATGCTGATTCAAGAAATAGAATTTTTTTTTCCGATTTTGAGGTTATTTCATTATTCAGGGCTCTTCCCATATCGGTAGGTAAAAATGTTTACTATGCTAAACACCAGGCTAAAAATATTCCATAGGATTTCTTCTTTTGATCGTTTTCTATTAGTTAAAAAACGAGAAAGGTAAAACTGGCTGTTAGTGACTTTTAGAAGTTATATTATATCTTATCAAACAATGTTTGAATGTACGGTAGGATTTTGGTGTCTCATTTTCTGAGCAGTACATAATCCAATTAACATTTTGAAGCTGTATTGCAATCTACAACCCGAAATGAATCCCAAAGGACCCTCTTCATATTTGTGCTTTTTAAGTTAGATGTTATATGAGTTATCATAACATGATTTGACTGGTGTAATAGAATGGTTTTCTGCTAGATCTAAAGGCAACTTGCAAGCCATTGTGGAAATCCTAAATGTCATCCTTCCACCTCAAAAGTACAAGGCAACATGCAATTAAAGAAATAAATAAAATTGCACTTGCGAAGTGTTTAGTGACACAAAACCTTGTGAGGAAGCACTCCAAAGAGTGCGATTAGAGGAGAGGGCAGAGTTTAATATTGTATAATTTTGAGAATGTGTCAAATACAGATGTCCAACAAATCTGTAGATTGGGACGTGTCCAGAAAGTATGAAAAAGTTAATTAATTTTTACCTTTCAACAAGTTCAAGTATCTGAGTGAAATTCAGCCAATTTCTCCTAAGTGATGTGTGGGTGGTGTAAAACTTTGAAATGTGGGAGCCCTGTCCTTGGATGCCAAAACGTTGGCCTTTTCTTTTAATCCAACAGGCCAATATTGAACTGGTTCATTTTGCTCAAGTGCAGCTGCGCTGCTATGTCTCCAGCATGGTCCCATGCGATCTGAATGGATATACAAACCAGGCATTCGGTCCTCTCTGTGCAGAAGTGGACCAAGCAGTTTTAGGGACCCATGCGAAAAGTAGAATAAGACCCTCAGCAGCACTTAAATGAATAATAGGGTATCCAGTGTGTAAAATGTCAAATAACTTCATCACTGGTCCACTTTTAGACAGATTCAAAATCAAGAATCCATATGTTTTTATAAGCATTTAAAAACTGAAATCACATTTTAACATTAAAGAAATGTAGGTAACGCTTTCTTTTACAGTACAGTACTTACAGTGTACTTAAGTGGTATTTACATGGTATTTATTGTGTAACTACTGGGTACTTTCAGGGTACTTACATGGTACTTTCTATGGAATTCACTGGGTACTTACATGGTAGTTTTTTGTGTCTTATCTGTACTTACATGGTACTTACTGTGTATTTATATGGTACTATTTGGTTCATACCTATGTGGTACATACTGGGTATTTATAATATACTTACTGGGTATTTACATGTTGTGCAAAGGTGTCTTTTATGGTACTTACCACATGTATGAACAAGGTAAGTACAAATAAAGTACCTTGAATGTAAGTCTGCACTCGCTGAATGTTTCATGGTATTTACTAAAAATTTACCACAGAAACTACCCCTTAAGTACACTGGAACTGGACTGTAAAAGAAAGTCAGCCCTATTTCCACTCAACTACATGGTACTTTCATTACTACATACTGGGTATGTTCACTTGAATATTACTTGGTACTTACCCCTTAAGTACAATGGAACTGTACTGTAAAAGAAAGTCAGCCCTATTTCCACTCTATTACATGGTACTTTCAGTAGTAAATACTGGGTATGTTCATGTATTACCTTCCTATACAGTGTACATACACACTTGGTCTTCTGACCTTACCAAATGAGACAATGCTAACTTGTTGGTAAAGGTCAAATAACTGCATTGTAAAAACATATTCCTACTTCTTGTAACATGAGGCAAATGTAAAGAGAAACAATACAGCAGTGAAAACAACTATCTTTAATATGAAACACTTCTGCAGCATACAAAGTGTCATCACAATGAAATTTGTTTTAAGTACAAAAACAGTACAAAGGAGCATTCCAAAAAACACATTATTGGCCTGAGGGTCATGTTTTTTGTCCGTCAAAATTCCTTCAGCAGAGTTTGGTAACGGTGCAGGACTTCTTCAGGGTTTGGAACTGCAAGAAAAATTACAATAAAAGCTCAAATGAACATAAAAAGCATAAAGACTTTTATAAAGTACAAAATACATTTTACTTATTTAATCATTTCTGTAAGGAGTTTGATAAATCTCTGTGAATTCCTTATTGCTTTGACTGCAATGCTTGAAATTAATAAATTATCCTCATTTATAAACATGATAGATTATTCACAACTTTATATTTCAGTTACATAAACAAAAACAACAAAAAAGAAATCAAAGAAAAAAAGTTCAAAATTGACATAAAAATCCAATTTGTTTAGACAAAGAATGTCAAAGTAATGTTTTAATTGGCAATTGCTGTGTGTATTTCTTCTTTCTAAATATTATTCACACCTACAATTTGCATTAGCATAAAACACATGGCAGTGTAAAAGAAAAGGAAAAAAAGAAATAAATAGGCAATTTCAAAGTCAACACAGTTACTCAAAATATGTTTTATATTTTCAAACAGTTACCTTCACTGTTGGGTGGTATTGTTGTCTCTATTATTTTGGTGGATTTAACTTACTTTAGCTTACTCTCCTGTGGCTTCACGGATTCTTCTGGGATGTCTTCTTCACCAAAGCTGATCTAAAGCGGTAAAAAGACAGAAGTACGTCATTATTTTCAAAATAAACGCCTTTCTTTGATTTTCCCAGAAAGACATGCGCTCAAACGTGCACTGAACAACAGACTTCATCATTTAGGCCACGGGCTAGTTTTACAGGTGCTCCTCTCCTGGTAATTAACAACAATGTTTGTAGATTTTCATTACAAACTTTGAAAAGTTATACATTTTGAAATTATTCTTGCAGTAGTAGCAGACATGCTCTGACATCACGTTTCAAACACTAAAAGAGCGGCTTGAAATCACGAGGTTAGCTTCTCTATAAAGTTTGATCAGTTTAAATATTTACATATAATTTATCCAATATTTACAAAAACACTGGCTTACCTGCCAAATGAAGAGAAATTCAAACTGTTGTACGCGCCTCGAGGCTCTCCGGATTAATGCACGTTCACGTTGTCATGCTGCATTCAAGTGCGCTGGGAATTTGCACCTTTGCTCGCCCCGACCTACTTAACAAAAGCCCACACTCTGGGTGATTTTAGTATTAAAAGTAAATATTTACCTTGTTGTTTTACATATTTTCCTGACATTATATATTAAAACAAGTCCATGTTTAGAACAATATTTTGAAAAAGTCAAGTTTTGAATAATTTATTATTATTTATAAATGAGGATAATTTATTAATTTCAAGCATTGCAGTCAAAGCAATAAGGAATTCACAGAGATTTATCAAACTCCTTACAGAAATGATTAAATAAGTAAAATGTATTTTGTACTTTATAAAAGTCTTTATGCTTTTTATGTTCATTTGAGCTTTTATTGTGAATTTTCTTGCAGTTACTAACCCTGAAGAAGTCCTGCACCGTTACCAAACTCTGCTGATGGAATTTTGACGGACAAAAAACACGACCCTCAGGCCAATAATGTGTTTTTTGGAATGCTCCTTTGTACTGTTTTTGTACTTAAAACAAATTTCATTGTGATGACACTTTGTATGCTGCAGACATGTATCATATTAAAGATAGTTGTTTTCACTGCTGTGTTGTTTCTCTTTACATTTGCCTCATGTTACAAGAAGTAGGAATATGATTTACAATGCAGTTATTTGACCTTTACCAACAAGTTAGCATTGTCTCATTTGGTAAGGTCAGAAGACCAAGTGTGTATGTACACTGTATAGGAAGGTATTACATGAACATACCCAGTATTTACTACTGAAAGTACCATGTAATAGAGTGGAAATAGGGCTGACTTTCTTTTACAGTCCAGTTCCAGTGTACTTAAGGGGTAGTTTCTGTGGTAAATTTTTAGTAAATACCATGAAACATTCAGCGAGTGCAGACTTACATTCAATGTACTTTATTTGTACTTATCTTGTTCATACATGTGGTAAGTACCATAAAAGACACCTTTGCACAACATATAAATACCCAGTAAGTATATTATAAATACCCAGTATGTACCACATAGGTATGAACCAAATAGTACCATATAAATACACAGTAAGTACCATGTAAGTACAGATAAGATACAAAAAACTACCATGTAAGTACCCAGTGAATTCCATAGAAAGTACCATGTAAGTACCCTGAAAGTACCCAGTAGTTACACAATAAATACCATGTAAATACCACTTAAGTACACTGTAAGTACTGTACTGTAAAAGAAAGTGTTACCGAAATGTATTTCATATTATTAACATGATTTTGTTCTTAGTAAAAAATACATACAATTTATTGAATGTACAAATGTTCTACTAGGAAAAAATGACGGTCTTCTGTCTTGTCTTTACTTTGTCAGGTTTTGCTAAAGGTGACAAAAGAAACAAAAATAATTGAATAAAGGAACAAAACAGTAGACTACCCATATGGAGTGGCATAAAAAAAAGTAATAGCACTTTCTGCCACTCCCTTTGCCTTTGCTCTTCTTTTCTGTCCCTTTTGAGATTCTAGACCAGGGGTGGCAAACACGCATGCAGCTATAATAAGAATTTGCCTCTTACCATATTTTCTATATACTGTATTTTCACGACCATACGACTATGGTGTGGTGCACCTAATGTGTTGTTGTGTGACTTCGGTAAAGAGGACCTGGGAGAGAACAGCATGAGAACGGTAAGGAGAGAAGTGTGGACGTGAAAGAAGACCCCCCACCCACTGAGTAGTACAGTACGACATCATTTTGGAAACACTGAAAACGCCGCCTACAAAGTGACACGAGCATTCGAAGTGATTACAAAGCACAGTGTAACTGTTGCGCAAAGCATCTGGATCACGTGATGTGGACTGAACAGCTGAGCGTGCTGCGTCATTTATTTAATGGCGACGCACACACCTCATTCAGGAAAAGCACCGGTGAGACACAAGCCTTGTCAGTCCGTGCGTAAAATCTGTTTGCTTACCTGTGTGCAACTGAGTAGTCCACATTCATCTGTTGAAGAGGCAGCCGGTAAGAAAAGACTTTATCTGAGCGCTATAGTTGCGCGATCACTTGTTACCTTGTTTGTTTGGTGTGTTGTGGGACCGGAGCGTGCGCTTCGCAAATGTTTGTGTGTACTTCAGGTACCAGTGGGAATTTTTAGCATTAAGGAATTAGATGCTTATTTTGTCGGTTTTCTTTGTAACTTTTGTAAATTTACACTGGGAAGTTTATTTATGAATGTGAAGTTTTGCTAAATAATGAGATTTTAAAGTAATTCTTGAATAAATTTGGATTTAATACATGAACTTAAATAAGAATGTAATTAAAGTAAATGAGTGATGTTTCTAATTAACTGAGGCACTTTAAATTACATAAATGTTTGTTGTTGATGTGTATGTTGAATTTGTAAATATTTATTATTGTTATTGTGTGTGTTTAAGGTTTTTACCTATTGATTGCTGTCGGATCAAACGGAAATGAATTAAAATTTGGAAATTGATCTCAAGTGGCAGTCTGAGTAAATCAATCTTCAACGTTGGACGCTCAGCCTTTTTCAAGTGTGGGAAAAGTACACAAAAAAATTAGGAAACACTTGACAGTAAAAACCGGATGCAGTAAAAAGCTACAGAAACTGCTACCGGCCAAGATTGGCTGCAAAAGAGCCAAAGCTTCAGCTCAAGGGCCTGTGCTTCAGCTTAAGAGCCAAAGCTCCAGCTAAACAGCCTGTGCTCCAGCTAAACAGCCTGTGCTCCAGCTCCAAAGCCTGTGCTCCAGCTCCAAAGCCTGTGCTCCAGCTCCAAAGCCTGTGCTCCAGCTAAACAGCCTGTGCTCCAGCTACAAAGCCTGTGCTCCAGCTACAAAGCCTGTGCTCCAGCTACAAAGCCTGTGCTCCAGCTCCAAAGCCTGTGCTCCAGCTACAAAGCCTGTGCTCCAGCTCCAAAGCCTGCGCTCCGGCTCCAAAGGCTGCGCTCCAGCTCCAAATCCTGCGCTCCAGCTCCAAAGCCTGCGCTCCAGCTCCAAATCCTGCGCTCCAGCTCCAAAGCCTGCGCTCCAGCTCCAAAGCCTGCGCTCCAGCTCCAAAGCCTGTGCTCCAGCTCCAAGGCCTGTGCTCCAGCTCCAAAAAATGACGGAAGCCAAAGCTCTGCAACATCTCAAGTCCAACAGAACAATTGCCAAGAGGACGTTTTCTCGACTTGCTAACAAGATTATAAGGTCATGCAAAAATATGTCAATTGATGAATTGAAAGATGCCTTTGGGAAAATTTCAGCAGAGGCAGACAAAGTAATTGATGCGAATGACGATCTTGAATTAGCACTGGCTGAAACCTGGGACAAAGATGGAGGGACAATGAGAGAGGAACAACGCGAGGACATCAAAAATACAGCAGAGGAGTGTGAAGAGAAGCTGGAAGAAGTGCAAAAGGTTATTCGGAATGTAATTTGGACTAATTTTGGGCATCCTGAGCTGTCACTGAACCTTGAATTGGCTGAGGGTGAATGCAATACGACTTCTGCTGCAGCTCCTGATATAAACTTGGAAGCATACAACTTCATGCTAAGCCAAGTAGAAATGAGAGTTAAAGCAGCCAAAGAGGCCTACAATCAGTGGAATCAGTGGGCACCGGAGCAGGAGAAGACAGACCTTCAGCACCGAATAAAGGAATTAGAAATCGGCTCAGCCAAACTAGCCGCACGAAAGGCTGGTTTAATTCAATCTAAAGCTGAACAAGAAGTGATCCGAACGCTAACTTCCTGCCATCAAGTACCGGCAATAAAGTTAAAACCAACTGCCCTTCCAAGGTTTGATGGCTGTAAAAGACACTTTCACAGTTGGAAAAAGGACTGGGAAGCACTCCAAGCACAGGGAGAGCCTACTGGTTCAAAGGAGGTTCGCAAATTTCAGCTACTAGATAGCTTAGAAGAAAAAATTGCAAAGGATCTTCGTTTGTCAACCTGTGGATCTTCAGAAGAAATTTTCAGAACACTGGAGAACTGATTTGGAAATAAAACCGCTATAGCTTTGGAAATTGTTGAGGAACTCCAAGCAATGCCTTCAATTAAAGGTCATCAACCAAAAAAGATTGTGGATCTCATAAGAGTGGTTGAAAAAGCGTTACATGATCTTATTGAGCTGGGTGATATAGGTGCACTTAAAAATCCATTGATGACCAAGTCCCTCGAAAGCAAGCTACCTGAGATGTTAAAGAAGGAGTGGCTCATGTTTGTGGCCGAGAAGAGAGGCGTGGAACCCTCAAAGGACCGCTTTGACATGCTGCTTTCATTTTTGAAGAGTCAGGAGGGAATCTATGAAGAGTTGGAACAGCTGAGAGATGAAGAACCTCAAAGGAAAGATGTAAAAGTACAGCTAAAGCATGCCAGAACTAAAGCCACCAAAACTACAAGCCCACAAGGAGCTTGCGCTGTTTGTGGAGAGAGTGGGCATAAGCGGAGATTGTACAGATGCAAGAAATTCAGAGTTCTCAGCTTGGAAGAAAAGAAAGAAGCAGTTCAAAAAACTGGAAGTTGCAAAGACTGTCTTGAAGTTCACGAAGAAGGTGAATGCAAAGCAACATTTCTCTGTAAGAATGAGTGCTGCAGAGGACGGATGAAACATCATTATCTCTTGTGTCCAAGTCCTGGAAATAAAGGCCCATTCAAGGGCAAGTCAAAGTCGAGCCCTTCATCTCAAGTTGATAAAAAGTGTACAGAGGACCAGGAGGAGTTCTTAACAAGACTAACCCCAGAACTGGCACAGCAATGTCGAAATGTGTTTTGCAACACAGCAGCAAAGACACTTAACTCAGCTGCAAGCAAGCAGTTGCTGGAAGGAGCTCACTTACAGGAGTTTCCTGTCATCATGATGATCCTCGAGGTCACTGCAAATGCAGGACAGCGGCTGGGAACACTAATAGATCTGGCATCAGATACCAACTATATAACCCATGAGGCAGCGGATGAGCTAAACTTGCAAAGTGAGGATGTCACTCTATTTGTCCATGGAGTTGGTGGCATGCAGGTGACTGTAGAGACAAAGCGTTACCTCTTGAAGATTCGGGTTGGCACCCCAAAAGGTACATTGAGATCTCATCAGCTTATCTGTTATGGTCTGGACAGTATTGCTGAGATTCACCACCACGTCTCACCCAGTAAACTGCAGAAAATCTTCCCAGATATCCCCCTTAAGGAACTGAGAAGGCCCACCAAAATAAAACTTCTCATTAGTCACAAGGAGGGCAGGCTTGTGCCTCAAAAGGTGCGATCAGTTGGAGATCTTGTGCTGTGGGATGGTCCCCTGGGGAAAACTGTGGCAGGCTCTCATCCAGATCTCTCTGAAAGAGTTGATGTAACCACTCACCTGTCAAAAACTCATTTTGCCCGCTCTATGCGATCAGCTGCTGGAAAATACAAAGAAGTCATTCACAAGAGTTTGGGTGCACCGCTCGAAGCCACGCTGGCAACCACCACAAGTACCAGCTGTGATTTCCTGAAGTGGTGGAAATGGGATAGCATCGGCGCTGCATGTGACCCAAAATGTGGAGGCTGTCGGTGTGGGAAGTGTCAACCCGGGGGCAAAGAAATGAGTCTTTCTGAAGAGAGAGAGCTTGAACAAATCAAAAGTGGTCTCACATATGTCACTGGAGATCATCACTGCAATGAACCTCACTGGCATGCAAAATATCCATGGACATCTGACCCTGCAGTTTTGCCAAATAATAAGCAAGCAGTGGAAGCGACCTTTCTGAGGACAGAGCGGCAACTTGCTAAGGAACCGAAGTGGAAAGAAGCCTATAAGAACCAAGTTCATGAAATGGTCAATAGGAAAGCTGCTGTGGAATTGTCAGAAGAAATGTTGAGCAGTTGGCATGGACCTGTATGGTACATCAGCCATCTAGTCGCTCCTAATCCCCATTCAGTCACCACCCCTGTCCGTCTCGTCTGGAACAGCAGCCAGGTGTTTAAAGGCCAGAGTTTAAACAACATCCTTCTTAAAGGTCCTGATGTCCTAAACAACATTCGAGCTGTCCTCATACGGTTCCGACAAGGAGTCTATGCAGCGCTCGGGGACATAAAGAAAATGTATAACTCTGTATGGCTTGAAGACAAAGAAATGCACCTGCATCGCTTTTTGTGGAGAGACACAGAGGAAGATGAAATCAGCCAATACGCCATCACAAGAGTGAATATTGGTGATAAACCTGCTGGCTGTATCGCTCAGGTCGCTATGAGAGAGACAGCGAGTCTACCAGAGTTTTCTCATCTCAAGGCTGAACGTAGAGTGCTGGAAGAGGACACATACGTTGATGACATACTCACCTCGCATAACGATTGGGCTCAGCTTCAACAAATAATAATTAATGTTGAGAAGATTTTGAGAGCAGGTGGGTTCAAACTCAAACCTTGGATCCGCTCAGGTCAAAGTGGGAGGGAGCATCCCGAAGACCATAAGAAAGAAGTGGATTCCACGGTCCTTGTACTCCCAAACCAACTGTCAGAGGAGGACAATAAGGCACTCGGCATGGGATATACTCCAGTCCCTGATGAATTTCACCTCATGGTATCTGTAAATTTTTCAAAAAGACGGAAAAAGATGAGGTTGGGAAAAGATCTATCAAAAGAGGAAGTAAGGCAACAGGCACCAAACCCACTCACTCGAAGAGAACTTTTAAGTCAAGTCTCTGGACTTTATGATCCTCTCGGCTTTGTTACACCTGTTAAACAAAAGGGTGCAATCCTTGTCAGGAGAGCATTTCAGGAAGTAAAAGGCAAATATAGTCGAGTGGAGAGCACGTGGGACACTGCATTGTCTGACAATTTGAGGGAAGATGCCATATGCCTGCTAGAAGACTATGCTGAAGTTAACAAATTAAGGTTTCCCAGAGCACTGACACCACCAAACGCAACAAATCCGCCTTATGGCATCACATTCTCTGATGGTAGTGAGCACTCCTATGGAGCGGTGCTGTACCTGAGGTGGAGTTGTCAGCAGGATACAGTCATCCGGATGGTTGAGTCTAAAGCTAAATTAACACCATTGGACCATAAGGGAGATGCTGTAAAGGCTGAAGTATGTGGTGCAGTCTATGCTGCAAGGCTCAAAAAGTATTTTGAGAAAAATTGCACAATTCAAGTGAAGAAGTGGTTCCATCTGATAGATAGCCAGACCGTACTAGGCGCTGTTCAGCGAGAGAGCTATGGATACCAGACATTTTTTGCGAACAGAATTGGAGAAATCCAAAGCAGTACAAATATTCAGGACTGGTTCTGGATCCCTGGATCAGTAAACATTGCTGATATAATCTCAAGAGGAGCCAGGCCAGATGAATTAAGCCAAGGCTCTGAGTGGCAAAGCGGCCCAAGGTTTCTTTATCTGCCAGAAAGCAGTTGGCCAGTCAAGTCTGCGAGAGAACTTGCTGATACAGCACGAGAAAAGATCATGAAGCTTCAAAAGAAAGTATTTGTAGCGGTAACAACTAGAGCCAGTGCAAAATCCCAGTTGACTGAGAACCAAGAGATACACAGACCTCCTGCTTGTACTGTTATCAACCAGCTGGTTGATATCAAGCGTTTCAGTAACCTGCAGAAGTTGCTTCGAACAATCGCCATCGTTTGGAGAGCTGCAAAAATGTTCCTTCAAGGCATTCAAGTCAAAGACGGTGAAAGATCAAAGTGGGAGGCAGTCAAGTCCTCTGGGGTTCCCACACTGCACGAACGAGAAGACGCTTTTCGAGATCTCTGTGCAGCAGTGCAAAGAGACTTTGTCTTTCCCAATACTGCAATTGAGAGACTTGTTGTGTACAAGGATGAAGCAAGCGGACTGTTGTTGTGTGGAGGCAGAATTCAGCACTTCAAGAACAATCAAATTGGGGTACCACTAATCCCTCCCAACTGCTGGCTTGGAGTTTTGTTGGCAAGACAAAGTCATGATGAAGGTCATGAAGGCGTTGCTGGAACATTGCTAAGGATGAGGAGGAAAGCTTGGGTTATACAGGGGAGAAGACTTGCCCAAAAGACTGTTAACCAGTGTATTACTTGTCGCAAGGCAAAAGCAAAGGTGTGTCAACAAGTAATGGGTGACTTGCCAGTCGAAAGAACAAAGCCTTCCGCACCCTTCCAGTTTATTGCGGTTGACATGTTCGGTCCTTACTTGGTGAAAGATGATGTGAAGAGAAGAGTGACCATGAAAGTCTGGGGAGTTGTATTCAGCTGTATGGCAAGCAGAGCATTGCATGTTGAACTCGTCAACAGTATGTCTACAGAAAGCTTTCTAATGGCTTATCAACGGTTCACCGCTCTGAGAGGACACCCCCAGAAGGTTTGGTCAGATCCTGGGACCAACTTTATTGGGGCAAAACCCATACTTGAAGATTTATACAAATTCCTGCAGGCACAGAACAAAACTGAACTGGAGGAATATGCCATCAGGAATGGGACAAACTGGACTTGGAAAGTGCTTCCTGCTGATTCCCCACATCGAAATGGAGCAGCCGAGGCTGCAGTTCGAATCGTAAAGAGAGCTCTTCAAAGTCTAAATAAATCACTCAATCTAACCTTCAGCGAATTTCTGACTGTACTACAACTTGCTGCTAATTTAGCAAACGAGCGACCAATCGACGCAAGGGTTCAAAGTCAAGAGGATTGCATCCACTATGTATCACCAAATACACTGCTTATGGGGCGAGCGTATCATAGTGGAGATGTCAAGACCTTCAGTTTTGAAAATTATTCATTCAAACGTCTACAGGAAATAGAGATGCAAGTTAACAACTTCTGGAGAGCATGGTGTCAACTTGCTGGACCAAATCTCTTCATCAGAAGCAAGTGGCACACACTACAACGGAATGTTGCTGTTGGAGATGTTGTGTGGCTGTGTGATCAGAACACTCTGCGAGGTCAGTTTCGTCTTGGAAGAGTCGTGGCTGCAGTCCCAGATCACAAGGGCATCGTGAGAGACGTTGATGTTCTCGTCGTTCCAGGGCACAGCGTGCCACATTCAACACAAAAGTCTGCTATTCCAAGCACTCAGTCTCTAAGGGAGAGCAAGACGTTCAATGGTGTGGTGCTTCATCGGGATGTTCGCCGCCTCGTGGTCCTTCTTCCGGCCGAAGAACAGACTCTCTGACAAGAGCTTTGACTTATGCGACCTTTATGGCGCGTGCGCATAAAGCTCGAGTGGGAGGTGTTGCGCAAAGCATCTGGATCACGTGATGTGGACTGAACAGCTGAGCGTGCTGCGTCATTTATTTAATGGCGACGCACACACCTCATTCAGGAAAAGCACCGGTGAGACACAAGCCTTGTCAGTCCGTGCGTAAAATCTGTTTGCTTACCTGTGTGCAACTGAGTAGTCCACATTCATCTGTTGAAGAGGCAGCCGGTAAGAAAAGACTTTATCTGAGCGCTATAGTTGCGCGATCACTTGTTACCTTGTTTGTTTGGTGTGTTGTGGGACCGGAGCGTGCGCTTCGCAAATGTTTGTGTGTACTTCAGGTACCAGTGGGAATTTTTAGCATTAAGGAATTAGATGCTTATTTTGTCGGTTTTCTTTGTAACTTTTGTAAATTTACACTGGGAAGTTTATTTATGAATGTGAAGTTTTGCTAAATAATGAGATTTTAAAGTAATTCTTGAATAAATTTGGATTTAATACATGAACTTAAATAAGAATGTAATTAAAGTAAATGAGTGATGTTTCTAATTAACTGAGGCACTTTAAATTACATAAATGTTTGTTGTTGATGTGTATGTTGAATTTGTAAATATTTATTATTGTTATTGTGTGTGTTTAAGGTTTTTACCTATTGATTGCTGTCGGATCAAACGGAAATGAATTAAAATTTGGAAATTGATCTCAAGTGGCAGTCTGAGTAAATCAATCTTCAACGTTGGACGCTCAGCCCTTTTCAAGTGTGGGAAAAGTACACAAAAAAATTAGGAAACACTTGACAGTAACCCTTGTGCTATCTTAGATGACCCCACCCTTACTTTGACATGTTCTCCCTACCATGACAAAGGTGGATAAAGGTGGAAAAATTTCATGTAATCCATTGAACCAGTGAAGATCACAAAAAATTGAAAAAAAAAAAAGGTTCAGAGCACTGTCTAGTGGGTCTAGATGACCCAACTCCCAAAGGTAAAGTGCCTAGGATAGCACAAGGTTTAAACTGCAAGCTATCAGCTACGAGGAAGAACATGGGAATAGAGCAGCTGCAGAGAATTCAAGATGCATGAATCCATAGTTCAGAGGTAAAGGAGGGTTGTAAACAAACTCTGACAAGTCAAAGAAGACGCAGCTGAGTTTGAATGGAAACAAGGCGGGGTGGCCCAAGTAGAAAGACGGACTTGACTGAAGGCAGTAACTGAATGAAATCTGAACATATTCATGGAGGTCCGTCTTGGTGCTTTCGTTTTATGAAACGGGGCCATCTTTCCATCCCGGTGAGAGCTACAGTCGCACAGCAACTTCCAGCGGATAACAATGAAAAGCTGTCCATCCTCCGCTCCTTTTACTGGGAGGCAGCGCCAGTTAAGTTACGCCACAACCGGTGAATAGATTGTAGATGCTTGGGCTAAAGTGTCTGCTTATACTGCTTTCGAAGTGCGCAAAATCCGGCATCATTCATGAGGAGCTGCATGGCAATGAAACGGACTCTGACAATGACGGAAGGGAAGCTGGTGTGTTTGATAGAAATTTAGCCCAGCTGCTCATTTTAGATACAGAAGATGAAGACTTTGATGGATGTTTGAATGCTGATTGATGACTGAAAAAATAAAAAAATCACCATCAAGTCAATTTTGCTTCTGCTGCCTTTTTTAAACACACACAAGCATGCACATTTTACCGTTATATGTGAACATGCCCGAGCCCTAAAATCTAATACCTTTTGTATGTGTAAAATACAGAAAATGCACCCATAACTGAAACTGCGCCCTATGGTTATGAAAATACGGGTACCGTGGCTCTTTACCTCATTTCATATTTCGTTGTGTTTTTTTTTTTTTTTTGCCTCTTACACCACACTCAAATCCATCAGAAGGTAGTAAAACAAATACTGATGAAAAAAATTAATTTGGCAGAGTGGGTGTTTGGACACTATGTGTCAAGAGCAGCAAATATTTTAATATTATATCAATTATCAGTTTTATGTGTGTAAATATTCAATTATTTATTTTTTTTAAAGGAAGAGAAGTTAGAAAAGTAACACATTTTTACTGAAGGTCAAAATTAGATTTATGCTACACACAATGCAATGTATTTCATGTGTTTATTGTGAATTTGAATTACTCAGACACCAGAAGGATGCTTTGTGTCATGATCAGAACATGAGACGGAGCCAGATGTTGAAACCCGGAAGGAGGACACAGGTAAGTGGTTGGTAAGTAGAAAGTTTCTTTTCTTTGCTGGTCCAAGCAGTGTTGTGGGTAAGCGTGGCTGGAGCTCTTGGCGAGGAGCGTGGCTGGAGCTCTTGGCAAGGGGCGTGGCTGGAGCTCTTGGCAAGGGGCGTGGCTGGAGCTCTTGGCGAGGAGCGTGGCTGGAGCTCTTGGCAAGGGGCGTGGCTGGAGCTCTTGGCGAGGAGTGTGGCTGGAGATCTTGAGGAGCTTGGGAGCTGAGGCTCTTGAAGGTGCGAGGCGTCAGCTTAAGTGGAATGTAGATGCTGCTCGAGGTGGTGTCAGACTAGAAGTAAGATCTTAAGCCCGAGCCCGAGCCCGAGTCCGAGCCCGACCCGACCCAAAATTCGGGAAGGTTCCCCTAGCACAAACACACACACACACACACAGGTTGGCCCCCGCCCCCTCCCACCAGTCACCAGCCCACCGTTGATTGACATACACTGTGGCCCAGCAACTAGCAGAACGAGGGGGGCGCCGGCCACCCGCAGCTCTGCGAGCGTGTCGTGAACGTAATCTTCCCTCCCCAAGCCCGCATCTATTTTGTTTAGGGATCCCCGATATGGAGCAGCAAGAAGTCAAGGATAACCTTCAGACAGGGGAACTGAAAAGGCAAACACGCACCGCCGCGGCTGCAGCATTTCTCCACGTAATGAAGCGAGTGCTCATCCAGATCTCTCTGTCACTCTCTCTGTCTGGCCTCTTATTCTGTGTTCCAGTGTTATTTCATTGATCAAATGCATTTGTCATGTAGGGAGGAACCTATGCGCAGCGCTTCCAGCGGAACTCTATGCCACAACAGTGAGCTTATACGCACGCGGCTGCAGCGACCACTCTCTGTTCGAAAGAAAATAACTTTCATGATCATAAAAATATGTCGATTATTTTACCTTGAAGAAATCTGGCGATTTTTTTCTGCCAAAAATCCTATAGGTTAAATTGAAATTTCGGGTTTGCTCCGGGCTCGGTCCTGCAAATCAAGTTAATTGGTCGGGTTCGGTCCGAGTTCGGCTTTGATCCCCGCGGGCCTGTGTCGGGTCGGGCCGGATTTTTTAGGCCCGATCTTACCTCTATGTCAGACTCAGGTGACTCTCATGGCATTAGATAAACCTGAGGCACAGAAGACAAGGCAAGGTTAGCGAGGTACGAGGCAAGGAGAGCCACCAGTAGACCTTAGCGAGACTAGGCACCATCAGGGTTAACAAACAGGCCAAGAATGCTGGAACTGGGTCTCCTTAAGTAGAGCAGGTGGCTGATGAGATGAGTAGTCACAGCTTCTGGAGCTGGGAGGGGGAGGAGTCTGACAGAGGCACCATGACACTTTGTCCAGATGTTTGCGTATTCACTCATAAAAAGGAAATTACCAGCCAATTAACTTTACAAAAATGTATCTTGTCATTTCAACCAGAAAATGTTATGTTTGTAAATCATACGTGAATGAATCATGTCGATTGAACATAAAAATAATCAATTTAGCAGTTACTAATTTCAATCATGTTGAGCCAACATTATACCATTAAATTGGATTAAATTAGTAACCGCAAGGAATTCTGGGATACAATTTTCTTTGCCTATCTGGGCAGATTAGGGTTTAAGTGTGAGTTTTTGTCCATGTGTTTTGTTGTCTAGCTGTTTTACTCTGTTTTAACTAGTAATTTAAACAGTTATGTTTATTTATTTCTGCACCATGAGTAAGAATGTGGAAGAGGAGGATGACCAACCCCCTTGTGCGGCATGTAAGTTCCTGCCTTGTAATGCAAGACATAGCTAGGTCATACATGACTTTGATATGGAAATTATAATGCCCATCAGTTGAAAGTTAGAAAAGTGTGTCAATTTCAGTTGTATAAACTAAATTAAAGAAAAAAAATTAAGTTAGATAAACATATAAAATTGAGTTGGGTAGGCATACAAATTTAAGTTGAATAAACCCAATTCAATTACGTGTTACCAATTGAAGTGATTCATTTACATTTAATCAAATTTTTCTTTTTAGAGTGAGCAACAATATTAAGTTAAAGTTGGATCACACTGTAGTATTTAAATTGAATCACTTAAATTTATTAGATTGAACCTAAATACATTTGGTTTGATCAACCTAAATACATTAAGTAGGACCAATACTATTCATTTTTGTTCAAGTGAAGCTATCTAATCAGGTGGAAATCCTTTCCATAATTTTTTTATGTTCATTTAATGTGAACGTTTTTTGAGTGAGGGTCATTAACAGAGGAATGCTGCGATACAAAGAATTGCCAGTTAAATACTGTTAGATGAACTGTGACATATTCAGCTTTTACAATTGTAAATTTGACTTCAGAGGAGTCAGTGGCTCACCAGCCATCAACCTCACTGAGTAGTTGTGTGTGTGTTTGTGTGTCTGGGTGTGTGTGTGTGTGTGGAGGGTGTATCTGGGGTAGTTGCTCTGTTAACTCTGGCTAAGCTGCATTGATGTGTGTATTTGACACTTTCCTTGAAATAACCACAATCACAATACTTGCTGTTGTATTGTAGGGAGAGGAGTGTGTTATGGAAAATAATACGGCTTTAATTGCTCGTTTGTGGGTGTATGTTTTGGCGGGAGTGGCTCAGATCTCCACTCCCTTCAGCCAGCTGTTGTTGTGTCCTTGGGCAAGACACTTCACCCTCCTTACCTCCAGTGCAACTCCACTGGTGGATGAATGATCCGGGTGATGGTCAGAGAAATGATGGTAGGTGCGAGCTGGCAGCCACACCTCTGTCAGCCTTCCCCAGGGCAGCTGAGGCTACATTAGTAAACTAATCTATAATGTAACTATAGTTATCATCACCAAGTATGAATGATTAACAGACACATTGTAAGCGATTTGTCATGATTCAGAACACTGAGATAGACCCAGACGCTGGAACCCGGAAGGATTACAGGAGAATGAGCATGTAAGTTCAAAGAGATGTATTTTTCTGGACGTAGATCCGATAATGACTGTGGAGGCAGAGTCCCGTGGAGACCTGGTATGACGAGAATTGGAATGCTCGGCTGGGGCGTGACTGGAAGGTTTAAGCAGAGGGCTTGCGTGGAGGACTTGGCATGGTGAAGGTTCACTGATGAGCCGTGGCGAAGGAGTAGCTCTGGAGGTGGAAACCGGGTAGACACTCGTGGAGGATAATTCCTGAAGGCGAGGCGTAAACATAACATTAGCGTGAGGCAAACTTTCATGCAAGGTACTTGAGCGACCAGACAAAGCACCATAGAGGAGCAACGAACTGGCAATGAATGCTGGCACTGGATCTCCTTCAGAAGGGCTGGAGGTTGATGAGCTGAGTGTCCACACAGCTGGTGATGATCAGGATCAGAGCAGAGAGGAGAGGGGAAGGAGAGCTGCCAGAGGCTCCCTGACAGCTTTGAGCACCAAGAAAAAGCGCAGATATATCTGAGCCATTATCATTATTAGTGTTATCATTATTATTGGCAGGTCAGTGTGTGGTGTGGCTCTTTGACTCTAACAGTTAAAAATTTGGCTCTTTGTGTCAAACTTGTTCGCCACCCTGTTCTAGACTTTTTTTTCTTGTGTTTGAGTTCCTTTTATCTGTTCTCTTTTTTCTGTTTGGTCGTCTTCCAACTCTTTTTGAAAGTATGGGGGGAAAAAAATCTTGCTTTCTCATTGCCTTTCCACTTTTTACAGTCTCTCTGGTAAAACTTCAAAATTTTATTTTCATTTTATTTGAAATTGTTTCTTTCAAGCAATAAAAGCAAGAATAATGCAACAATTGTCAGTTATACATTCATACAAAGACGTATCAAACTCAGGATAGCTAGACATAAAATTAAATATTGCTTGAAAGGGAATAGAAAGAAGCAAACTTATCCCACTCCCGTTCTACCGTAACCATTTTATTACATGATTTATCATTATCCGGTTCATAACTTAATCAGACAAAATTAAGAATCTTTAAGTATCAATAAAGCACATAACAAAGATGAATTGTTCAATTATTATTTAAAAATAGACTATTTTAGAAAGATCAGTTATCAGTTATAATAATAAGTGCAGATTATATTCATTAGAAAAGTCATGACTGTGATTAGAAATACTATTGTATCAGAAGAACACTGTTTCAAACATTTTCATAACTGGTATATTGATCAAGTATCAAAAGTTAAAAATATGTGCAAATTATTTTTCATTAGGAATAAAAACCACAAATTAAATTTTTTTTAATATAGTTATAAGGTAATGCAGTGAGATAAAAGGGTCCATAATCTGTTGAATGTCCAATGTTGGCATTGCTTCTTCTGCTGATTAATAGCCATTCCTCTGGTTTAACAGAGGAAAACTTCATACCACGTATGCAAGTGGGAGGAGCTGCCAGCTAAAATTATGGTCTGATCGCTACATGGACCTGTGTCTGTCTATCAATGCCTGGTAGTGTTGAACCTTTCCTGCGCCATGACTTCTCTTTTTTCCTTTCCCCTCTGTGGTCGGAAACGCAGGGGAGATTTTCTCCAGGGCCGGTTGACCTTCCCTGTTCGGACCCTCAGCCTCCAGAACGAGCTAATAAAGACTCTATGACAGTTGTTCTGGGGGATGGGGAGGGGCTTCTCTTTATTACGATTCTTCTTCCTCAGAACACACACAATGTTAACGCACACTCCGAGCTCACACCCCTCTCTGTCGCTGCACACGCTCCGCTCCTCTCCTTTCTTCAGCTCACACAAGCACGCAGTCCCCAACACACACACAACCGTACCCTCCCTGTCCCTGCATACGCTCTTCTCCTTTCTTCCACTCCCTCCTCCTCTCACACACGCACGCAGCCCCCAAAACTTGACACGACAAATGTGGAGAGATGGCACTATCAGGCTTTAAAGAACACAATTTCTAAGAGGCGGGGCGTTGCACTCCCCCAACAACAGGTTAGATGACAGAGCCCGGTCCATGAAGCTCTGCCATTCACTGAGCTTCAGTACATAGAACTCCAACAGCCACACGGCCTAACGTAGTCCGCTATTATATATTCATGAGGGGGAAAAAGCCTGCTGAACCAACCCTAAAACCGCCCAAATTATGCACTTTTGACCGCAAATTTAGACCCAAAACTGCCCAAACTGGCAACACTGCTGCTAGCTTCTCTTGTAGAATAAACGTGCTCCCTCCACAGCTCACTGTGACGTTACTTTCTGTTAGGTAGTTAGCCACTCAGCCCAGTGGAAATTTCAGAATAAAAGCACTTCCATTGCAGCTTTACTTCCATTGTGGGTTAATGTGTTGTGTTGTGAGTTAATGTGTTGTGTTGTGAGTTATTGTGCTGTGAGTTAATGTGTTGTATTGTGAGTTATTGTGTTGTGTTGTGAGTTCATGTGTTGTGGGGTAAGTTAATGTGTTGTGTTGTGAGTTATTGTGTTGTGTTGTGAGTTATTGTGTTGTGTTGTGAGTTCATGTGTTGTGGGGTAAGTTAATGTGTTGTGGGGTAAGTTAATGTGTTGTGTTGTGACCCTTCTGGGCCACCGTAGTATCCTTCTGTGGCTGTTATCAGCAGCGCTGAAAGTTGAGGTCAAGTTGTCTACAAGTCTGACATCTGCTGAAAATCAGGGTCACTTCAGACTTTTGGAGAAAGTGATTAATATTTATTGAAATTACATTTGACTCTTTAAATTAATAACTGCATTTGTAAGCTCAGACGTCCGTGATCAAACACTTCTCAAAGTCCTTCATGTTAGTAAACAACCAGAACCTTGGACCGGTCCGATGGACCGAGTGGTTTAACGAAGATCCTGCAGCCTTTAACCCAAGTGTTCTCAATCTGTTCACGCTTCCTGAGAAGCCTGGCATGTTTGGCAATTTCAGCATTCCTTCTGGTCAGATGGTCGTTCAGATAAACAGCAGATCCCTTCAGATTCCTCCTTTGATTCATCAGAGCTACCTTGTGTTTTTGATTCACAAACCCGATGAGGATCATTGGTTTATCCATCTCCTTTCTCCTGATGAGCGGTTGGCAGGTCTCCATGGTATTTAGATCCAGGGAAATCCCTTTAGACGTGAGAAATTATTCCACTTGGTGTTCCAGATTCTCTCCATCGCTACCCGTTTTAGAAGAACTGCTAGCAATGCTGGCGCTATTAGCATTAGCAATGCAAACTCCAGCTGCATTTAGCTTTGCCCTGTACTCCAGTGAGAATGACGGCTGGGTGGCTCAGTTGGTAAGGTGAGTGGCTACCACGTAGGGATCCAGGGTTTGATTCCCGGAGGGGAATAAACAATGGTACTGAGTACTGAGGCAATTACCATGTCAACTGAGCAATCACCCAGTGAGGGTTCTTAGGCAAGGCCCTTGGCGCTACTGCCTCCCGAGCGCAGTCAGGCTGCAGCTCACCACTCCCCCAGGGGAATGGGTCAAATGCGGAGAAGAATTTCCCCATTGAGGGATCAATAAAGTACCAATTATTATTATGACATTATTCATCTTTACTTGTTCCACATCGTCCAGAATGTCGACCCGGTTATTTTGTGACTCATTTTGAGCTTGGAGTCTTCAGAACTCTTCCACTAGCTACATAAGAGGAGTTAGCTTAGCCTGGAAGTCGTTAACCTGTTCCATGAAAGAATATAATGTAGCTTGAATGTCATCAAGTAATATTTTAAGGTCAGCGTAGTCACCTGTTCCTTGGTTTTCTTTCAAGGACATGGTCAGCTCTCTTTTTTTTTTTGAGAAAATCAATTTTTAAGTTAATTAAGTTAATTTTAAGTTAATTAATTTTTAAGTTTTAAGTTAATTTTAAAGATCGTTGTGTGAGCAGCCGAGAGCCATTCACGTCCGCGTTGTAACCCGGAACCGGAAAAAAAAAATCACTTCAAATCATCTTTTAATCTAGAGGTAGCCAGAGTCATGGTTTTCCAGCCCAAAACCAGTGAAACCATTGCAGTGAAATACAACTCAGTTTAGAGACATCTGTTAAATTGTAGTCTTAACACATGGAACCACATGGATTCAAATACTTATTATTTAGGGACACAGAGAGTTGTTTTACTGTTTGTTGTCTTTATTCAGGATCTACTGCAGTTTGTCAACATAAAGTCCAATCTGGTCTGAAGAAGAAGTTCCAGTGTTTGTTTGAGGGAATCACTAAAGCAGGAAACCCAACCCTTCTGAATGAGATCTACACAGAGCTCTTCATCACAGAGGGAGGAAGAGGAGAGCTGAATGAAGAACATGAGGTCAGACAGATTGAAGTAGCATCCAGGAAAGCAGACAGAGCAGAAACAAGCATCAGACAAGAAGAGCTCTTCCAACTCCCAGCTGGAAGACCAGAACCAATCAGAACTGTGATGACTAAGGGAGTGGCTGGCATCGGGAAAACAGTCTTAACACAGAAGTTCACTCTGGACTGGGCTGAAGGCAAAGCCCACCAGAACCTCCACTTCACATTTCCATTCACTTTCAGAGAGCTGAATGTGCTGAGAGAGGAGAAGTTCAGCTTGGTGGAACTTGTTTATCACTTCTTCCCTGAAACCAAACAAGCAGGAATCTGCAGCTTTGAAGACTTCCAGGTCCTCTTCATCTTTGATGGTCTGGATGAGTGTCGATTTCCTCTAGACTTCCACAAGACTCGGATCCTAAGTGACCCTAGAAAGTCCACCTCAGTGGCTGATCTGCTGACAAACCTCATTAGGGGGAACCTGCTTCCCTCTGCTCTCCTTTGGATAACCACACGACCTGCAGCAGCCAATCAGATCCCTGCTAAGTGTGTTGACATGGTGACAGAGGTCAGAGGGTTCAATGATCCACAGAAGGAGGAGTACTTCAGGAAGAGGTTCAGAGATGAGAAGCAGGCCAGCAGGATCATCTCCCACATCCAGAGATCCCGAAGCCTCTACATCATGTGCCACATCCCAGTCTTCTGCTGGATCACTGCTACAGTTCTGGAGGATCTGCTGAAGAGCAGAGAGGGAGGAGAGCTGCCCAAGAGCCTGACTGAGATGTACATCCACTTCCTGGTGGTTCAGGCCAAAGTCCAGAAGGTCAAGTACGATGGAGGAGCTGAGACAGATCCTCACTGGAGTCCAGAGAGCAGGAAGATGATCGAGTCTCTGGGAAAACTGGCTTTTAAGCAGCTGCAGAAAGGAAACCTGATCTTCTATGAATCTGACCTGACAGAGTGTGGCATCGATGTCAGAGCAGCCTCAGTGTACTCAGGAGTGTTCACACAGATCTTTAGAGAGGAGAGAGGCCTGTACCAGGACAAGGTCTTCTGCTTCATCCATCTGAGTGTTCAGGAGTTTCTGGCTGCTCTTCATGTCCACCTGACCTTCGTCACCTCTGGACTCAACCTCATGAAACATAAAAGAAACTCCAAGATCTTTAAACTCAAGCAAAGCAGTCCAGTTCAGTTCTACCAGAGTTCTGTGAAGAAGGCCTTACAGAGTCCAAATGGACACCTGGACTTGTTCCTCCGCTTCCTCCTGGGTCTTTCACTGCAGGCCAATCAGAGTCTCCTCCAAGGTCTGCTGACTCAGACAGGAAGTAGCCCACAGACCAATCAGGAAACAGTCCAGTTCATCAAGGAGAAGATCAGTGAGGATCTGTCTGCAGAGAAAAGCATCAATCTGTTCCACTGTCTGAATGAACTGAATGATGGTTCGCTAGTGGAGGAGATCCAACAGTTCCTGAGGTCAGGAGGTTTCTCCACAGATGAACCGTCTCCTGCTCAGTGGTCTGCTCTGGTCTTCATCTTACTGTCATCAGAAGAAGATCTGGAAGAGTTTGACCTGAAGAAATACTCTGCTTCAGAGGAGGCTCTTCTGAGGCTGCTGCCAGTGGTCAAAGCCTCCAACAAAGCTCTGTAAGAACTCTCAGGAAAATCACCTTCAGTCAACAAATGAATTTGAGTGAAAAGCAAAAGATTCAATAACTGCTGTCTGTCTTTGTTTTCTTCAGACTGAGTGACTGTAAGCTGTCAGAGAGAAGCTGTGGAGCTCTGTCCTCAGTTCTCAGCTCTCAGTCCTCCAGACTCAGAGTTCTGGACCTGAGTTACAACAACCTGCAGGATTCAGGAGTGAAGCTGCTGTCAGCTGGACTGGAGAGTCCAGACTGTAAACTGGAGACTCTCAGGTCAGATTTCATTACATTTTTTTGTTCAAGGTTCTGATTGGAGAAAGTGTCACATAGACACCCATAAAAATGAAACAGTAGAGGACTGTTGCTCAAAAGAAGAATTTAAACTTAATATACCATGCATATTCCAATGGTGGCCCTGATGTTTATTGCAAAAAAATTGGCAGCTGGTCCTGAGTATCTATTGGAGACCAACATTCCTTCTATCACAGACAGATTGGAGATGGCTTTAAGGTTCATTTAGCCGTGAAATTTGATCACAAATAAATAATACCATTAATATTTCTGTAAACATCACAACCATAAAAAGAAACTCTATACTTTTAGCTTATTTTTGCTTTTGTTCCATTATGAGCCTGAATGACTTCATGTAAGTTAATTCTGTGATGGTGCTTTCCTTTCATGTAAAATTGAATGTTTTTACTTTTTCCTTAGTCTGCTAATTTTCGTAACATACATTTTCCACAATTGAACAGCATAATCATTAATTTTTTCAGTCCCAGTAAGTAGAGATACCTTTAGTATTCCTTTAAAATCTTGTTCTCACTTCATATTTACATTTGACAGAACAGAAAGAAAGTTTGGGTATAATCTGACCTTGTTTGTTATTATTCAATAAACTGAACTTATCAATCAAGCTATATATTTAAAAGTTCTTTTCGATTATTGAAGCTCAAAACACTTTACATTCACACACACCCCATGACCCCACACACAATACATATTGGCATAAATAAATGACCAGAATCATAAAAGAGACATGGTTGAGGAAAGTTGGTTCTGGCTTTCTCCTGGACACCTCCCCCAGTTGGCTGATGAGAAAAGGAGCAAACATAATCAGGTCAAAAATTATCCCTTTAATAAAGGATCAATGTTGCACAGAACTTTGAGTGGCGACAGCATCAGTGAAGCAACCATAGCATGTCTTCAACCACAGGGGCTTATATGCAGAATAGGCTATTCCCTGCTCACACAAAGGAATAACTGCTCATACAACTGGTCACACAACTACCTTCCCAGTCCCCAGGTCAGAGACAGATAACCCAAAGTTGTTGTGTGGTCATGCTTATATCTTGGTTTCTTTTTATCAATTTGTTCTTTGGGTATAGCAGGTGTAATCTTCCAGTAAAGCTTTCAGTGGTCTTCCAGTAGATTTCCTGGTAATCTTACAGTAAAATTCTGTCCCCCTGTGTCTGCCATAAGGCTGGGTCACATCTAGTTTTTCTAGTCTGTTGAACAAGATTATACGTTTCATTAGCAAACTCTAACAATTGAGTTAGTACTTACCACTTAATATTAAAAACCGATTTCCTTCATTTGGCTGCTGTAAGGAAACTATGTATCAGGGAACTCTTATACCAGGAGCAGCTCAGCCACAGAACATTGCAACGGCGCCCACCCACACCAGAATGCAACAGGGTCCACTCCACAGCCATGAGGCTGCTGTACTGGACCCGTGGCACCCAAGCAATGGCAAGCACTGCAACAGCAACCCAAGACCAAGCCTTCAAGTCCTTGTACAATAGATCTCCATACAAAAACACAACTTCATAAATGTCAGCTGCTGCGACACCAAAATCATTACCAAAAACCTCCAGTGCAGTCGTAAACATGAGCAGCAGCTCACATATCAGCTTTGCCCTTTTCCAACTCATTCACTCGCTCGTGTTCCATCCACAGACATGGTCTTATACCACCCCAACTGTCATCTCACCAGAAATGGTTTCAAAACACAGGGACATTTTTACAATGTTAAACCACACAGTGGTAACAGTTTTTCAACCAATGGTACTAATTAATTTAAATCCCCTGTTCCTGAAGGCTGACACAGAAAATTATGTCGCCTACATTGTGTGAAACTATTAAGTTTTAGTGAATAAAGCAGCAATATTTATATCGGTGGGCAGGGTCACAGTAAAAGCGCTGGTCAGAAGAATTATATACAAACATTATTATTATTATTAAAAAAAAGTTTAGCACAAAAGGGGTCAATACAAATATACACCTTGTGTGTCAGAAGATTCAAAACCCGTATTGTAATAGTGAAAACTATTCAACATGAGAGGCCTTCATCTCTTATCTGTTTGCTCAGCTGCTGGAAAGGACAGGTCTAAAGGAAACAAAAAATATTTCAGTCACACAAAAATTCTTTCCATAACAACTTTTATATTTAGACTTAATAATTAAATTTGGATGTAACATTGATATTTAAATGTTAGCGTTCCAATTTCGATTTAGATAATTTACATTCAACATTAACCATTTATATATACATTAGCCTTTTAATCAGGATGCTTTAAATAGCTCAAAGAAAACATTTGATTGTAGTTAATTAAGAGATAAAAGTAGTAAAAATGCAGCAAATATTAGAGAAGTTTGACGATGAGTTGGTACATGACTGTCATCTTGATTTGTGTGGCAGCAGTGCTGGTCATAAAGTTCCTTCAAACACAGATGTTCCTTCAAGCAGATCAACAACAGCAGAGAAATCAAACACTCACAAATGTTATTTATCTTTTAGAAGACAGATTCAAATTTCTTTGGCAGTTCTTTTTACTGAGTATTTAGCAGCATTCAGACATACTCCATTCCTGCGGACCCTCCAGTACAACATTCCAGTCTTCTTCTAGCTACAGTCACTGACTTGAACTGATGCTGAGAATGTGGACCTTTACTCAAACTGTCTACTTCCTGCTGAATCAGTAAAGTTTCAGGCTTCTCTTTCAGTCCGATCAGTGAGTATCTATGGAAGAGCTCAGTTAAGGTTTAGAAAATAACTTTTTATTGAGAAACTGATAAACAGGAACCTAAGAGATCCTAGAAAAGCTTTAAAGCTGAGTTTAAAAAAAACAACAACAATTGGTTCAGATTTTCTTAATCAATAAATTGTTTGTGTAATTATAATTGATCTGATAAATTAATTTAAATTTATTAATTAACTGGTTATGTTTAAATTATGATCTTGTAAAGCTTGTCAAACTATTCTGTCTGTTTTCAGATTGAAGAACTGCAGTTTGTCAGAGATCAGCTGTGAAGCTCTGGGTGCAGCTTTGAAGAACAACCCATCCAATCTGACAGAACTGGACCTGAGCTGGAATAAGAACCTGAAGGATTCTGGATTTCTTCATCTGTGTAGTTTTCTGGAGAGTCCAGGCTGCAGACTGCAGACTCTGAGGTCAGTAAATAAGCTAAACTCCCTGGCTTTCTGGCTGGTGTGCAGACAGAGAGCTGCCAAGGGTGGGACAGGCTGACGACCTGTCCAGGGTGTATCTCGCCTTCGCCGAACAGTAGCCAGGACGTGCTCCGACAACCCCACGACACCAGCGGGTTAAGAATATGGATAGAAATTCTGGACAAAAACTCTCATATTTGATTTGTGTTCTACCTGCTAATCAATTCACTGTTAGCATGTTGTGCCCAAAGCGGAGTCCCTATTTGCTATATGCGATGCGCCGACCTATAAAAATACAGATATTTGAATTTTGGCCGCACTGCCTAAATCACGCCTTGCCGCTGAAATCATGCTGCCGCTGAAATAGAAATGTCTACAAATTGATATTTCATTTTTAATTTTATATAAGTATACTGGTCTTATTTTATTTGTGCATTTTTATGCAGGTGAGGCATAGCCTTACTTGCCTCCCCAGGCTGCACATAACTGGTGCATACCTACACAAATACTGTAGGTCCACATTCATGTTGCTCCCTTTGTAGATTAGGTTTGCTTTGTGCCTTTCTTTTCTAGTCTGTATTTTTTTCCAAAACTTCTGTAGTGTCGTTTTACATTCAGTCTACTATGCGCAATAAACCCAGAACTCCTAAAAAAATTATTTCTGATAATCAACATAATTTATTCTTGATTCTAGTGCTACAGTTCTTATCTGGGTGGAAATTTAGCCCTTTTCAATTTTTTTTTTTTTTTTTTTTTTCAAAATTAAGCTGCTTGTGAACTTTATGGATGAGAACGTTGAAATAAAGAACTGTTGCAATCTCGTCTGGCCTTCACAGATTTGGACAGTTTAGGACATCCAGATATTGAAATGTGCAGTTGGGAAACAAAAAGACACACAAGAGTCTGCATAAATTTTAAAACTTTTGCAAACGGGGATAGATGAAAAACATGACCTGTTAGGCTTTGCGGTTGTCAGCTCTCTCCGTCCTCAAGGAAGAAAGTTTTTTTTTATCATCCAACAGGGCAAAAATGTGAACATGCAAAATACGTCATTATACTGGTATGTTTTTGTCTATTCTGCATTGCAGGTGTTGTGGCTCCATAAACACTCCACAAAAAGAAAAGAGAGACCAAAAGTAAAAAACAGGCTGACCATGGCATAAATGATCTGTTACCACAGGTTACATTGTTCATTTTGAATCAAGAAAGCATATTTCTCAATATAATATTCATGCATATATATGGAATTAATCAAATGCATAATCAGAAGAGCATAGAAAATATAATATAATATAATATAATATAATATAATATAATATAATATAATATAATATAATATAATATAATATAATATAATATAATATAATATAATATAATATAATATAAAGTAACCCCAGTTCACCTCCACATAACTTATTGATGTCACCAGTAATGTACACCCAGAAGAACATTGTGATGATTCAGCTCTTAATTACCTACACTGACCAAAAATATAAACGCAACACTTTTGTTATTGCTCTCATTTTTTATGCTATGTATTCAAAGATGTGAAACATTTTCCACATACACAAAATAACCAGTTCTCTGAAATATTGTTCACAAATCTGTCTAAATCTGTGATAGTAAGCACTTCTGCTTTGCCAAGACAATCCATCCCACCTCACAGGTGTGCCATATCAAGATACTAATTAGACAGCATGATTATTGCACAGGTGTGCCTTAGACTGGCCACAAGAAAAGGCCACTCTGAAATCTTCAGTTCTGTTTTATTGAGGGGGTCAGGGGACTCAGACAAGCAGTCAGTTTCTGGTGTGACCACCATTTGCCTCATGACATGAAGTGCGACACATCTCCTTCGCATAGAGTTGATCAGGTTGTCTATTGTGGCCTGTGGAATGTTGGTCCACTCTTCTTCAATGGCTGTGCGAAGTTGCTGGATATTGGCAGGAACTGGAACACACTGTCGTATACACTGATCCAGAGCATAATAATAATACATTTTATTTATAATGCACTTTTCATTAAATGAAACCTCAAAGTGCTACAAGATATGAATAAAACTCGATTAAAAAGAAAGAATGTGCAAATTTTAATACAAAGCTAACCAAAACTATAAAAGTAGCACTTAACAAGCAAAAAAGAAATAAAACTATCAGCAGTCGTAGGCTTTTTTAAATAGAAATGTCTTTAAAAGGGCTTTAAAAGAGTCCAGGGTCTGTGATGTTCTGAGATTGATAGGAAGGGAGTTCCAAAGCCTCGGCGCAGCAGAACAGAATGCTCTGTCTCCCATCGTGCAGAGCCTGATGGGGAGGACCTGAAGAAGGAAGCTGTCTGATGAACGGAGGGTATGGTTCTGGGGACTGAGGAGTTCCTGGAGGTATGGTGGTGCCTTACCGGTCATGCATTTGTAGGTGATGATTAGAAGTTTATATTCAATGAAACAGGAAGCCAGTGCAGCGATTTCAGGGTAGGGGTGATGTGGTCATATTTCTTGACTCCTTTTAGGATTCTGGCTGCACTGTTTTGGATGTACTGAAGTTTTTTTATGTTTTTGTTGGGAATGCCAGAAAAAAGGGAGTTGCAGTAGTCCAGCATTGAGGAGATAAAGGCATGGACAAGTGTTTCTGCGTCGGGAAGTGATAGAAGGGGCCGGAGTTTTGAGATGTTCCGTAGGTGGTGGAATGAGGTCTTGTATAGATCCTTTATATGGTTGTTAAAGTTTAACTGAGGGTCAAACTGTACTCCTAGGTTGGTGACTGAGGAGGACACAGTGATGATCTGACTATCGAAAGTGAACTGGGATATTGAGGAGGAATGAATCTGCTGGGGGGTGCCAACAAGGAGTGCCTCTGTTTTGCTGCTGTTTAACTGTAGGAAATTGCTGTTCATCCATGCCTTTATCTCCTCAAGGCATGCAGTGAGATGGGATGGAGCTGCAGTGGAGTTTGGAGCAGTTTTTATGTAGATCTGTGTGTCATCAGCATAACAATGGAAGGACAACCCATGTTTACTGATGACACGTCCAAGGGGAAGCATGTAAATTATGAAGAGAATAGGGCCAGAGAACTGACCCCTGCGGGACACCACATGTCACAGGGAGCGGTCTGGACTTGCATCCTCCCATGAGCACGTATTCAGTTCTGTCAGTCAGATATGATCGGAACCACTGCAGCACATCTGCTGACAGTCCTACAGTGTCTTTAAGGCAATGCAGAAGGACGATGTGGTCCACTGTATCAAAAGCTGCTGTCAGGTCCAGAAGAACAAGAAGAGATGGTGATCCTGAGTCAGCTGCCATCAGCAGATCATTTGTCACCCTAAGCAGAGCAGTTTCTGTGCTATGGGCGGATCGAAAACCGGACTGGAACTTTTCAAAATGGTTGTTTTGCTTTAGATGGTTTTGCAGCTGTGAAGCGACTATCTTCTCCAGTACCTTTGACAGAAAGGGGAGGTTGGAAATAGGCCTATAATTGGCAAGCACTTCTGTGTCCAGAGAGGGTTTCTTTAGAGTAGGACGGATGACAGCAGTTTTTAAGGAGGGTGGGATGTAGCCAGTTTGTAGTGAGATATTTACAAGCTCAGTGATAGTTTGGCTCACAGTTGGTAAAACAGACTTGACAAGAGCTGTCGGGAGGGGATCCAAGGTGCAAGTGGATGAATTCATTCCTCGCAGAATTTTCTCAATGTGGGTTTTTGAAACCACAGTGAAAGATAGGAAGGTTGGTGAGCCTTCAAACAATGAGTCTGGAACAGAGAAACACAGGGAGGCAGTATCCGGCATGGAGGAGCAGATGTTGTTAACCTTGGATCTAAAAAAGTCCATAAAAGCATTGCACAGCTCCTCTGTAGCTTCCATTTGTGAAGACAATCGGGGTTTCAGAAAATGGCTTACAGTGGAAAAAAGCTGCTTTGAGTTTCCAGAATTTTTGTTGATTTGGCTGGAATAGAATTTATGTCGTGCATCCTTCAGGGCCTGGCAGTAGGCTTTTTGATGGTTGTGGTAGGCGCTTTGGTGAACAGTAAGTCCAGATTTTCTAAAATTGCGTTCCAGAGCACAACTAGCTGTTTTCATCTGGCGTAGTGCTGGTGTGTACCAGGGAGCAGAGCGTTCAAAACTGACTTCACCTGTTCTAATAGGGGCATGAAGGTTGAAAACACTGCTTAGGGATGCATTGTAATGTTCCACCAGTTCATCAGCAGTTTTGAGGTCAGAGCAGATGATCTGCTGGAGATCTGTAGCCATAGAAGTTGGGTCAATTTGTCTCCAGTTTCGGAAGGACATTTGGCGCTTAGGTCTAATTTTTGGTAGTGGAAAAGTCCATGGAGACCAGCTTGTGGTCAGACACTCCCAGATCATAGACCTGCAGGTTGTTAATAGGGGCTGAGTCAGTTATGACTAGATCTAGAATGTGACCCCTAGTGTGTGTGGGTGTCTCCATATGCTGCTGGAGACCAAGACAGTCTAGCAGGCCCAGAAATTCAGTTGCATAACGACTGGAGGGGTTGTCCACATGAATATTTACATCACCAACAATAACAATGTTGGTTGACATGGAGCAGAGTGATGTAAGTAGATCATGTATTTCAGGCAGAAATAATGAATTTGGTTTGGGGGGTCGATATATAAGAAGCATTGTTATGGAAAATGGAGGTTTGCATTTAAAGGCTAGACATTCCATGGAAGAAAACTCAGGCAGTGGTAGTGGAGAAAGTTTTAGATCAGCCCGATGAATGACGGCTAAGCCACCCCCACGTCCAGAACTGCAGGCTTTCTCCGTGTAGCTGTAACCTTGGGGGCAGGCTTCATTTAGCACTGAAAAGTCCCCTGTTCTGTGCCAAGTTTCAACTAGGCACATAAAGTCCAGTTTCTTATCCAAAATATGATCATGGATGAGGAGGGTTTTGTTTGAAAGAGATTGTGCATTAAATAATTCAATTTTGGCATGAGGCAGATCTGATGGTTGATGCAGCTGTAGACTCCTTAGCACAGTGTAGTCCACTCCATGTTTTTTGTTTCGCCCAGAGCTTCTAGGAGAGAGGGGGGGTGAATGGCTGCTACGTGATGCAGGTGCGCCAGTGTTCTGATGACGTGAGGCCAGGGACCAAATGGAGGGGATTTTTGCGGGATTTTGCTGGAGATAAACAAACTGTTTCCGGGAGCTTCTATGGACATGTTGAGATCGTCGCAGAAGTCCAAGTTGTTTGACATGGGAGATGGCAGATGGAGGTAACCGACAGTTAAGAGCCAAAAATTGGGAAACGGAGTACTTGAACATGACGCCGGGTGCTGTTTGGAGTTTCACCGCTTCCAGATGAAATCGCTCAGCTTGTTTTCGTCTCCCCAGTTGAGTCAGAGAAAAATAAAATAAAAAAAATAATATAAAATAAAAAGAGAGAAGAAAAAAAAAGAAAAATAACTGAATCCGAGGTGGAGAAGCGGCGAACAAACAACGCTTGCGTCCTCTCCCGTCCGCTCCTCCTGCTAGGATGTGGCATGCTAGCATGGCGTGCACCATGAAGGCCTGATTCCCACAGCATCCCAAACATGCTCAACGGGTGACATGTCCGGTGAGTGGCCATGCAAGATCTTTGCAACATGGGGCCTTGCATTATCATGCTGCAACATGATTTGATGTTGTTGGATGTACGGCACAACTATGGGCCCCAGGATCTCGTCACGGTATCACTGTGCATTCAAAATACCATAAATTGGCGCGGCGCTCTCTTCCCCCCATGCCTCCCTGCTCTCTGGCTCTGGGGGCCTCCCGGTGGTCCTGCTGGCCCTGGCCTGGTGGCGGATGTGGTCGCCCGGGGGGGCGGATGTTCTCTGCCTGCTGCCGTGTGGCGTTGGGGGTTCTGGCTGCCGCTGCTTCTGCGGCGGAGGTCTTGGTGTGGGGATGGCTGGTTGCTCCCCCTCCTTCTTTCCACATTCCATCATCCAATTTAGAAGAACATAAACACTCAACTGAGCACAGGGGGGTATTCCAGGAAGCATGTTTAAACTAGCCTGACTTTAAGCCTGAACTCTGGCTGAAATCCGCCTGAACTTGCTTACTCTGGGTATGTTGGTTCCAGAAGATCGGATGAGTTGGCGTAATTACGCTCGACTTGATAGCCCTGGGTTAACGCACGTGCACGTCGTGTACATAAAGACATTCTCAACAGATCGCTGATTTCTGGAGTCACCATGGAAACGCGTGGGGGAAAAAAAAGAAAGCGCGACACTGGAGACGGAAGTGAGACGGAGTCTGAGATTTTAATGACGGCGTATGAAGATTATACGTCCAACAAAAAAGTAACACAGCTGCATCATCAAAAAAAAAAGAATTTCTGCTTGGAGAAAATCATCAGACAAAGTAAACACACGAGTTTCTGATCTTGCTTTCATTTTCCTTGTGACGCATACAATATATATATATATATATATATATATATATATATATATTGAACTCTCATATGTCTAAGTTTGAGCCGGTGAATATGCTAATTTTTATAACAATAAAAAGGACGGTAAAAAATGCACGGAGTGCAAAAATTAATTAAAGAATTTCCCATCATTGTACTTCAGAATGAGAGTATAGGGGTGCTATAAAAACTCTCCTCTCCTCTCCTTTGCTCTCACTCATGGTGCTGAGACGTAAGCACAGTAGGACAAAATAAAACTCAGCAACACACAGTAAAACAGCTAAACAACTAAACATATTTAGTCAAAAAGCCACACTTCAACCCAAATCCGTCCAGACAGGCAAAGGGAATGATATCCCGGAATCCCTTGCGGTGCCGATCTAACAGCAGCACCAAAGTTACACCTACTTAATTGAATTAATTTGAATGAAAGGAAAATAATTGTCTGAAAACTATGTGTTATTTTTAAGGTGACATAACAAAAAAATGATTTCTCTTAACTGAAGCAAATAATTAAGTTAGATCAAAGTAAACAAGTTTAATTTTCCAACATCCATATGTGGTCTTATCAGCCTCTCACTGTGGAAAAAGTATTATCTGAGCTTCTTCATCCACTAAATCATCTTCAAATGGACACGCCATGCTGCTTTACCCCTCTCAAAACAAACTAAGCTTCAACTAAACCTGCTCCAGACCAGGTTATGTTAAGAGCATGAGTTGCAATGGCAACTTGACCTACCCTGAGACATACCTCCATTTCTGGAACCGAACCGAAAGCTGAGGTTATCAACTTCCTTAGCCTCAAACTTACCGTGGGAGCTAGCATAACCTGCTTTCTGGAATACCCCCCAGGTGTTAGCTCACCTTTGCACTAACAATTTGTGTGAATGAATGAAACATCTCACACTAGTTGGCTTGTAGACATGAGTATGCGTGTGTGAACGTTATCTGTATTGTGTTCATGTTGAAGTGTGTTCTTTTTTTCAGCTAGCAGGTGTGTTTATAACTTTTGAGTGTGTGTGTGGACAGGCCCCGCCCCTTTGAGATTTGTATTCTATCTGTACTCTACCAAAATGATAAACATCTAGTAGCTTGTTGCTTTATGCTGCTTCATGGTTTTACCCCCCTCCCCCCTCCTATGATCACCCTCCTATTCCCCTCTTCCTAACCTCTTCCTCTCTCTTCTTCCCTTCTTTCCTTTTCCGTCCGGTCCAACAACAAAGAATTTCAAAAAACAATTAAAATAGATAAAGTTTGGCCTCGATTACAAAAGGGGTTATTCAGACATTCCTCCGGTTTGTCTGAAGATTCATAACCCCTGTTGTAAAAGTAAAACATGTCCAACACAAGAGGCCTTCAGCTCTCATATGTCTGCCCAGCTGTTGCCCAGCATCAGTGAAATGCACCTGTGTTCTTCGCCCATAACATATGCCTGCCCATACCATAACTCCACCACCACCATGGGCTACTCGATCCACAACATTGACATCAGAAAACCGCTCACCCACACGATGCCACACACTCTGTCTGCCATCTGCCCTGAACAGTGTAAACCGGGATTCATCCGTGAAGAGAACACCTCTCCAACGTGCCAGACGCCATCGCATGTGAGCATTTGCCCACTCAAGTCGGTTACGACGATGAACTGGAGTGAGGTCGAGACCTTAATGAGGACGACGAGCATGCAGATGAGCTTCCCTGAGACGGTTTCTGACAGTTTGTGGAGAAATTCTGTGGTTATGCAAACCGATTGTTTCAGCAGCTGCCCGATTGGCTGGTCTCAGTCGATCTTGGAGATGGACATGCTGGATGTGGAGGTCTTGAGCTGGTGTGGTTACAAGTGGTCTGCGGTTGTGAAGCCGGTTGGATGTGCTGCCAAATTCTCTGAAACGCCTTTGGAGATGGCATATGATAGAGAAATGGACATTCAATTCCCTAGCAACATCTCTAGTGGACATTCCTGCTATCAGCATGCAAATTGCACGCTCCCTCAAAACTTGTAACATCTGTGGCATTGTGCTGTGTGATACAACTAAAGATTTCAGAGTGGCCTTTTCTTGTGGCCAGTCTAAGGCACACCTGTGCAATAATCATGATGTCTAATCAGCATCTTGATATGGCACACCTGTGAGGTGGGATGGATTGTCTTGGCAAAACAGAAGTGCTCACTATCACAGATTTAGACAGATTTGTGAACAATATTTCAGAGAACTGGTTATTTTGTGTATGTGGAAAATGTTTCACATCTTTGAGTTCATACCATAAAAAATTGGATCAATAACAAAAGTGTTGCGTTTATATTTTTGGTCAGGGTATAATGAACTGCACAACACATTCAGCTTTCAAGAACATCTATCAGAAACTGAGCATGCATGTGCATGCACTCACATACAGACACAAGTGTGAGTGCAGACTATAGAGGAAAGGCAGAGACAGAAGGAGATTTTGGTGAAGAGAAATAAAAGAATTAACTAAACATGCAAAGGCAGATCTGCAGCTATCATAGAGTCCCACACTCTTCAGAACATGAATTCTCCTCCCTGCTTCATACTGAGACAAGGAAAGCAGTCCATGAAAACTTCTGGTCTAGCCAGACCTGCAGTTCCACTGAGCTGTGATGGAAGCATTCTGAAAGCCTCATAGAGAAAGTTTGTTGTCAGTTTGGAGCTTTGGCAGACTGCTGAAGCTTCATGTTGGAATCAACTGAAGTCAGGAAGTCATTTTTGACAGAGGTCAGAACTTGTGTTCAGAAGAATCCACTTCCCAGTTAGTACTGTTAGTACTGGCAGCAGAGCCATCAGAACTATGCAGTCTGACTGTTATCAGACACATTAATATATAGAGATGCTGAGCTGCACATTCAACACCTGAAAACACCGGATCATTTCACACCATTGACACACTATTCTGTCTGATTTCAGAATGATGAACTGCAGTTTTTCAAAGATTGGTTGTGAAGCTCTGGGCTCAGCTCTAAAGTCAAACCCATCCAGTCTGACAGAACTGGACCTCAGGTGGAACAACATCCAGGATTCAGGAGTTCTTCATCTGTGTGGTTTTCTAGAGAGTCCAGACTGCAGACTGCAGACTCTGAGGTCAGTAAATAAGCTGAACTTACTGAAGGATGAGAAGAACATATCTTGTGAAGAACTTTCTGATGTATCTCTGAAAAATTTAATCACCATGGCCGTGTTTGCACTGTCCCTGTTAAAATTAAAATTAAAATAAAAAGAATATATTTAGACTGTGTTATGATGATTGATTGATATGAAACTGTTTTATACATCACATGATGCATGGTGATGTGAGAAAACATTTCCATTTTTTACCTTTATCAAATATATTGTCCTTGACACACAATTAAATCCTTAAAACACAATTAAATCAATTCATAGTAAATTGAACATTTCATTTTCTTATTGTTGATGATTTCACTTGTTCCTTAAATAATCATTGAGTCATTATGAAAAACATGTGCAGGTCTGATATTGTGCTCATCCATCCATCCCTCCATCCATCTTCTCCCACTTATCCAGGAATGGGGTCATGGGGGGAGCAGTCTAAGCAAAGACTCCCAGACTTCCCTCCCCTTGACCACCCAATGTCCTCATATAATGTCAGATTTCACACTGTTTCAAACAGACTCCTCCAGACAAATTAAACTTTATTTATTTGTGTTTTTTTACTGGAATATTTGTTCTAAAAGTTCTTATGTTCATTTTCATATAAAATAACTTTCACATTGTGACTTTAAGCAGCTTGATGATGTTCTACTTTAAAGTCAGTGGTGCTTTCATACACAAACTACTGGGGTATTTGCTGTTCTGGAAGTGTTTCTGGCTCAGTTCTGCTGAACGCTTCTGAGTCCAGCTGCCACTCCAGCTGCATCACTGCTCCTGAACACACTTTTCTGTCTGCTTTCAGGTTGGAGAACAGCAGTTTGTCAGAGATTAGCTGCAAAGCTCTGGTCTCAGCTCTGAAGAAAAACCCGTCAAATATGACAGAACTGGACCTGAGCAACAACTGGAACCTGCAGGATTCAGGAGTTCTTCATCTGTGTGGTTTTATGGAGAGTCCAGACTGCAGACTGCAGACTCTGAGGTCAGACTCCATGTTTCAGTTGTGTTCAGATCAATATGATGACAAAGTTGTGTTGACACTAAACTGCAGACATGAGGCTGATGTTCTCCTGCTGCATGCTGACCATCTTCATATTGAAGGCTGTTTTCGTCTTCTGAACTTTAGTCCATGCCCCTTGGCAAAAGATGTCACATTTGAATCTTTCTTTCCATCTTGAGTCAGCTTCCTTCAGGACTTATCTTTTCTTTTTCCACAAAGGTCTGCAGATGTTTCTTCTTCTTCATCTTCTCATCAATGCAGATTTAAGGAAAGCTTCTTCATGAAGATCAAACTAATCTTGTGTGAATTTTGATGTTTTCAGGAAGTTCAGACGTATGTCATTCAAATTTAGCAGGAGCAGAGAGCTCTTTGCTTGATCTGACTCTACAATCAGACACTTAATCTTCAGGTAGAGTTTCTCCGGTTGGAGAAGGCTTCAACTAAATGTGCAGCATCTGTGTTTCTGCCATAGTTTGATGGTCTGACAGAAATGATCATCATTAATCAGTGAGCAGAAATGTCCACATCATGAATCTGATCTGCAGCAGCATCTTCCTGCAGCTGCTTGTTCTCTTTAAAGATCTGCAGAAGAACTTCTTCTTTTCTTCCTGCAGCTGCTTTATTCAAAGCTGTCTGCTAACATTTGTGCTCCACAAAGTTCTGCTTGCAGCCATCAGCTCTTCTTTGTGTCTTTGCTCCAACAGACTCCTTTAAAGCGCGTGCAGAAGAAGCAGCCGTGCACGCTCACATGCACTCTTAGTCCTGCTGCTGTGTTTCAGCAGATGCAGCTGAGAGTCCAGCGGCTGATGTTTGTGAGCAGACAGTGACAGAGTCCTGCTGCAGCTGGATGCTGCTCTGACAGACACATCCTCCACAAACATCCTCACCTTTTCATCCACAAACATAATCACATCATCCATATAAGCTCCCAGCAGCTTCTGACTCTTCATTCAGAGCTGAAGTCATGGATCAGGGATCAATGTCCAACATTTGCTGCTGACTCTTCCTCATGACTTCCTTCTTCTCTCTGCTTTGATCTGTTGGAGCTGAAAGTCTCTGCTTGAAGGGCTGCAGCAGAGAAGGACTAGAAGATCATCTCCTGAAAACTGGGATGAAGACTTTCCAGCATCCTGCTGCTGAAATTCTCCCATTAATCAGTGCTGTTTGGAGAAGAGCTGAGCAGAAAGAGGAAGTGGACTTTTTCTGCTGTTGCTGCAGAAACATCAGTTGGTTTGGATGCAGCCACAGGCTGATGTTTGACTTTCACACATCTGGACTTCTTTCCTGAAGCAGCTGCATGTTGTCCTGAATGTTCTTCTTCTCTGCTTCTGCTGGACTCTTCTGATCTGCTGCTGTTGCTTCACATCTTTGGACTTTTTCTTAACTTTCTGATCTTATTCAGCTCTGAACTCTTTAGAAGAAGTGAAGGATAAAAAACATGAACATTGTCTTTAAACTCAACTCTTTGTTCTGGATTCAGGTTGGTGAACTGCAGGTTGTCAAAGACCAGCTGTGCTGCTCTGGTCTCAGCTCTGAAGTCCAACCCGTCCCACCTGACAGAACTGGACCTAAGATACAACGACCTTCAGGATTCAGATGTTTTGCAGCTCCAGGATCTGGTGGAGAGTCCAAACTCCAAACTGCAGACTCTGAGGTCAGTAGAGGGTTGCAGTCAGTCCAGCTGCTTCCAGATGTTTGGTCCTAAAGTTAGTCTGAGAGTAAAGATGCAGAGTTTCCTGTGAAGCTGCAGCTTCTCAGTGAAGCTCTGAGGAGAATGATGACAGGCTTCAGGACAACAGTCAGCCAATCAGAGCAGCAGAAGCTCCAACAGGTGAAGATGACAGGAAGCTGCTGCTCTGAACAGGACTGAAGCTCCTGCTGCTCTTTCTGCTGCTGTGCTGCATCACTGACTGACAGACCAGGATCAGGAGACACTCCTTCATTTCTGTCTTTCAGCTTTCTCTCTGCATGTGGTTCTGATGAGTCTGATGTTCCTCCTGGAGGAGCAGAGAGGAGCAGCAGCAGCAGCTGGTCTGCAGAAATGTTGTGACTGGACGGTGTTCCTGGGAGGTGGAGAGCAGAGTGATGGAGGAATCAGAGGAAGTGAAGATGAGTGTCAGAGCTGCAGCAGGAACTGATCTGAGATATATGAAGTGATATTTCTGCCAATACGTTGCACACAAAACTTTCTACGTTGCAATTGAAAATATTAAATATTTCCTTTCCATTATTATTATTTTTTGCTTTAATTTTTTTTTATTTCAAAAACTGTTTTTTGCGTTTGCAAAACACGTTTTTGAATGTGTTGTGTCTAATTTCGCTTTTTTCCTATCTTTGATTTTGCTGAGTTAAGTTTCAGTGTGACGTGACAAAGCTGCCATCAAACAGCTGCTGATTGGTCCAGATTCTAACCAGTCAAGTGTCTCTGTCTCATATTGACAGTACTCTGAGGCAGACATGGACTTAGGACTTTGTGTCGGTTCTGTTTGTACGGGTTTCTGCCGTTTTTAACCATTCTGGCCCGTTTCTCTCAGAGTAAAACCCAGAAGGAGCAGCAAAGCAGCTACAATCAAACAGAGTTTAGTATTTATTCATGTCAGTGTAGTGATGAACGTGTTTAAAATGTCTGCAGCAGAAAAAGAAATGTCCAAACTCCGACTACGTCCAGCAGGAAGTAACACTTTTTAAGATTTGTATCTGAACCATTGTTTTATTTTAATCAATAAATGTTGAAATATTAAGAGAAAATAGCATTTTTTCTTTTGCCTTGGGGGGCCTTGCAAAAAAGAATTGAGAAGCACTAATCTAATCCCAAACACTTGTGCAGCATAAAATAATATGTACTTTCAATCTTTTGTTTTGTTTTACCAAACAGATCTTAAAGAAAATCAAACTTTTTTCTAATAATTTGTTCTGTTTGTTTGTTGTTTTTCTGTTTGTTTGTTTCTATTTGTTTTGTTCACAGATCACATACAGTCCTGTTGATTTAATGACAAACTTTACAGTTTCAGAAGATCCTCGGCTATAAATACACAAATCTTATTTAATGAAAATGTAAATGTTTCTAAAAAAGAAAGAAAGTATGAAATATTGTTAAAATGATAAAAAAAAGAAAGCGTCTTCATCCAAAAAGACAACACTGAGGGTAAAAGTAGCTGGTTTGGTTTCTGAGCCTCGGTAGCAGACACCATGTTAGATAATACAGCAATGTGATTGGTTAGAATCTGGACCAATCAGCAGCTGTTTGATGATAGCTTTGTCACACTGAACTGAAACTAATGTCAGCAAAATGAAAGATAGGAAAAAAGCAAGATTCTACACAACGCATGCGAAAACATGTGTTTTGCAAAAGTTTTTGAAAGCAAAAGAAGAATTTAAAGCAAAATAAAAAACAACTGAAGAGCAAATAATACATATTTTCATTTGCAACTTAGAAAGTTTTGTGTGCAACATGGTGGCAGAAAAACCACTCCATAGAGATCAGCTCCACTGTTTCTCTCAGCATCAAGTAGACAGTTATTGTGCTGCAGCTCCCCCGGTGGACTGATGGAGAACTGCACTTCCTCTTCTCATTCTAACTTGGAGTGTTGATCTGAAACATGGGTTGCATTCAGATGTTCAGCAGCTCCAGGATCTGGAGAAAAACAGACCTGCAGACAAACAGATTCTTTTCTAGATCATCACTTTCTTCTTTGATCTACATTTGATGAACAGATGTGAGTTTGGGATGGACCAATCAAGGGTTGAGGGAATCATTGATCAGACAGAACATTTCTGGATGACATAGATCTATGTGTGGGTCAGGGGAAAACACAGTCAGGCGTTGGATCCTGGTTCTGTCTGTGGAACAGGGACAGGGACATAATCAGAATTCTGGATCACAAGATTCTGGTTCCAGATGTTTCACACTTGATTTAATATGTCTAATTATCCTAAGTTTGATTACCGGTAGTTACTGTATGAATGTATAACTGAAGATTATATTGCTTTTGTGTATTGTTTCTACTTGATTGCTTGAAATAAACCATTTCAAATCAAAAAATTTAACATAATAATTAAGTAATTCATCTTTTTCATGTGCCTTATCGATACCTTATGATTTTTAATTCTGTCTGATAAAAAACTGGGAACCGGATATTGATAAATCATGTATTAAAATGGTTATAGTATAACGGGGTGGAATTATATAAGTTCGCTTCCTTCCACTCCCTTTCAAGCAATATTTATTAATATGTCTAATTATCCTAAGTTTGATTACCGGTAGTTACTGTATGAATGTATAACTGAAGATTATATTGCTTTTGTGTATTGTTTCTACTTGATTGCTTGAAATAAACCATTTTAAATCAAATCAAATCAAAAAATTTCTGCTCTCCAGAAACTCTCATTGACAAACACAAAGTTTCATTCAGAAACCTCCAACACAGTCATGTGACCAGAATGTTCATAGTGGAGACACAGACAAACGCTGTGGTCACATGACTCAGTGGTTTGGATTCAAGTCCTTTGAAGTCAGTTTTTGGAGCAGAAATCCCGTCTGATCTCAGTTAGTGAACAAAAGTCTCTCAGTTGAATCATTTTTCTATCATCTCTGTTCTGTTGATGATAAAATATTGACTCATGCAGTTTGAAAGACTCAGAGTTTTGGTTTGATTGATGTTTTTCACAGTTTTCTGACTCAACTTCCTTTTTCTTTGGAGTTTTGTGGGTAAAACTCTGTTCTTTTTCATGTTGACAGCATTTTTAGCTGCAGTTTTAAAGAAGTTTCATCTAAATCCAGTTGAATCTCCTCATTTTCTAGAATGTGTGAAACTAGTAGAAACTCTCTGAGCATAAAGCCTGTTTTCTCCAGAGGACATGAATGAACAGAGTGGATCTTAGTGAGGAATGACAGCCTCTGGATGCAGAGAATCACTTTGATGCAGCTGCTGCAACAACACCAACTGCATTAAAGCAGGAGGGAGAAGGGAGACACCTGCTGGCTGTTTGCAGAACTGCATCTTAGTGTCAAAAGGCTTCAAACTGAAAGCTGTCTGTAAAATTCCTGCAGCCTGTTTGGATCTAATAAATGCTCTTTTGAATCAACTCTGTGTTTTCTATTGATTTTTGTCTTCATTCTATCTTTGACTCACAAACAGACTTGAATCTTTAGCCTTCCCCCTCATCCTGTTTCAGCTGTTCTAGTCTTCATGTGCTTGGTTCCTTCTCAGTAGAAATGGGTTGGAAAAGAGCTTTGGAATGCTCAGGTGGTGCTGATGTCTTTCTAGATGGGGGTGGGCAGAACAGATGAGAGTTCCTCCCTCCTGATTCAGAGGGGAACAGTGGGCAGCAGCTGAAAGGAGGGAGTGGAAATGGGAAAAGTTCTCTGCACGTTTCTCCTTTCCAAGAACAGAGGGACACGACTCCATGAACAGCAGAAGTTAAAGAGTTGGAAAACATGCCCAAAGCTGCAGCACCACCTTCAGAAAGATGCTTCCTCTTCAGGCTCCGCCCCTCCACATCAAGAGAGATCAGAGTTTCTGCTGAGCTGCTATTGGAGCTTTTAGGGGGTCAGATCTTTAGGAACATTTGCTGTCAATGAAACCAGGAAGTAAAGTGTTTTTGAAGATCAGATTGATGACATCATCAGTAGTGGAAAAACTTGAAAATGGAAATCCAGCAGAGAAGTAAACACCATGAACTTCCAGTTTGAGTCTCTTAATTTTGGGATCATCAAAGCAGAATCCAAGCAGCACCTTCATCCTGATGAAGCTCCGCCCTCTGACCTTCAGAAGTCATCTCCAGGCTCCGCCCCCAGTCTGCAGCAGCGTCATCTGCTGCCTCCATCCTCTCTCTGTGAGTCTCTGCAGAGTTTTTCTGCAGCAGCAGCAGCATCAGAGCCAGAGAGCCAAAGAAAGTGGAAAGTCTGAGAAGGAAGCAGCTCTGAAGCTCTGCAGCTAACGGTGCAGCTTCAGGACTCATGAGGAGGACCACATGCACGGCTCTGATGCTGCTGAATGTCTGACTGAGATGATCCACATTCAGAAGAGAGTTTCAGAGTGAAAGACGTGTGGAAGAAGAGAATCCTGAAGGTTTCTGTGCAGACATGAACTCAGTCAGAGAGCGTCTGAATGTTGGAGGATCCAGAAGAAACCAGGAGCTCATGAAGGTGGTTCTGTTGGAGCAGAGAGCAGAACTCTGATCCCAGTTTCAGGAACAATGCAGGCTCATGTTCTGGACTGAAGAGTTCTCCTGAAATGTTCTGTTCAGACTTCTTCAGGATCACATCTGTGTGTGAATGTGGAGGTTTGTCTGAACCAAGCTGCAGCTAGTTCACTTTGAAGCTCCTTCAGGCTCACACAGCAACAATGACAAAGACTGAAGCTGTTGTGCTGCCCTCTAGTGGCAAACATGGGATCTGCAGCACACATTTCTGCATTTCTCCACATTTTTGAAGCTCATCCAGAGAATGCCAAAAGTGTGCAAAGCAGTAATCAAAGCAAAAGGTGGCTACTATGAAGAACCTACAATATGACATATTCTCAGTTGTTTCACACTTTTTTGTTATGTATAGAATTCCACATGTGTTCATTCATAGTTTTGATGCCTTCAGTGTGAATCTACAACTTTCATAGTCATGAAAATAAAGAAAACTCTTTGAATGAGAAGGTGTGTCCAAACTTTTGGTCTGTACTGTCAATAAAAATGTTAAGTGTTTTTTTTCTTAACCTGAAAAAAATCTGTGAATTTATTTAAATCTGTCCCATTTTTTTATTGAAAAAATCTTTGAAGAAGACACAGAAACAAGAAACAACATTAAAATCTTTGGAGATTGTCGGTGAAAAACGTTTGCATTCCAAAGATCTTTAACTTTTTTCACTTTATTTAGTTTCTTTCTTGTCTCTTTCTTTTCTTTTATGTTACATCTCAGTTAAATACTTTATTAATTTGTTAATCTAATTTTAATTTAATTAAGTAAATTTCTCTATTGTTTTTTTTTTCACAGTAATAAGAATTTCAAAATTATTGCTTGTCTTTGTTATTAACTATACAGTTTAATGTTTATTTATAGTCGTAATTATTCTCTTTAGAAACAGTTTTTTTTAATTTTCGTTTCTTTGTTTACTTAAGAAATGTCTTTATTCATTACTGTAGTTTACAAATGCAATAAATGAATGTGATCAGGTTTAGTTAGTCTCTGAGGTGTTTTGTAGTCAAATCTGAACATTGGAATGAGACACAGCGTGATGACGTCACAACATTCCTCAAAAAGTTTCCTCGTTACATTTTTTTCTGTTTTGATTTTTTTCTTTATTACATCCTGAATTAAAACTGTTGAAAGAATTTTGGAAGCTTTTTGAACCATATCGAGGTTCAGTAACGGAGTTTAGACGTTTCTTTTTAAAATAAAGTCTCGTCACGTAACTCGGAAGTAAACAGCACGAGGCGCTAGCAGCGTTAGCTTGTTAGCAGGCTAGCAGCGTTAGCTTGTGTTGAGAGGTCGGTGGTGTTTTGTTGGGACGTTTGTGAGGTTTTTGGACAGAAAGGACGATACGTGGTTCGTGTGGAACTCTCAGCATTTTCCAAAGTGTCGTAAATGAGTGAAGAAGTGTTGAACGGAAAGACAACGTGGATTGCTGTGATTGTGAGACTAGCAGATGATCGATCGGAGCTGCAGTGAAGAGGACGGCGGTGTTTGTGGGAGTTGGAGCTGAAGATCGGAGCAGGAACCATGTCTTCCCTTCAGTCTCTGAGAGAGTTGATCAGCGAGCGACTAGCTGCTGCTGCTGAAGAAATCTGCAGACTCTGTGAAGGAACCATCGTCCAGTACGAGCAGGAGCTCTGTCGTCAGCGCAGACTGCTGGATGTCATCTGGAAACCACAGCTGCAGCTCCACCACATAGGTATGTGCATCATGCTTTTCTAAATTTGATGGCTTCCTTTTGTGTTCTCTATCTTTTCTTGTCCATCAGTCTGGAATATATATATAAATTCATAAACTCGTATTACAGGGATGTCAAACTCAGTTGCAGGGTCCTAAATCCAAAACCTGCTTAGGTTTCGGGCCAAAAAGATAAACATTTGCTGAAAACACTAAAACTGAACTGAAAATGAATAAAAACAGATAAGAATATTAATCCAGAATAAATCAAGTTAAACCTTAAATAACATAAAATTTTGCTCTCCATAAAAATATATTCTGTCAAAAGTATACAAATATGAAGACTCTGCAAAACAAACAAAGCCTGGAGATATTATCTCTTTTAGGTTTAATAAAACATAAAAAATTTAATCATAGAACTCATCAGTGGGATTACCAATTCTTTTTAGCAACACCAACAGTAAAAATCCTCCATAAACCTCAAAACATTCATTAACAAATGATCTATTGTTTATTTTGATCTCATAAAGTGCATCTTATTTGCCGCATTACCTGCTGTCTTTATGTCAAAAACTGACACCAACAAAACCACAGGCAGACGTCAAAAATTGTCCTGAAAACGTACAAAAGGCTCCTTGTTGTGTTTGTGTCCCTGCAGTTCTCCCCCAGCATTGGATGACTGAAGAGGAAGATCTCTGCAACCAGCAGAGGAACTTCAGAGTGGAACAGGAGGAACCAGAACCTCCACAGATTAAAGAGGAACAAGAGGAACCAGAACCTCCACAGATTAAAGAGGAACTGGAGGAACTCTGCATCAGTCAGGATGAAGATCATCTTGATCTGAAGCAGGAGACTGAAACCTTGATGGAGATTCCTACTTATGAGGAAGATGAGAACAGTGAAGCAGATCTAAACAATCAGCAGAGCTTTAATGTAACTGATAGTCAGGATGAAGAAGGAAACCAACATGAAGAATCAACATCAACTACAGATGAAGAGACAGACCCACAGAACAGAGATCAGAGGAAGAGGAGGGACAGAAGTCATGTCCAAAGTGTGGACAGCTCTCACATGTCAGCAGGTCAGTGTGACTCTGATCTTCATCTCCACACTATCGGTATGTTCACTTCAACAACGGTTCTATCTTGAGCTTCAAGCTCTCCAAACATGCAGTCCATCAACAGCGTGTCCTGGAAGAGTCTCTTCTGTCCCTTCCAGTTGAAAAGACATTGTTGGTCAGTGCAGCCCACAACATTCTTCAAATCATATGATCTTAGTTAGTCCCTCCAGCTAACGACAAACAGGAAACCTTAACAGATCAAAGAGAAAATTGTTAGCAGATAAAAAAGTACAATCTGTTTAGTCGTCTGTGGTTCTAAGTTTGTAGTTCAGTTCTTTTCAGCAGATTTCTCTGTCAAACCCAAAATCCATCTAAACCTCTTTGATGTCTCCATGTCTCCAATTCCAGACATTCAGACAGATTCTATTTCCAAAACTCCATTTCAAGCTAAAACCCAAAGACAGGGTCCTGCTCATGGATCTGCAGACAGAAAAGATTCAAACCTGAACACATCAGTGACAAACTGCTTAGTGTCAGAATTGTTCTCCATCTTTTCTGGACTGATTCTTCCTCCAGTGCAGCTTCATCTTCATCAAACTGCTCCTCATTGGTGGGTGGAAACACAACAGGGAGGTTTTTCTGTGTCCAGTTCAGCTCCATGAATGTTCAGGCTGTTTAATGTCAGTGATTTCAGTTTAGAAAAACTGCATCTCTGCTGAGATTTGCTTCACTTCCAGAAGAACCTCAGCAGCATCAGGATCATTTTGTTGATGGTTTGTCTGTGGAATGACATTTCATACTCATAGCTTCAGTGGAGATCAAGAGTCTGGAACCTTTAACACTAAAAGAACCATTTACGCTCGACTTGGTAACCCTGGGTTAATGCACGTGCACGACGAGTACATAAAGACATGCTAAGCGGATCACTGATTTCCAGAGTCACCATGGAAATGCGTGGAGCAAAAAAGAGAGCGCTACACTTCAGTGAGACAGAGTCAGAAATTTTAATGACGGCGTATAAAGATTATGCTCCCATCAAAAAAGTAATACGGCTGCAAAATAAAGGGTTTCTGCTTGTAGCAGAAGAACAGTCAAAGTAAATGCACGTTTCTCATCTTATTTTTATTCTCCTTGTGACGCATATATATATATATAAATTACCCAATTTTGCCAACTTAAATGAATTACTTCTTCTGGTAACAAGTAATTGAGTTAAATTTATTCAACCTAATTTCTTACGTCTATAAAACTTAATCAGTGTTTATACAACTCAAATGTACATATTTATCTAACTAAATGTCATATTTCTCCAATTCAATTAATCTTCTTTCCATCTTAATTTATTATATTTCTTGAACTCTCCTAAGAGTCTAAGTTTGAGCCGGCAGATATACTCATTTGTATAACAATAAAAAAAGACAAAATATACATAGAAGGCACATATATATTTACCAATTTTTCAACACTCTCATTACAGCATTTGACAGTAGGGGTGCTAGATAAACTCATCATCCTCTTCCTTCGCTCTCACTCATGGTGCAGAGACTTAAGCAAAGTTGGACAACATATTTTGGCAAAACACAGTAAAACAGCTAAACAACTAAACACATTTGGTCAAAAAGCCACACTTAAACCCAAATCCGTCCAGACAGGCAAAGGGAATGATATCCCAGAATCCTTTGCGGTGCCGATCTAACCGCAGCACCAAAGTTACACCTACTTAATTGAATTAATTTGAATGAAAATAAAATAACTGTCTGATAACTACATGTTATTTTTAAGGTGACCTAACAAAAAAGAATTGAAGCAAATAATTAAGTTAGATCAAAAGTAAAAAAGTTTATCTTTCCAACATCCATATGTGGTCCTATCACCCTCTCACTGTGAAAAAAGTATTATCTGAGCTTCTTCATCCACTAAATCATCTTCAAATGGACACGCCATGCTGCTTCACCTCTCTGAAAACAAACTAAGCTTCAACTAAACCTGCTCCAGACCAGGTTATGTTCAGAGCATTAGTTGCCAGGGGAACTAAGCATACCCTAAAACATACCTCTGTTTCTGGAACCGAAAGTGGTGATTGTACACGTCTTTAGCCTCAAACTTACTGTGGGAGCTAGCATAACCTGCTTTCTGGAATACCCCCCTGGCCTCTGAGCTCTTTTGCTCATCATGAAGGCATCCAGGCATCTGGCTGGCATGCTGAGAGCGTCTGCAGTATTGGTGGTTGTACTTTAGGGTCAAACAGGAATAATAATATTCAGGACGTGCTGAGGTAACTTTTCTTTTATGAACATACTCGTTCGGTATTAGCAGTAACTTTACATCTGAGGGCTACATGCTACGTATCCCATCGTGCATCGCACATTTTCCATAATGCATCTCGACCAATCATCGTGTCCCTTAACTGTGGTGCATTCAATTACAACAGGATACAGTCAGGTCCATAAATATTAGGACAGCGACTCAATGCCAACATTTTTGGATTTGAAATGAACTGAACAAGATGTGTTTCTCCACGGCTAATGTTTTTAGCACGTATTAGCCTAATGCTAACCCTTCTTCCAGGTCCTTGCAGCCAAGAAAAAAGTACTGGCCCCACAGATTAGAGGTAAGATCGGGCCTAAAAAATCGAGCGCGACCCGACACAGGCCCGCGGGCATTAAAGCCAAACTTGGCCCGAACCCAACCACTTAACTTGAGTTGCAGGCCCGAGCCCGAAGCAAACCTGAAATTTCAATTTATCCCATAGTATTTTTGGCAGAAAAAAAACCCGCCAGATTTCCTAAAGGTAAAATAATCTACATATTCTTATGATCATGAAAGTTATTTTCTTTCAAACAGAGAGTGGTCGCTGCAGCCGCGCATATAAGCTGCTGTTGTGGCATAGAGTTCCGCTGGAAGCGCTGCGCATAGGTTCCTCCCTACATGACAAATGCATTTGCACAGCAAAATAACGCTGGAACACAGAATAAGAGGCCAGACAAAGAGAGTGAAAGAGAGATCTTGATGCACACTCGCTTCATTACGCGGAGAAATACTGCAGCTGCAGCGGTGCGCGTTTGCCTTTTCAGCTCCCCTGTCTTAAGTTTATCCTTGACTTCTTGCTGCTCCAAATCGGGGAACAAAATAGATGCGGGCTTGCGGAGGGAAGATTACATTCTCGACACGTGCGCAGAGCTGGACCACAGTGTATGTCAATCAACGGTGGGCTGGTGACTGGGGGGAGGGGGCGGGGTCTACCTGTGTGTGTGTGTGTGTCTGTCTCCCTCTGAGTAAGAAGAAGCTGGCTGTGCCTTTCGGTTCGTGCGGTAACCGTTCTGACATACAGGATTAATAAAGAGCTGTTTGACAACCGCCGCCTAAGGAGCTTCTTTGCAGACATTACAATATATTTATTAAAAAAGTCAGCGAGAGAGAAGCCCGGTCCGACCCGACCCGAACGTAATGACTGTCATTTAGAGCCCGATGTGGCGTTTGCTGGTTGGATCAACAGGCACTGAAGTCATTGTCCCGCCTCTCCCCTGGAAATGCTAACTGGTATTGTGTTATGCGACACTATTTGCAGGGTGGATGTGAAAATGAAAATGCAATCCCCTCTTTGCACTTTTATTTTAATTATGACACAGACTAAGCGGTTTTTAAGTAGAAAATAAAAAAGGCATTTTGAAGGGTTTTTTTAAATTTTATTTGTGAGTCATATGATGCAGTTACATTTTTAAAATGACAACGCATTTCTGTTAATCCATTTTAATTGTCAAATTATATATATCTAAATGAAATTTGCTTCACATTTACCAGAGAACTTTTTGAAAATGAAATGTCAAATACTAGGGGTGTAATGGTACATGTAGTTGGACCGAACCGTTTCGGTACGGCACCTTCGGTTCGGTTCACGTTCGTACCTTTTCGGTTTTTCGATTTGTTTATTTTTTACCCCCCAAATGTATTAACTAATGTTACTCGCGGTATTCCGCCGAAACTCTCACTGGTTTCTGCACTCGCGCGCCTGTAGGAGGAGGGGGGGCGTTGCCGCGTGTGAGTGTGTGTGTGTGAGCGGGCGTTCAGTTTGTGTAGCTCAGTTATTCACAGTTTCTGAGGTTAAAATAGCTGATTTTGAGTGTCTCGCGATCACAGACAGAGCGGAATCTCCGTTGAGGGTCTGGAGCTGCTGTGCCTCATGTCTGACTATAGGGCTCAAAGTTAACAGAGACGTTGGTCAAAATGCTGCTGTACACCCACAGAAAGGCAGGGGGCAGACGTGAGCTGACAGCTTCTTTGTAGCTACACTGGTGCCGTACAAACAGACTAAGAACGTCTTTCTCCATTGAGAGGAGAAACTCAAATAAACTACAGGAAAATAAGGAAAACTTTTCCAACAGATCATAGAGATTTTTGTGGAGAAGGCTCAACACATGGATTAAAAAAGTATGTTTGTGTTTGTTTTTTAAAGAGAGCATGGGAGTAAGTAGTTAAAAATGTAAGTAAAATAATTGAGTTTATTTTTTATGATCATTTTTAGAGACAACATTTAGTAACACTGATTAAGCACCAGAATGGAAGTTGGAAAAATACTAGAAATAGTTACTTAGGGTCAAATGTGTGCTGAACACATCTGAATACATTCATTTGTTTACAGTGCATATGAATAATTTATACACAATAGGAGTGTTTCTCCTCCCAAAGGAGAAATTTAGGTGTCCGGCAGCAAAACACACACAATAAATAACTTTAAAATAATAGTTCATTAAATAGCAGGTCATATCAGGCAGATTTGTTAAACAGCCGTACCGAACCGAAACGTATCGAACCGAGCCCTAAGAAACTCTGAATCGAACCGAAATGAGATTTTAGCATATCGTTACACCCCTATCAAATACTGTTTTCATTATCATTTTAATTCAGTGACAGAATAAGCAGTGTTGAGGAAGAAAATGAAAAAGCAGTTTGGCGGATTGCTTTTTCTTTTTAATTTTGAGTAAACAAATGCAGCTTCATTTTGAAAATGAAAAAGCATTTCTGGTCACTGATGAGATGGTATGTTGAGGATCATGAGGAGTTCCTTTCCTTCTTTATTCTCGTCTCTTTCCATGACTGTAGTACAAGTTGATCTTGGTCTCATCTGTCCATAGGATGTTGTTTCAGAACTGTGAAGACTGTTTTAGATGTTGTTTGGCAAACTCTAGTCTGGCCTTCCTGTTTTTGAGGCTCACTAAGGTTTTACATCTTGTGGTAAACCCCTCGTTTAGGGAGTTTTCTTCAACAGGGACAGAATTATTCCTTCATCCATCACAGTTGTTTGACGTTGCTGAGCTCCCCAGTATATTTCTTCTTTTTAAGAATGTTGTAATTGTGATAATAATGAGGGAATAACACACACCTGACCATGGAACAGCTGAGAAGCCAATTGGCCCATTACTTTTGGTTCCTTAACAGTGGGAGGTACATCTGGATGTAAATACCCTCAAATTAAAGCTGACAGTCTGCAGTTAACACACATCTTGTTCGTTTCAAATCCATTGTGGTGGTTTATAGAGCCAAAATTGTTGGAATTTTTCCTGTCCCAATATTTAAGGACCTGACTGTATATCAGATTATTTTGTTGGAATTAATTCATTATTTAGTGGAAACAAAAAACATTTTTTTAACCCATGTCAGATCACGGACTCCGTAGTAATTCATTGCGTTACTCCATTACTGACAAAAGTAACTAAATTTAAGTAACTTGTGACTATGGAATTCATTACCCACAACACTGTTTTTTGTTAGTAGTCAAACCACGAGGAGCTGTCCAAAAGTCTATGCTAAAAAACATAGACAATATCATCACTGGACAGTAGAGTCCCCCCCGCCCCCCCTCCTGTTCCAAATAGGAAGTAGCTGCTCTCGCCAAACTCAATTAGACCTCTGTAGAAAAATAGGCAACTGTTATTTAGTCATTCTAAATACAGGGAGTGCAGAATTATTAGGCAAGTTGTATTATTGAGGATTAATTTTACTATTGAACAACAACCATGTTCTCAATGAATCCAAAACTCATTCATATCAAAGCTGAATATAGTTGGAAGTAGTTTTTAGTTTGAGCTATTTTAGCAGGATAGCTGTGTGCAGATGACTATTACTGTGCATAATTACTAGGCAACTTAACAAAAAACAAATATATATACCCGTTTCAATTATTTGTTTTCACCAGTGAAACCAATAGAACATCTCAACATTCACAATAAAATATACATTTCTGACATTCAAACAAAACAAAAACAAATCAGTGACCAATATAGTCACCTTTCTTTGCAAGGACACTCCAAAGCCTGCCATCCATGGATTCTGTCAGTGTTTTGATCTGTTCACCATCAACATTGGGTGCAGCAGCAACCACAGCCTCCCAGACACTGTTCAGAGAGGTGGACTGTTTTCCCTCCTTGTAAATCTCACATTTCATGATGGACCACAGGTTCTCTATGGGGTTCAGATCAGGTGAACAAGGAGGCCAAGTCATTAGTTTTTCTTCTTTTAGACCCTTTCTTGTGGAGTACTTGGACGTGTGTGATGGAGCATTGTCCTGCATGAAGATCATGTTTTTCTTGAAGGATGCAGACTTCTTCCTGTACCACTGCTTAAAGAAGGTGTCTTCCAGAAATTGGCAGTAGGACTGGGAGTTGAGCTTGACTACATCCTCAACACGAAAAGGCCCCACAAGGTCATCTTTGATGATACCAGCGCAAACCAGTACTCCACCTCAGAGTACTGTCTCACTCTCATTTCATCAGTCCATAAAACCTTAGAAAAATCAGTCATGAGATATTTCTTTGCCCAGTCCTGATGTTTCAGCTTGTGTGTCTTGTTCAGTGGTGGTCGCTTTTCAGCCTTTCTTACCTTGGCCATGTCTGAGTATTGCACATCATGTGCTTTTGGGCACTCCAGTGATGTTGAAGCTCTGAAATGTGGTTTTTCAACACGCTTCTTGCAACCTTGTTGACTATTTTTAACTGTCACAGTATGCAGACCACCAACCCCTCCTTCCTGTTTTATCGAAGAATTTTCTGAATTTTTATCATCTCTTCATATTAGGTTCAATAGGATTTTAATTACTGGTGATTTTAATTTGCATGTTGACAAGAATGACGATATCTATGCCTGTGAGTTTTTAAATCTTCTAAACAGCATGGATTTTCAGCAGCATGTCACACAGCCAACTCACAGCAGAGGACACACTCTGGACCTTGTCATTACATATGGTCTGTCCACCGGGGTGTCCTCTGTTGTTGACTTGGTCTTATCAGACCATTATTGTGTGTTTTTTAATGTCACCAGTGAAATCCAGCAGGACGCCTCAGTGAGAACTGTGAGGAAGTGGTATTTAACTCCTGAAGTGGCTGCAAGTTTTATTGATGTTTTTAAGCAAACCCCTGCTCAGATTTTACCTGCACCTTGTGATTTTATTGTTGATCATTTTAATAACAGACTCCAGTCTTCCATAGATGCAGTGGCTCCATTCAAAACAAAAACATTAAGAACCACTCCTAAAACCCCATGAAAGACTGATGACATTAAGGGTCTGAAGCAGAATTGCAGAAGAGCAGAGAGGAGATACAGGAAGACAAAATTAATAATTCATAAAGACATTTTAAAAGAACAACTCAAAATCTACAATAACTCAGTTACACGAGCCATTTTTAAAGAATAATTTCAGAAAATAATAAAAACCCCAAATGTCTTTTTGAAACGATTGATATTTTAATAAGCAAAGTCTTCAACAAGTCCTCCATGCCATCATCTAATGCTGCATGTGAGGACTTCGCAGACCACTTAATGGGTAAAATCAATGCTATAAGATCAAACATTTCATCTATCCCATACACTGGTCTTAACAGACCTCTAGCATTGTTTTTACCAGAAGAAACACTGGGGAGTTTTGTCCTGGTTGATGCGGAGATGCTTAGTCGAGTTGTATCCCAAGTAAACACTACAACCTGCCTTTTAGATCCCATTCCAACTTCACTTTTTAAAAGATTTTATGGATTCTTTGAGTCAGAGCTTTTAAACATAGTTAACTGCTCTCTTCAGACGGGGGTCTTCCCCTCTGCCTGTAAGACGGCGGTGGTGAGGCCCCTTCTGAAAAAGAGTCAATTAGATCCAAAAAATCTGGATAACTATAGACCCATATCCAACTTATCATTTTTGAGTAAATATTATCGAAAAAAGTGTTGCTACTTTTAAATGTCCAAAAATTTTAGAAAAATATCAGTCTGGTTTTAGGAAAAACCAAAGTACAGAGACGGCTCATTTAAAGATCGTTAATGATCTTAGATTAAACTATGACTTACAGAAATGTTCTGTTCTGGTGCTACTGGATCTTAGTGCCGCTTTTGATACAGTAGATCACCAGATTTTATTAGACAGACTTAGTAGTCTAGTGGGCCTCTCTGGAAATGTTCTTAAGTGGTTTTACTCTTACCTTACAGATCGACACTTTTATGTGAGTATGGATACGTGCTCTTCAAGAATCCACGAAATAAGTTGTGGGGTTCCCCAAGGATCGATTTTAGGACCAATACTGTTTAATTTATAAATGTTGCCTCTTGGGGAGGTCATCAGGAGACGTGGCGTCGACTTTCACAGCTATGCTGATGATACACAGCTTTACATCGCCGTGTCTCCTGGTGACCTTGAACCTATTAACACTCTTTTAAATTGTATTTTAGATATAGTCATGGATGACAGAAAACCTCCTGCAGCTCAACCAGGACAAAACTGAAGTTGTAATCATCGGTTCTGAAGACGAGAGAGATGATTTTACCACATCTTCATAATTTAAAACCTTCTCAATGTGTGAGAAACCTGGGCATACTTTTTGACTGTGAGTGAAATTTTATCCCACAAATCAAAAATGTGGACTGGATTTTATCATCTCAAAAACATTGCCAGAGTCCACCCGTTCCTCTCTCTTGCCAGCACAGAGGTCCTAATGCATCCTTTTATTTTTAGTCATTTAGATTATTGTAATGCCCTGCTCTCTGGTTTACCCAAAAAGTCTATCTCAAATCTACAACTATTGCAGAACTCAGCGGCACGAGTTCTGACGAGGACCAGAGGGCAGGAACACATTACACCGGTTTTAAAATCCCTGCATTGGCTCCCTGTGCGTTTCAGGATTGATTTTGAAATTCTTTCAATGGTTTATAAATGTTTTTATGGTCTTGGGCCTTCTCATTTAAATGATATTATTTTAAAGTATGAGCTCTCGTGGACCCTAAGGTCCTCCGGTGCTAGCATCTTAAGTGTTCCGAAGGGAGGACCAAAACTTATGGTGAGGCTTCGTTCTGCCATTACGGTCCTCGCCTGTGGAACAGCCTGCTAAAGAACCTCAGAGCCGCAGAGACTGTAGAGGTTTTCAAGAAGAGGCTCAAGACCCACCTTTTTAATTTAGCTTTTAGTTGATTTTAACTGCTAATTTATTCTATTAGTTTTAGTACAGGTTATTTTATGGATTTATTTTCATTTTATGCATCATATTCTCAATTTTACGTTTTTATATGCATCTTATGTCTTTAATTTTAGTATCTTATCATGATTTTAGCCCCAGTGTTTCTTGAGGGGATCTTTTCTTCCAGGGCTTGCTGGCTTGGTCTGCGGTTGTTCCTGCAGTTCTTGCCCTTGCTGGGGCAGCTGGGGTCTAACTTTGCAGCTTCACGGCTGTAAAGTGGACCCCAGTGTTGTCCCAGTCTGGGTGGGCGCTGTGGCGATGCTCCCGTGGCCGGGCTGGCCTCTGGTATGAAAGGATTCCCAAATACGTTTCCTCACAGCAGAGCCAACCCGTACGTGTTTGTTTGTTTATTTATTTAAAGTTACACGTGGGGGCCATGGGTCATGTGTTTTAACGGAGGGGAGTGGGAAGGGTGAAGGGTGGGTTGGGTTTTTACTGTAATGTTGTGTGTTTTCTGTTTTTAATGTTAAAGCGCTTCGAGCTGCACAAAATGCATGAGAAGCACTATTTTATAAATAAAGTTTGATTGATTGATTGTTCGATGATCACACTTCAGAGGCTTGGCAATTTTAAGAGTGCTGTGTCCCTCTGCAAGATATCTCATTATTTTTGACTTTTCAGAGCCTGTCGAGTTCTTCTTTTGACCCATTTTGCCAAAGGAAAGGAAGTTGCCTAATAATTATGCACACCCTGATATAGGGTGTTGATGTCATTAAACCACACCTCTTCTCATCACTGAGATGCGCATCACCTAATATGCTTAATTGCTAGTAGGCTTTCGAGCCTGTACAGCTTGGAGTTAGACAACATGAATGAAGAAGATGATGTGGTCAAAATACTCATTTACCTAATAATTCTGCACTCCCTGTAAACAGAATTACCATTCTTGCTATGAAACATTTTTCTTAATATCTTAATATCGTCCGAGCAGCTTTCAGTGATGGGGGGGCGGACTTTGAACTAGCTTGTCATGATTAGCAACTGGTTGTTCTAAAAACGTGACTCAGACCACCTGACTAATCACTGTTGCCTGGCTCAAAATGACGATTGGATTTGTTGTTGTTATTGACAACAAAGATTATATCAGAACATTATGTTGTTAGCTTCAGTATCATTTAGAGCTATTAAGCATTTTGGACCAATCATGATCCATATTTTTTTTAAAAAGTAATTGATTGACATACAGTAATCTTTGTTGTAGTAGGACAACAGGGTCATGATTAGTCAGTACAGAAAGTTTGGTGAAAATAGCTTCAGTATCTTCAGAGCTATTGAGCATCTTTATTATGAGTCATTTCTCTATTAAAATTTGATAAAATGACGATTCATAATCGTATTTCGGGCGATAACTCGTAGCAGTGTTTACAGCTTACCCTAGGGCGGTTCAGTCAATTAACGCACCTGCTCAGCGTCCTATTTAAGCCCAGGTGCGCAGGCGTCATTCTCTTTCTTACCTTCAGCGCTCATTCTTCGCCGTTCCCCGTGCTCGCGGATCCGGCGGATCTCCTTTTCTTCGACGTCTTGCTGTTTTCCCCCCATCCTTTGGATGGATATTCCCCATTTCTGATGTGGGCTTTCCGTTTTCGCCGCGTCTGCTCCTTTTTGCGGCTCTTGCCGGGCAGCTAGCGGCGATCTCCAGGCGGCTAACGGCGCCCAGCGCGTTCGTTTTGCCGCGGTCGCGTGCATCTGCAGGGGGTGCGCTTTCCGCGGTATTCAAGTTGTCCGTGGGCCCGGATCTGGAGCTGTCCGGGTCTATCGTCTGCCGTGGTCGGCTGGTCTTCTAAGGTACTCGGCGTGCGGTTCTTTCCTGGTTCGTTTTTTCTGGGCTGAGTCTTGTTTTGTTTACTTCCGTGTATGGTGACGTCGCGCCCCTAAGGACCCTGGGACTTGTAGTTTTTGTGTCTCGTGGTCTGTTCCATGATCACTCTGATTCGTTTTCTGCTGTTATTCTGCGTCTTCCGGTTGTTGTTTCAGGAGTTGTGGGGTCTTTTCTGTGGTTGTGAAGGCTGGCGGTCCTCGTCTGGCCTGGTTTCTCATGCTGGCTGAATTATTTGTGGTTTTTGCATTTTTTTTGTTGCTGTTTTGTTCTTTAGGTGCTGAAGGTGACTCTTGACTATCTTTGATTAGATGCTGGCTTTATTGTTCTGGCGGTTCTTCTGTTTATTTTCTTCGTTGTTGTAGCTGCTGGTAGTCTGAATTTGAATTGGTCTCTTTGGACCTGTCTCTCTGTAGACAAATTCCTTATGCTTGGTCTCTTTTATGCGGCGTCTTTGGCTCATTTTAATCACTCGTTCGTTGCCCCGCACGTTCTGCATCTGGTTCTGCTTCGCCTGTTTTTCCCTGCTCTGTGTACCCTAGTAGGTCCTGCCCTGGCTGGGGACTTGCGTCGGCCACATTAGCGTGTCAGTCTCGTCGCTGCCTTTTTTCTCGGCTGGACAGTTAATTGTTATTCATTTCTCTGGTTTGGTCTGGAGGTTTGTGGGGGCTGTGTGATGGATTTTTCCAGGGCATCGTTTTCAAAGCCCCCACTAAGGGTGGCCCTTCGAAGGTTCAGGTTCTCGTGACGTGATCTGGACCCGTTGGCGCCTCACAGTTCATCTTTTTTTGGGCATCTGTGGCCTGGTTCCTCATGTGCCTTCAGGATTAGTATATATTTTCTTCAGCTGCCCAGGCTGTCTCCACGATTTTCCTCCGAGCGCAATATAAGGCTGAGGATGTCTTATCGCTGATGTTCTCCCTGTTCTGCCTCTATGCCTCTCGGCGTCTCTTGGCATTCAGTTGGTGCTCAACACGTTTGTCGGTTTACCTTTCAGCTGCCGTGGCAGTCCTCATACTTTCAACTTTCTTAGCAGAAGCTCTGTACTGGATATTTGTAGGCAATGGGTCTCCTTCACTTTGCGAGTTATTGGTGGTTTCTCAGTGGCCGAATTTCCTCTGTATCCCTGGTCTTTGGATCTCTGTGGGGGGGGGGGGATTTATTTTCTAATCTGAGTTCCACGTTGTCTATACTGTATGGTCCTCCACCCTTCCGGATTTATTTTTCTTCTATGGATTGGATGGTTCATTGCTGCTTGTATCTCCCCATTATGTCATCTTTGGCTTTTGTGCAGCGTGTTTATTCATTTTGGTTTGCATATGATTTGTCAATGATTGGGCCACCTGGCATTTGCTGTGGCTTTGGTCCTATGGTCATCTGTTCATCTTGTGTTCTTGTTCTGGGTAGTTCCATCCTGGGCCCCGTGTTCCTGTTCTGGATTTCGTGTTTTGCGTTTGTTCCTTCCCTCTCTATGCTTGGAGTAGTTATGTTATGATGACTGTCGTGTCTTCAGGCTCCCTCCACTTGTTCCTCTGTGGCTGTGCCTTCTGGTTTGGGGGAAAAGATTTAAGAGTAGTTTGTGTTTGTCCGGCCGCCTGAATCTACAGCTCTGATGATTTATAAGATGTCGTCCAGTTATTTCATCCTTGGAGATTATATTAAGGCTGTTTCAATAGTGAATGATAGTATTGTGTCATCGGTTGACTTGGTTAATGTTTAAATACCACCTTGAGCAATTTCTACCCTGACCGTAGAAAATATATCACTTGTGCTCTCAAGCTTAGTTCAAGAGTTAAATCTTGTGTCCACAAGTCAGTCTTCTATCTTCCTTGCTTAAGCAGATGACAGTCTGCTAGATGCTTCCCCATTTAGTGGCTTATACTCCGCCTCTAAATGCTTAAGGTTCAGTCTAGCAAAAATACTATCAAAACCTATGATCCCTCATGGCTCTCAAGTTCTCTTTTTCAGTATCCAGACGCCCTTGGCTAATTACAATTTCAGTAGTCTGTACTTTGTTGTCCACCAATTTGAGAACCACTAATATCAGATGCAAAGCATCGAATCCAGCCGGGCTGCAATCCTTTGTTACGTGGGAAGTTGACCTTCCTCATCTACAAATCCTTTGGCTACTCTTCCCATCACCTACTCCTCGATGGCCTCCTGAAGGTGCGTCCCTCTGAAACTGTCAAAGGTTACTTTTCTTATCTTTGGAATGTATAAAAAATTGGTGTTAAGATTTTGTGCAGGTTATATATTTCACTATCATTTCACTGTTGGAATTTGTAATCATGATGGTTTCTAGGGTGCGATAAATCCACAATGGGTCTTTACTTTAACTGTCTACTAAATTTCACTTTCTCAGATTTGTTCTTTGAAAAGCACTGTTATTTCATTTATTTCAAGCATTTTGAAACTGATCAGTTTCTGGGATTTTTATATATTCTTGTCAAGACTAATACTGCTTTGTTTTATCTATGCACCACATCCTGAGCCTGAGTACCCCTACGCCCCGATCGGCTTCTCCGTTTCCAGGAAGTGATGTCACCCCTGCATTCCTTGATCTGGTGCTGCAACGATGACTGCTCGACGCACCTATTGCTGCACTGAAAGTGATGGGGCGGTGGACCTCCTCTGCATTCCAATGACACTTCTGACTGAATTAATCAATCAATATCAACAGCAGAATGAATGTAAATTCTTCGATTATAGATGTTAAAAGAAAATTATAGCCAGGTGGAAGCCTCAAAATTAGGATGTTCTAAGTTGTTTCATAGAATGCGCTGGAGCTCGAATTTGGTTCTTAAGCCAATTTTGTAGTATGCCAATGAAGCATAGTAATTATGGGCGTTGAACTCGTTCTTAATATTTGGTTGGGATCTCAATTAAATGATGTTCCTTGAGCGCTTATAATGGTATGCCGAATGGAGAAAATTATGGCTACTAGGCTCGTTCGTTGTACTGTTGTTGGGAGCTTCGAAATAGTGGATGTACTTAAGCTTGTGTATTTATAGTTGCCACAATGGCAGAAGTTATGGCCATCAAGCTTGTTCTTGGTTTAAAAGAAGTTCAAATAATGGCTGTCAGCATGTCTAATACGCCATCAAAGCTTTGGATTGGATGTTAAGTTATTGTATCATACGGGTTGTTAGGCGGTACAAATTATAGTTTCGCACAGCGTTTTTGGGGAAGTGAGTTACGTTCTAAGATCAGGTATGAGTAATTTTATGTTGGTTCCTCTTTTATTTCTTTCCCTCTCTCTTTCAGATAGTATGTTCCTCTAGTGGTTTCCACGAACGGGAGCGACCCTACGGTCAATGGTGCCGGGTCACACATAGCAGATCCACTAGATAGCATGTTCCCTTTGAGGCGCTGTACTCGAACGGGGGCGGCCCAAACGGTCAATGGTGCCGGGTCACACATAGCAGATCCACTAGATAGCATGTTCCCTTCGTGGCGCTGTACTCGAACGGGGGCGGCCCAAACGGTCAATGGTGCCGGGTCACACATAGCAAATCCACTAGATAGCATGTTCCCTTCGTGGCGCTGTACTCGAACGGGGGCGGCCCAAACGGTCAATGGTGCCGGGTCACACATAGCAGATCCACTAGATAGCATGTTCCCTTCGAGGCGCTGTACTCGAACGGGGGCGGCCCAAACGGTCAATGGTGCCGGGTCACACATAGCAGATCCACTAGATAGCATGTTCCCTTCGTGGCGCTGTACTCGAACGGGGGCGGCCCAAACGGTCAATGGTGCCGGGTCACACATAGCAGATCCACTAGATAGCATGTTCCCTTCGTGGCGCTGTACTCGAACGGGGGCGGCCCAAACGGTCAATGGTGCTGGGTCACACATAGCAGTCATACTGAGAAATGAAATGGAAATGGAATGCTGCTGAAAACACACCTCATTTTATTACACACTGATTATACATACACATTTTTCCTTCTTCTGGATAATTAAGTGTTGGGGGTTTTTGTTACCCGAAAGTTTTATGGAAATCTCTCATGGAATTGAACGGAGCCTTATGCCAAACCAAAAGATGTGAATGCCAACTAAAGTATCTGGAAAATGTCAAATAAATATTTCTTACTGCAAGAGTTGTCTGACTGAAATGACGATTCATAATCGTATTTCGGGCGATAACTCGTAGCAGTGTTTACAGCTTACCCTAGGGCGGTTCAGTCAATTAACGCACCTGCTCAGCGTCCTATTTAAGCCCAGGTGCACAGGCGTCATTCTCTTTCTTACCTTCAGCGCTCATTCTTCGCCCCACCCTCCTCCCCGGCTTCCACCTGTGGGCTCCGTAAAGGGGGGTTTTTGTTACCCGAAAGTTTTATGGAAATCTCTCATGGAATTGAACGGAGCCTTATGCCAAACCAAAAGATGTGAATGCCAACTAAAGTATGTAGAAAATGTCAAATAAATATTTCTTACTGCAAGAGTTGTCTGACTGAAATATATACAATAAAATAAAGATTGACTTTATCACAAAATATTGATCATAGCATGAATATGCTGACGAGTCTTCATTATCAGCTCATATAAATGTAGAAATGTATTCGTTTTTGAGAGATTATTGATTTTTACAGAATGGTCTTTCCTCAGATATTGCACTTGTTGACAACAGTCTCTTGGCAGCCGTCTCCCTGCCGTGTCTCCATTTACACCTCAAGAGATCACTTCTCATTAAAAGTCAGGAAAAAAACATATTTTATTCTTTTGAAATGTATTTGTAGTTCACTTAGTTGTAGTGTGCTGTGATTGACAGCAGCCGATTCAAGCAGTTGAAATAACTTAGTTGAGGCTGTAACTCTAATGAACACATGCAAATGCTAATTTGTCAGTTGTGATTTTATTTGTCAAACTTCACAGCAGAAGATTTTTACATTCTATTTTATGTTTTTAAGTTCTCACATCAAATCTTGAATCTCGTCCATTTTGACACATTATTACTGTCTGAGCTGCCAGCAGCACCTCCAGGCTAACACTCACACATAAACACCCACCAACACCGCCACTGGCACCACGGTTTCTGACACCGATTGATGGGGCCCCAGACCTCAGTCCTGGAGGTGATTTCTAAATAAAATAAATACAATAACAGACATGCGAATGTAACTTTATTAGCAGCATCAAACTTTTACTATAGAGGCCTGCATGTTTACTGTCAGTAATGACAAGAATCAAAAACATTATATTTGTTTTCAGACTGTTTTCCTTTTTTTAATTTCATATACAAAATAATTGCTTGGCGACAGAATCAGGTTTAAAGTACATTTTCTGTTAATCCCACCATCCCCTTTCTAGTAAATCTGTCCTATTTATCTCAGCATGATTTCATTTGAGTATAATAATTAATTGATACTTTATTGATCCCACGATGGGGAAATTGTTCTCCACATTTTGACCCATCCCCTGGGGGAGCGGTGAGATGCAGCCTAACCACGCTCGGGAGGCAGTAGCGTTAAGGGCCTTGCCCCCCCCTCACTGGGAGATGTGCATTGCTCGCCATTGATATAGTAATTGACCCAGTACCATTGTTTATCCCCCTCCAGGAATCGAACCGGGGATTCCTGCATTGTAGCCTCTCACCTTACCAACCGAGCTGTGTATCATTAGCATAGCTGTGAAAGTTGACGCCACGTCTCCTGATGCCCTCCCCAAGAGGCAAATTCAGTTCCCTCAAAAAACAAAGAAAATATTATTTTCTATCTTCAACTGGTTCAGACTACAAATTACTGACTGATACAGCTCTCCTCTTAGGGGGAGGTGTAGGGGGGCCCTTTTCAGCACAGTTTTATACTGTTGTGCTTAAGCAGGGCTCGACATAGCCATTTGTCCGCTGGCCCGGTCCTGTTTTTCGAGCAGTGCGGACCACAAGACTTTATTTTTCACTTGTCCGCTCGGGCCACTAAAATATTTAACGGTTAATATATTTTTCACCTTTTTCAATAAAGTATATTTTGGGAAAAAGTGTAGATTTACCTTGTCTTCATAATTTACTTTCTCTGCTAGTCCTGTGTTCAGACTTCAAAGGTTTCTATGGGAAACCTTTGATCACTCTTCTTCTTCTCTCCCATCTGCGCGCGCAGCTGTCACTGCCGAGCACCACACGGCACACACTCACTTTACTTTTTTTTTTTTAAACTTTATTGAATGTAACAATTCAATACAAAACTATGTTAAACAGCAACAACGAAGGAACAAGCCAGTGGGTTATTATTACATTTTCATACCATACCGCGATGATCAAAAATCCGACACTGTCAAGTATGTCAGAGATGTGGAAGACATGGCAGGAATAGATAGGAATATGTTAGATGGAGTAATGGGTGGAATTAGTAGTATGGACAGCAAGATATTGAATGAATGCATTGAAGATGAAACTGTCTGCACTAAGCTTTAAGCTGAATGTCAAAGAATCAAAGGCAACTCCAAATACCTGAATCTCAGACTCAAATGCAGTAGAATGTCAAAGTACTTCATTTTGTTTTTCTTTACAACACTGTAAGCAGTAAGTATTTCTAGTCAAAATCTGAATGATCTCAGTAATTTAATTTTATTTAATTTTTCTATTATTTCATTTAATTAAGTAACTAAAGTAAATAAAAAAATAAATGTAACTTTGCAACAGTAACAAAAAGCAGAACCTCAAGGCAGTCAGAGCAAAAAAGTAAATAAAACTTCTTAACTATTGATTACGAACAAATGTGAAATAGCAGTGATTAGAAGCAGCATGAAAACTTCTTAACTAGTGTTACCTACTACACTGCAGTGCTCTCTTCAAAAAATCTGAAACAGACTAGAGCAGATTTAAGTTTGATATGGTCTATTTTCAGTAATTGAAAAGTTTATAAATAAATGCTGGATGACACCAGAATGCACCAAATTGCACCATATTAAAATTTTCCAGGGGGGCATGCCCCCGGAGCCCCCCAAAATTGCAAGCACCTGCGGAGCGGCGGGTCGCGCTGTGCGCATTGACGGACAAGTAACTGCGGGCCAGTGCAAATTTCTGGGCTATGTCAACCCCTGTCTTAAGAAAACAAGAAACTTTTTGTAATTCAAGTATTTTATTGAGTTTTCACAGTTTACATGTATAACAACCCCCCGCCCCAATAAAAACAAAAAACACCAAAATAAAAACAGAACACAAACCAGTAAGGGTTACCGATAACAGAATCCCATACATAGTGTATTAGTGGTCATCATACAGACATCATTGATAAATAATTTCACCAGTCCAGTATTCAATGTTCTGAAAGTAGTTTTGCTTAATAGTGGCACCTCTTTTCTATCCCCTAAGAGACATAGTCTTGGTGATTTGGGAAGTTCACATGCTATCCAGCCCTGTATGCATTCCAACACTTTACTCGAAAATGTAGAGATAAGTGAGCACTCCCATATTGCATGAAAAAAGGTACCTTTCTCCTTATGACACTTCCAACACAGATCATTTTCACCGATTCCCATCACATGAAGTCTAGATGGAGTGTGGTAATACCTGTTAAGTATTTTATATTTAATAAATTTGCCTCTGGCTACTCTGATGTAAATTCCATTTTCAGAAAGAATGAATCATCATCGATTGTACAACACAGGTCTCTTTCCCATATGGTTTTAAGTCTTTTGCTTGTGTTTTTTTTATACCATTTGGATGCCTTGCTTAGCAATGTGGGTAGTCGTAGAAAGTTTCCTATTGGATTCCTATCTTGCGACAGCCCAACTTTCCCTTTTAAACAGTCTCTAAGTTGTAAATGCCTCCAAAAGTTACCATGTCCTTCCAAATTATGTTTCATCTTAATGTCATCATATGACATGAAAATATCCCCTTGGAATAAATCACCAATAGCTCTAATACCTTTTTGCAACCACTGTGCCCATTGGATAAATTGCTTACCAATTTTAATTGTAGGGTTGTGGGATAAAGATGCATATTTTTGAAGGTGTGGAGAGAGCTTACACATTTTATGCATCTCTAACTATACCATCTTTGAGAATTCCAAGATTGGGTTATTGGTCCTGCCTCGCCGCTCACCTGGCTTTTGCACTAATATCTCCATCGGTGTAAATGGGAACGTAATGCCCTGTTCCACTAAGACCCATGTCCGAGATCCGGTTCTCGGCTCCAGTTAGTTGTAGTTGGATTGCACTTACGGTGTTCTTTAACTCTGTCGTGTCAGACTTAATTAGCGAAACATAAATTAAATTCAATTTTTCAAATTGATTTGTATAGCCCAAATTCACAACAACAGTCGTTTCGATGGGCTTCGTATCAGTAATTGAAAAAGTTAAACATAAAATCAAAAGGATCATGAATACATATAATTCAATACGAAAATACTAAATTGAACTAACAAACTGACTAAGCCAAACTGGTCATCCCTGCCCTTAGACCCCCCTTCGCAGTAAGCAAAAACTCCTTAAAAAAACTGATTCCGGAAAAAACGAAGAAACCAAAGGGGTGTCCACGTGAAGGAGGACACCTTCCCCCAGGACGGACAGGCGATTTACCATAACTTATAGAGAAGAATTCACTTATTTAACTCTACAATCACATGCCACCGCATTCAGTGTAGCTCCCACTTAAGTAATTTCTGCAAGCAGGTCGCTTATTTCGGTCTTCTGGCCCTCATGTTGATTATCAGGGCTAGCTTCTCCAGTAGATACAGTCGGGAGGCGCGTTTGTATACTTCGTTTTTTTCTGACTCATGGCGACGTTTGAGATGGGAAAGAAAAAATGTTCTTGTATCTTAACAAGTTAAGCTGTGTTTAAATTATGCAGACGGATAGAGTTTCATAATTTGACATAAAAAAAACTAAGACAGGGTAAGGAGCTCATCTACATTTCATGGCACCTCATCATGTGACTCCAAAAAACGTATTCTAAAAAATTTATAGTTTTTTATTGTGCATATTCTGAATGAAAGTCTTACAACCTCTCTGCATCCATGGCAAGGATGTGGAAGTGGTGGAGGATTATAAATACCTGGGAGTGACTATCGACAGCAGACTGAGCTGGAGGAGCCACAGCACTGCTGTGTACAAGAAGGCCTGCAGCAGACTCTACTTCCTAAGGAAGCTGAGGTCTTTCAACGTGTGCAGCAGGATGCTGAGAATCTTCTACCAGTCTGTGGTGGCCAGCACCTTGTTCTCCTCTGTGGTCTGCTGGGGAAGCAGCATTGCAGTCAGTGACACCAACAGACTGAACAAGCTCATCAGGAAGGCGGGTTCTGTCGTTGGCTGCAAACAGGACACATTTGAAACCGTGATGGAGAGGAGGTCACTGAACAGACTCCTTTCAATCATGGACAACCCAGAGCATCCTCTCCACCCCGTTCTGGACAAACAGCGGAGCTCCTTCTCCAGGAGGCTCAGACAGCTCCGCTCCAAAACTGCCCGGTACCAGAAATCATTCATACCAAATGCAATAACCCTGTACAACAACTCACTATGCAAAAGATAACCTCGCACATTTTTTATTGTCTATTTATTTAGCTTTTTTCTATTTTGCACATTTCTTTTTGCACATCTTTTTACCTTTGCACTGTTCTGTACATAGCTTTTTAAATTATAATACCTTGATGTTTGCATTTATGCTACATTTTCTTTGTTCTTGCTTTTATTTTTATAGTCTTTTTTCCCCTCTGCTGTCAGTTGCTATGGTGACAAACAAATTTCCCACGTGTGGGATCAATAAAGTATTTCTGATTTTGATTCTGATTCTGATTCTGATGATACTGCAATCATTTTTATTGGTACTTAACATTAAATAAAGTCACCATAACGTATAAAAGGACCTGTTCTTGTGTCCCTGCAGTACTCCCCCAGTGTTGGATGACTAAAGAGGAAGATCTCTGCATCCAGCAGAGGAACTTCAGAGTGGAACATGAAGAACCGGAACGTCCACAGACTAAAGAGGAGCAGGAGAAACAAGAAGCTCCACAAATTGAAGAGAAATCAGGGGAACTCTGCATCAGTCAGGATGGAGATCAGCTTAATCTGAAGCAGGAGACTGATACCTTGATGGAGATTCCTACTTATGAGGAAGATGAGAACAGTGAAGCAGATCTAAACAATCAGCAGAGCTTTAATGTAACTGATAGTCAGGATGAAGAAGGAAACCAACATGAAGAATCATCATCAACTACAAATGAAGAGACAGACCCACAGAACAGAGATCAGAGGAAGAGAAGAGACAGAAGACATGTCCAAAGTGTGGACAACTCTCACATGTCAGAAAGTCAGTGTGACTCTGATGTTAGAAAAAATCCCAAGAAGACAAATCTTGGTAAGAAATACAAACAATCTCCAAAAGAAGAAAGATTTTCCTCTATCAAGTCTGGTAAAAACTCAAGAATATTTACTAACCCGACTGAATACATGGAAACTGGGTCTGATGAAAGATGTTATATCTTGAAAGAATGTGGTAAAAGCTTTTGTAACAAATCTCAGTTCAGAATTCACGCAAGAATCCATGCAAAAGTTAAGCAATTTTCTTGTAAAGACTGTGAGAAAAACTTTAGTCGCAGATCTAATCTCAAAAGACACATGAGAACTCACACAGGAGAAAAGCCTTTTTCTTGTAAAGAATGTAAAAAAAGCTTTAGTCAAATACATCATCTTAAAACACACATGAGAACTCACACAGGAGAAAAGCCTTTTTCTTGTAAAGAATGTACAAAATGCTTCAGTCGTACATCTGATCTCAAAACACACATGAGAAATCATACAGGAGAAAAGCCTTTTTCTTGTAAGGAATGTAAAAAATGTTTTCGTGATGTATTTCATCTCAACAAACACATGAGAACTCACACAGGAGAAAAGCCTTTTTCTTGTAAAGAATGTAAAAAAAGCTTTAGTCAAATACATCATCTCAAAACACACATGAGAATTCACACAGGAGAAAAGCCTTTTTCTTGTAAAGAATGTCAAAAAACTTTTCGTCATGTATCTAGTGTCAACGCACACATGAGAACTCACACAGGAGAGAGGCCTCTTTCTTGTCAAGAATGTAAAAAAAGTTTTCGTCATGTATCTAGTTTCAACGCACACATGAAAACTTGTAAGACTTTTTCTTGACATAGCAGGGCTTAAGACTGCAAACAAATGGTCGCATTTTGCGACCAAAATTTGAGTGTGCGACTGAATTTTATATCCAGTCGCACATGTGCTACCAGTAAAGTTGCCTCCTTATACATTAAACGTGGAAGGGGCATGTCAATGATCAATGTAAAAATCGATGAAGGCAAGCACACACGCAAGCAAACACACACACTCGCACACATGCTCATGAGACGCGAGCACACACTCGCGTTTCATTGAGTGATGACTGAGGCAGCCAATGCGTGTGACAAGAATAGGGTATGGCCACTGTAAGTGGCTAAAATGCGTGGAGGGGGAGGGGCCTAGAGAATTGAGCGCACGTAAACATCTGTGGGAAGGAAACTGAGACAAATATCAACACAACCTGATATGTGCGTGCGTCTGAGCTATGAGGAAGCGAATTATTGATTCATTCTTCTGACCTGCGGCTAGTGTACCAGTAACGGAGTCTACAGTATGGGTCTCAAACTCGCGGCCCCCAAGATGATATTTTGCGGCCCCAGCCTTAATATGAAATTTTAATGTTAATGCGGCCCGCCAGTCTGTTAGATTGACACTTTTTCATTGTCGTGCGCGTAGCTGACAAATCAACCAATCACAGTGGGGTAAATGACTCTTGGGGGCAGGACATTGACTGGGCTTGAAAGCAGAGGAACATTTAAGGCAGGACACCAGACAGACCCCTCCCTGGACCACATGAAGAAGTTCCTTACTTTCCTTTTTAGAATGTATCTATTCGCTCGTAATTTTATAAATACATTCAGTCCGTGCTAAACTTTTTTCTGGGCCGCACGGAGCCGGAGGAGGGTTAAGGTTATGGTTAAGGTTATGGTTACGGTTAGGCGCGCAGCGGCGCATGAACCCCGACCAAACGGTTCTCATGCACGGCTGTTACGGCAGCACACCGCTCACACGGGATATGGTCAGCTGAGAAGAATAAATGTCCCACACCTACATGCGTGACAAACTAACGGGGCTTGAACTTTAAAAAGGTGCGAATGACAAGATTTAGTCTTAGATGCACTTAAAACACGTAAGGAAAATGCAACGATGGACGTGTTTAAGATGAACCAGCACCTCGCCTGGATCGTTGGGGAGACGAGGCCGGGGGGGGGGGGGGGGGGGGGGGGGGGAGTCTGCAGCGAAACTGAAGGAGGACAGGAAGATGGAGTTGTCCTTAAAATTCAATTTCGTTTTAATTTATTTCTCCCCCTTAGTATGATATGTGTTAGTATATATTTTATAATTTTTTCATTATTTTATCATTATAATGTAGTTATTTTAATGTTTTGTAATGTATGTAGCCTTTTTTTAATCAATTGGTATATGTAGTTATTTTAATTGATCACTGAACCACAAAAACTCATCAGGGCACATGTCCCATAATGCATTGTTTTATTGTCATCAGAGAAGCTTGCAGTCAGTGCAGTACTAAATTTCCAGCTGTGTTCGCGTAGGTTTACCCCTTGCTCCCACCCCTTTCTTGTGATATTTTTGTGATGATTGACAAGTGATGTTGGAGCAAAAACAAAAATATACGTCTCATATCTGAGGCCTGTTGCACAAAAGTAGAATTAAGACATCCGGGATAAATGACTAAGCTGAGCTCAATGAAGCCAAAACATGTGCGTCCAGGCTTAATTAGTTTCACAAAGACCAAGCCAGGATCAGCAGACACGGATTCATCAAGCCAGGTGAAACCAATCCTGGATAGGTGCGCGCTCACGGCTCACTCAAATAGACCCCGCCCCAGATCACAGATTAACTGATTTACCATGGCAACTAGAGCCACATACTTTTCCCCGTCGGAAGCACAAATCCTCATGGAGGCATACGAGGAGGTAAAAGATATAATTAAAGCCGCAAGCGGCGTTGTATGGCCCGCAGACGCAACCCGCCTTCCACGCCCAACTCTACGCACCACCGCCGCCCTCACCGCCCTCACCGCCCACCTTTGATGAGGGATAGAAAAAGCTGCATAAACTAATAATGCTAATTATTCTTATCATGCTAGCTATGCTAATTTGGCTAAAAGTGCTAGCATAGCGATCAGCATCATCAACTCGTTCGGAAAAACACATTACCTAAAATGCTAATTATGCTAACTATGCTAGCTATGCTAATGTGGCTTAAAGTGCTAGCATAGCAATCAGCATCATCAACTCGCTCGGAAAAACACATTACCTAAAATGCTAATTATGCTAACTATGCTAGCTATGCTAATGTGGCAAAAATTGCTAGCATAGCGATCAGCATCATCAACTCGCTCGGAAAAACACATTACCTAAAATGCTAATTATGCTAACTATGCTAGCTATGCTAATGTGGCTAAAATTGCTAGCATAGCGATCAGCATCATCAACTGACTCAGAAAAACACATTGTTTAAGATGCTAATTATGCTAACTATGCTAGCTATGCTAACAGGGCTAAACTGCTAGCATAGCGATCAGCATCATTAACTTACTCAGAAAAAACACATTGCTCCATTGGTGAAAGCTACATGTCATGAGTTGACAAAAAACCCACTTTTTTCAAAATGGCGGCTTTTCTGTTGATTTTATCTCCATAGCAACCATTTTATGTTTTGTTTGCCTCGGGAGGACAAACGGATTGACGTCAGTTTCGGACAAATCGGGAAAAGTAAACTTTTTGTTGTCCTTAGCAACAGTGGTTTTATGCTAACCACGCCCACATTCCTTATATGTCCTTGTCCAGTGTTTTTCAATGTATTCAGATCCAGGCATAAATGAAAGCATTCAATTTTCACTGTATTGTATTGAAAGGCATGGGAGTAATAACAGTGCGCCACTTTGCTAGCTCGCCACGCGCACGCCGTTCAAAATCTACAACTTCTAATTCCAACATTTTGTCCACAGTAGCTTGCCACTGATGCCCAAAAAGTTTCGAGATGATCGTTGAAAATTTCAACGACAAGTTTACGTTTGAATCTGGTTGTAAAGGTGTTTTTAATAGAAAATTCAAGATGGCGGCCTTTTCCCGAGGTCAAAGGTCGACGAAACTCCAGAGGTGATTGTAGACTTACGCTACGGACATCCGAGTCAAATTTCGTGAAAATCGCTCGAAAAAAAATTCATTTTTCCATATTGTGTAAAAACGCGAAAATCTCAAAATGGCCGATTTTGGCACAAAATGGCCGCCAAACCATAGGTCGTGTCGCCATCACGTAATGATTTCAAAAGTTTGATTGGATATATCCAACAAAGTTATCTGGGTTTCGTTAGCCGATTCTTTGAAAAAAAATCCGAAATTTTTTTTTTTTTTGCCGAGTCAGCACTTTTTTTTGCGACCGTTTTTTGATTACCACGGCCACATTCCTTTATCAATTTTGTCGTATGTGACATCGTTTTGTTCAGTGTGGGCCAGGGAATCGCATATTTCAATTTCAAGACATTCCGATAAAATATGTGCGAGCTAGCTAAAATGGCGGCGGTTGCGAATTTGCCACGCGCACGCCGTTCAAAATCTACAACTTCTAATTCCAACATTTTGTCCACAGTAGCTTGCCATTGATGCCCGAGAAGTTTCAAGAAGATCGATGAAAATCCCTAGGACGAGTTTTCATTTGTATCTGTTACTAAAGGTGCTTTTTTTGTAAAATTCAAGATGGCGGCCTTTTCCCAAGGTCAAAGGTCAACGAAACTTCTCTGGTATTTGTAGAATCAAGCTGTTGGCATCTGTATCCGATTTCGTGAAAATCGCTCAAACAAAAGTGTCGTTTTCCCATATTATCAAAAAACACGAAAATCGCCATTTCTCAAAGTTCGCCACAAAATGGCCGCCAAGCCGTAGGTCGTGTGGCCATCCCATAATGATTTCATAACTTCTTTGCGATATCTCCAACAAGTGTGTTTTGGTTTCGTAACTGTATTTCAAAATATTTTTTTTTGGCCCCATAAGCGATTTTCGGTCCATTCATTTTTTTTACGGGAACGCTCGCCGTGATGTCATCATCGTGGTGGGGGTGACATTCTCTTTGCCAAAAATTCATTTCACATTTATCCTAGGTGTGTGCCAATTTTGGTGAGTTTTTCGGTATGTGGCGGGGGTCAAATTTTGAGCTCAACGGATCCGTTAGAAACAAGAATAATAATTAGAAAGCCGCAAGCGGCGTTGTATGGCCCGCAGACGCAACCCGCCTTCCACGCCCAACTCTACGCACAACCGCCGCCCTCACCGCCAACTCACCGCCGCTCAAACCGCCCACCTTTGATGAGGGATAGGAAAAAGTGTCTGCATAAGCTATAATGCTAACTATGCTTAATCATGCTAGCTATGCTAATTTGGCTAAAAGTGCTAGCGGTAGCGATCAGCATCATCACCGTCTTTCGGTAAAAACACATTACCTAAAAATGCTAATTATGGTAACTATGCTAGCTATGCGAATGTGGCTAAAAGTGCTAGCATAGCGATCAGCATCATCA
>JALJSC010000051.1:327376-357480 GCA_023969325.1 Oryzias curvinotus
AAAATCTCAAAATGGCCGATTTTGGCCACAAAATGGCCGCCACATAGGTCGTGTTCCCGCCATGACGTAATGCATTTCAAAAGTTCGTGATTAGATATATCACAACAAAGTTATCGGGTTTTCGATTAGCCCGATTCTTAAAAAAAAAATCCGAAAATTTTTTTTTTGCCGAGTTCAGCACTTTTTTTTTGTCGATCGTTTTTTGTTAGCCCCACGCCACATTCCCTTTATCGTATCTTGTGTATGTGGCAATCATTTTGTTAGTGATGGCCAGGGAAATCTCCACTATTAATTTCAAGACTTCCTAAAATCATGGCGAGCTAGCTAAAATGGCGGCGGTTGCGAATTCGCCACGCCACGCCCGTTCAAAATCTAACAACTCTCTAATTCCAACATTTGGTCACCATAAGCTTGCCATGTTGATGCCCGAGAAGTTTCACAGACGATCGAGAAAAAGCCTAGTGGACGAGTTTCGTTTGTATCCATTACTAAGGTTCCTTTTTTTGGAAATTCAGATGGGCCCCGCCCGCTTTCCTCCAAGGTCAAAGGTCAACGAAATTTCTCTGGTATTTGTAGAATCAAGCTTGTTGATTCTGTGTCCGTTTCATGAAATCGCTCAACAACAAGGGTTTTTGCCCATATCGTCAAAACACGAACAAACTCGCCATTCTCAGTAGATCGCCACAACAAATGGGCCGCCAAGCGAGGCCGTCGTGTATCCATCCCATAATGAATTCCATAACTTTTGCGGGTATCCCAACAATGTGGTTTGGTTTCGTAACGTTGTATTTTCAAACAATTTTTTTCCTTGGCCCCTAGAGCGATTTCGGCCCATTTTTTTTTACGGGAACTGCTATCCACAATCGCCACACGCAATGATCATCACGCTTACGGGAGGTTACGTTCTCTTTAGCGAAAATTCATTTTCAATTTATCCTAGTGTGTGCCAATTTTGGTGAGTTTTCGGGTATGTGGCGGGGGTCAAATTTGAGCTCAACGTGAGAAAGAAAGAAGAAGAATAATAATAATTAGCCGCAAGCGGCGTTGTATGGCCCGCAGACGCAACCCGCCTTCCACGCCCAACTCTACGCACCACCGCCGCCCCCGCCGCTCACCGCCCTCACCGCCCACCTTTGATGAGGATAGAAAAAGCTGCATAAGCTAATAATGCTAACTATGCTAATCATGCAGCTATGCTAATTTGGCTAAAAAGTGCTAGCATAGAGATCAGGATCATCAACTCGTTTGGAAAAACACATTACCAAAAATGCTAATTATGCTAACTATGCTAGCTATGCTAATTTGGCCTAAAAGAGCTAGCATTGCGATCAGATCATTCACGTCGTTTGGAAAAAACACATTACCAAAAATGCTAATTATGCTAACTATGCTAGCTATGCTAATGTGGCTAAAAGAGCTAGCATTGCGATCAGGATAATCAACTGGCTCGGAAAAACACATTACCTAAAATGCTAACTATGCTAATTAATGCTAGCTATGCTAATTGGCTAAAAGTGCTAGCATTGCGATCGCATCATCAACTGGCTCGGAAAAACACATTACCCTAAAATGCTAATTATGCTAACTATGCTAGCTATGCTAATGTGGCTAAAATTGCTAGCATAGCGATCAGCATCATCAACTGACTCAGAAAAAACACATTGTTTAAGATGCTAATTATGCTAACTATGCTAGCTTATGCTAACAGGGCTAAAACTGCTAGCATAGCGATCAGCATCATTAACTTACTCAGAAAAAACACATGCTCCATTGGTGAAAGCTACATGTCATGAGTTGACAAAAAACCCTCTTTTTTCAAAATGGCGGCTTTTCTGTTGATTTTATCTCCATAGCAACCATTTTATGTTTTGTTTGCCTCGGGAGGACGAACGGATTAACGTCAGTTTCGGACGAATCGGGAAAAGTAAACTTTTTGTTGTCCTTAGCAACAGTGGTTTTATGCTAACCACGCCCACATTCCTTATATGTCCTTGTCCAGTGTTTTTCAATGTATTCAGATCCAGGCATAAATGCAAGCATTCAATTTTCACTGTATTGTATTGAAAGGCATGGGAGTTATAACAGTGCGCCACTTTGCTAGCTTGCCACGCGCACGCCGTTCAAATTCTACAACTTCTAATTCCAACATTTTTTCCACGGTAGCTTGCCATTGATGCCCAAAAAGTTTCAAGATAATCGTTGAAAATTCCAACGACGAGTTTACGGTTGAATCTGATGGTAAAGGTGTTTTTTATAGAAAATTCAAGATGGCCGCCTTTTCCCGAGGTCAAAGGTCAACGAAACTCCAGTGGTGATTGTAGACTTACGCTAGGGACATCCGAGTCAAATTTCGTGAAAATCGCTCGAAAAAAAGTTCTTTTTTCCATATTGTGTAAAAACGCGAAAATCTCAAAATGGCCGATTTTGGCACAAAATGGCCGCCAAACCATAGGTCGTGTCGCCATGACGTAATGATTTCAAAAGTTTGATTGGATATATCCAACAAAGTTATCTGGGTTTCGTTAGCCGATTCTTAAAAAAAAAATCCGAATTTTTTTTTTTTTGCCGAGTCAGCACTTTTTTTTGCGATCGTTTTTTGCTTACCACGGCCATATTCCTTTATGGATTTTGTTGTAAGTGACATCGTTTTGTTCAGAGTGAGCCAGGGAATCGTATATTTTATTTTCACAACATTCCGATAAAATATGTGCGAGCTAGCTAAAATGGCGACGGTTGCGAATTCGCCACGCGCACGCCGTTTAAAATCTACAACTTCTAATTCCAACATTTTGTCCACAGTAGCTTGCCATTGATGCCCGAGAAGTTTCAAGATGATCGAAAAAAATCCCTAGGACGAGTTTTCGTTTGTATCCTTTACTAAAGGTGCTTTTTTCGGAAAATTCAAGATGGCTGCCCCTTCCCAAGGTCAAAGGTCAACGAAATTTCTCTGGTATTTGTAGAATCAAGCTGTTGGCATCTGTATCCGATTTCGTGAAAATCGCTCAAACAAAAGTGTCGTTTTCCCATATTGTCGAAAAACACGAAAATCGCCATTTCTCAGAGTTCGCCACAAAATGGCCGCCAAGCCGTAGGTCGTGTGGCCATCCCATAATGATTTCTTAACTTCTTTGGGATATCTACAACACACGTGTTTTGGTTTTATAACTGTATTTCAAAATATTTTTTTTTGGCCCCATAAGCAATTTTCGGCCCATTCATTTTTTTTACGGGAACGCTCGCCGTGATGTCATCGACTTCGGGGGGGTGAAGTTCTCTTTGTCGAAAATTCATTTTTAATTTATCCTAGGTGTGTGCCAATTTTGGTGAGTTTTCGGGTATGTGGCGGGGGTCAAATTTTCGCTCAAAGTGGAAGAAAGAAAGAAGAAGAATAATAATGAAACGAAGCAAAAACAATAAGAAGTTTTTTCCCCAGGGTGCTTCCTATGTATTTCAATGCGGCCTGTCTTTTACTATAGGCTGAGCATGTCTTTTGGGCTTTAAACCCGTCCTTTGAGGGCTTTTTGGAGCTTTTTCGTGATTTTGTCGTCATTTTTGCGACTACAATTTTGTCGTTTGTGCGTTGGTGTTGTGCGTGTGTGTGTTTTTTTTGTTGCGTTACACAATTGTCGACTTGTTTTGTGCTTTGGGCGACTTTTGACCCCATTTTTTGGCGTTTTGACGCGTTTTTTTGACGTTTTGGGGCTTTTTGAGTGTTCGACCCTCGTAGCAGTTACAATATGGTCCTTGCAGTTGTGACTGCTGCGGGCCATAATAATAATAATAATAAACGAAGCAAAAACAATAAGAAGTTTTTTCCCCAGGGTGCTTCCTATGTATTTCAATGCAGCCTGTCTTTTACTATAGGCTGGGCATGTCTTTTTGGCTTTAAACCCGTCCTTTGAGGGCTTTTTGGGGCTTTTTCGTGTTTTTGTCGTCATTTTTGCGACTACAATTTTGTCGTTTGTGCGTTGGTGTTGTGCGTGTGTGTGTTTTTTTTGTTGCGTTACACAATTGTCGACTTGTTTTGTGCTTTGGGGCGACTTTTGACCCCATTTTTTGGCGTTTTGACGCGTTTTTTTGACGTTTTGGGGCTTTTTGAGTGTTCGACCCTCGTAGCAGTTACAATATGGTCCTTGCAGTTGTGACTGCTGCGGGCCATAATAATAATAAACGAAGCAAAAACAATAAGAAGTTTTTTCCCCAGGGTGCTTCCTATGTATTTCAATGCAGCCAGTCTTTTACTATAGGCTGGGCATGTCTTTTTGGCTTTAAACCCTTCCTTTGAGGGCTTTTTGGGGCTTTTTCGTGTTTTTGTCGTCATTTTTGCGACTACAATTTTGACGTTTGTGCGATGGTGTTGTGCGTGTGTGTGTTTTTTTTTGTTGCGTTACACAATTGTTGTGTTGTTTTGTGCTTTGGCCGACTTTTGACCCCATTTTTTGGCGTTTTGACGCGTTTTTTTGACGTTTTGGGGCTTTTTGAGTGTTCGACCCTCGTAGCAGTTACAATATGGTCCTTGCAGTTGTGACTGCTGCGGGCCATAATTAAGAAGAAAGGCAACACCGCCACAGTGATAAAGCACACTCAAAAAAAAAAAAGAAATTACCAGCCAATTAAGTTTACGAAAATGTAACTTGACATGAAATTAATGATCACAGACGTTTAAATAATGACAGTGGGTCTAGTTATATATGATAACAATGTGTAGTGAGCAGTGAAATAACTATTGGTTTACATTTGTGGCGACTGCTGACTGACATTAGGGATGAGATTAAATAGATCCTGGAATTTATCCTGGTCTGGAGCAGGCTAGCTCCACAGAATAAATCTCCATGGTAACTTATACCATAACATATCCTCCTGCCCCCTATCCAGCTTTAGTGCAACCGGAGATCAATTGAGCCAGGATCACCAAGATATCCTGGCTTAATCCCTTATCCTACTTTTGTGCAATAGGCCCCAGGTGATCTGTGCAGCGTTGAGTTCACCTGGGTGATCTCAAACACGCTTATTGTGCATCTTGGCTGCACCTATTTGGTGTCACCAACATGAATTTCCATCCCCTAATGTTTACATTCATTTAAGTATTGTTTGTAACTGTGAAATGGCTGAAAGGTTACTACGGTAATCACTTTGTTACTAAGCACTTTTATCAATTCTGAATGTGTGGTATTTTGTTTACTATTTGTACTGTCATAACAGCGATGGTTCTGTCAGTTTACCTTCTTGTTGCATCTTGAAAAGTTCAGAATAAAATGTGACACTGAATTAGAAACAGCACATTGTAATTTCTGCATCTATTATTAAAGTATTTATTAGTAATACAGTGGAAATTAGAAGATTTAGTTAGCATGTTGATTTACGGTATGAACCCCTCAATTTTCTGGTTGTGCCCCTAAAATTTTCAGTTGGGGGCCGCAGTGCTCCTGGTGAAAAAGTTAGTCTGGAGCCCTGACATAGTAAGGATTTAGTGTAAACTATAAATTCTAAACTTTTCTGATAAGAGGTCGACCTCTCAACCACTGTACCACAGCAGAAGACTTTATTTTACAGGGGAAAAGTTCTGTATCTCAGAAAAAATAAATAGTTTAAAATAAGCTTTTAATACTTAGAACTTCTGGGGTGAAACCCCAATGTTCTAATGAACTCTATAGCAACCTGAGCTTTCATTTCATGTACACAGAGCCACAGGATGATGGCCTCCATACCATTTTGATGCAGTAACTTCATTAAAGGGAGGCACAAGTGAGTATTGAATGCTTAGAAATTAATTTTTCTAAAAAAATTTAAATAAAAAAAACTTTGGTTGATTTAATATATGATTCACTACAGGAGGTCCTTTGTCCCAACAGCAGTTAGACTATAGAATGACACAGTTTAGGACTACTGAAACTGCTGCTGGATTTACTTATTCATTCATGAAGTGTACTTTTACTTCCACTTTTTTTTTTACTATTTAATTTTTACTGACTATTTGTTTTTCTAACTGCTATATTTCTTGTTTGGCTGCTGTAACAACTGAATTTCCCTCCAGGGCTCAATAAAGTTTTGTCTTGTCTTATCCTGACTTTCTTGGACAGCTTTTTTAGTTTTTCATCTTCTCTGAGATACCATTTTTTAAAAGCAACAAAGTAAAGGATCAATAAATTCCAAATTCTATGTGTAATGAAACTACATAAAGGAAAATTTTCACAAAATGAATTATTTTAGATGTACCTGTTAATAGAAATGATCTGTTTTGAATTACTAGAGATAACATCTAGTAGAGATAACATCTAGTAGAGATAACATCTAGTAGAGATAACATCTAGTAGAGATAGGTCTCATTAAGATTTTATCTATTAACTCTTCTTAATCTGCTGCTTTTCACTCTGGTACCTTATTGGTATTCTTTAAGTTTACACTAAAATAAAATGATCAAAAAATGTAAATGTGTATTTGTAGGTAACAACTCAGATAAACAGTGTAGTTAAGAACCAAAATTCAGAGAATATCAAATGGCCTCACCGCAGAGAAATAAAACAATGTTGTATTTAAACTATTTACAGGCACATATGATCTTTCAGCCTACTTATATTTTAATCAAATTGTTATTGAAATCTGTTTCTGGATGAGCTGCTGAGGTCTGTTTGCATCAAGACTCTCAGCTGCTTTAGTCAAACTGCTGAGCGATGGAACAATGGAGCCGTTTCTGAAGGAAGAGGATCAAACATGATGCTCTGCATCCGTTTGCTTCAGGAAGTGGAGGTTTTTTAGAGTCTCCAGACTGTTTCTGAACGACCAAAGAAAAGCAGCTGATGTGGTTCTGTCTCCTACCAGCAGGGAGCGCTCTCAGCCGGACAGAACAGATCCTCAATGCTGCTCTGAGAAGGACTCTTCTGTTCCAGAAGCAGAGACTGTTCACATCCAGGAGAATCTGGACTCCAATGAATCCCAGAGAATCTCCTCTCTGCTGTTTGGACACTTTGACCAGCAGAGGGCAGCAGAACTTTCAGCAACTCTGGATCTGATCCCACAAAAACAATCCATGGATGATCAGATTTCAGAATTGGAGTCCTGAAGATTTGAAGGATCAAAGACAAAGATGTTCTGAAGAGAAGATGTGAGAAGAAAGTCCAGAATGAATCCACTCTGACTTGTCCTCATGTCTCTGAAGCTTGTGTCTTCATGTCTTCACCTCAGAGTTTCTTCTGGATTCCATGTGGATCAATAATATTGATCATGTTCTGTTGTCATTTTCCATCAGAACGTCAGGCTTTTCTCTGCTGATGATCTCTGAGCTGAACTTCTTGGAGGAATTCCTGAATCTGGGATTTGGAGCAAACAGTCAGAACAAAGGAGGTTTCCATTTCTTCTAAGCTCTGCCAGAAGAAAAGAGCTGAAGCTTGAAGCTGAAGCAGCATTTGCTCCCAGAATCTGTCCTCCAGACCAACAAGTCCCACCACAGCCTTGAAGACGTTTCCAGAAGCAGCAGCAGACTGTGTTCCCATGACGACGCTGAAGTCAGCTGCTGCTCTGCAGGAGAAAGTCTGCAGCTCCTCAGTCAGGAAGCTCTCTCAAGCTCGTGCACATCTGTCAGTGCAGCAGCAGAAAGCCTGTTTCCCTGCAGGAAGTCTGAGACTTTTCAAAGTAAGAGCCTCATGTTGGCAGAGATGGGTTGGATTCTTTGATGCTCCAGTGTCTTTGGATTCAGGATGAGTTCATGCAGATCTAGAAATCCCACCATGATGATCATCCTTGAGGAATTTCAAAATAAAAGACTTACAAACACCACAATCACTGCTGGATGATAAATATATTTACTCTTTATTTTCTGTCAATAAATATTATTTATCAATACAGTGATCCCTCACTAGAACACGGTTTACTTTTCACGGTTTCGCTACTTCACGGATTTGCATCGTGCATTGTGTTCTGCATTCTGATTGGCTAAAAAGTCACTCCGCTTCTTCTCTACCTGTGCGTCAATAACGCTGCAGTTTAATATGTTCATTTCAGTCAGACAACTCTTGCAGTAAGAAATATTTATTTGACATTTTCCACATTCTTTAGTTTGGCATTCACATCTTTTGGTTTGGCATAAGGCTCCGTTCAATTCCATGATAGATTTCCATAAAATTTTCGGGTAACAAAACCCCCCTTAACGGAGCCCACAGGTGGAAGCAGGGAAGGGGGGAGGGGCGAAGAATGAGCGCTGAAGGTAAGAAAGAGAATGAACGCCTGCGCACCTGGGCTTAAATAGGACGCTGAGCAGGTGAGTTAATTGACTGAACCGCCCTAGGGTATTAGCTGTAAACACTGCTACGAGTATCTGCCCGAAACACATTTTTACAACACGTACGTGCAAATTCTCTTGCACTATCGAGTTTCTCTAAAACCCATAGAAAAAGAGCGACAACAACTGCCTATCACTATGTTCTTCTCCCAAACAAACACAGCTGCCCCGTGGGCTTCAAAAGAAAAAATAAATAAATATATAAATAAAAAAGAAGAAAACACTCCAGAGCGGAGTCAGGATGCAGCGGCTTAGTCTAAAGAGCAGTGAAATACACCTGAGTCACTATTTGTCCGACTGTACTTTGTATTTTTTTTCATAATCATTTTAAATTTCCCCCCGTTTAATCCAATACTCGGGTCACAGTGGGCGGGGCTAATCTCCATGATTTGAAGCCGTCTGTTCACATTGATGATTAAAATTATTATTTGACAGTACAGTACAGTTATTTGTTGAAAAAAGTTTCTAAAGTACTTTTATTTGTGAAACAAATGCTTGAGCCTGTAAAATAGTTTATTCTTTATTTTCAGTGTATAATAGAGTTTTTAATTGTATATTAATTGTTAAAAAAAATAGAGGTTTCTACTTCACAGATTTTGCCTATCACAGGTTCTTTTTGGAACGTAACCCCCGCAAAAAACAAGGGTTTACTGTAAATCCTTGATTGTAAATGATGGATCTAAAGTAGAAAAGAAGTCAAAGTGCTGACTCAGCACAGATCAAAGGAGACACAGATGATTTCCTGGAATGAAGAAAACATCAAACATCATGATGTGATCTGGAACTGAGCTGTTCTTCAGAAGATCCTCCCAAACATGGAAACTGTTGCTGCAACACGTGAAGGTTTGGTTCTGTTGCTAGTGAGATCTGATGGATCAGAACCAGACTTCTGTCAGCTGGAACTGGGGCTTCTTCCAGACCATGACATGTTGTTCAATAAAGTTCATTCCAAAGCGTGACTGATTCATGAAGTGGTTCCTTGAGCCGTGAGTTTTGCCGGCAGCAGGAATCCCTGAGAGTTAGGAGACAGTTTGTGGAGAGAGTTTGTAGATTTAGGAGAAACCAACCTTTGAAATGAAACCAAAGTGTCCTAACGAAAGAAAATGTGTTTCTTTTCAGAAACAATAAAGCGTGATGATGAGGCAGCATGATAGAATAAAGGAAAGTTGCTTTATTGTAACAAAGAGGTTTTGTTTATATATCAATCTGCTCTGCACCATTGCAGTCACACTTTCTCGCACGCGGTGTAAGGATTCAGTGGTTTGGTTTTCTTTGTCATGTTTTTGGTTTCCTTCTTGTCCGTACACCAGGGGGGTATTCCAGAAAGCAGGTTATGCTAGCTCCCACGATAAGTTTGAGGCTAAGGAAGTTGATAACCTCAGCTTTCGGTTCCAGAAATGGAGGTATGTTTCAGGGTATGTCGAGTTACCACGGCAACTCATGCTCTGAACATAACCTGGTCCGGAGCAGGTTTAGTTGAAGCTTAGTTTGTTTTCAGAGAGGTGCAGCAGCATGGCGTGTCCATTTGAAGATGATTTAGTGGATGAAGAAGCTCAGATAATACTTTTTCCACAGTGAGAGGGTGATAAGACCACATATGGATGTTGGAAAATTAAACTTGTTTACTTTGATCTAACTTAATTATTTGCTTCAGTTAAGAGAAATCATTTTTTTGTTAAGTCACCTTAAAAATAACACATAGTTTTCAGACAATTATTTTACTTTCATTCAAATTAATTCAATTAAGTAGGTGTAACTTTGGTGCTGCTCTTAGATCGGCACCGCAAGGGATTCTGGGGATGGATTCAAGGATGCTTCCTGGAATACCCCCCAGTTTCAAGTTCTTCACCCACAGCTGTCTTCAGTTCAGTTAATTGCCCCCAGCCTATTTAAGTGTCTTGGTTTCTGGTCATCCTTGTCAGGTCATCTGGGGGGTATTCCAGGAAGCATGTTTAAACTAGCCTGACTTTAACCCTGAACTCTGGCTGAAATCCGCCTGAACTTGCTTACTCTGGGTATGTCAGTTCCAGAAGACCAGATATGAGTTGGCGTAATTACGCTCGACTTGGTAACCCTGGGTTAACGCACGTGCACGTCGTGTACATAAAGACATTCTCAACAGATTGCCGATTTCTGGAGTCACCATGGAAACGCGTGGGGGAAAAAAAGAAAGCGCGACACTTGAGACGGAAGTGAGACGGAGTCTGAGATTTTACTGACGCCGTATGAAGATTATACGTCTAACAAAAAAATAACACGGCTGCATCATCAAAAAAAAGAATTTCTTTTTGGAGAAAATCAACAGACAAAGTAAACCCACGAGTTTCTGATCTTGTTTCCATTTTCCTTGTGACGCATATATATATATATATATATATATATATATATAACTCTCATATGCCTAAGTTTGAGCCGGTGAATATGCTAATTTTTATAACAATAAAAAGGATGGTAAAAAATGCACGGAGTGCAAAAATTAATTAAAGAATTTCCCATCATTGTACTTGCAGAATGAGAGTGTAGGGGTGCTATATAAACTCATCATCCTCTCCTTCGCTCTCACTCGTGGTGCTGAGACGTAAGCACAGTAGGACAAAATAACTCGGCAAAACACGGCAAAACACAGTAAAACAGCTAAACAACTAAACATATTTAGTCAAAAAGCCACACTTCAACCCAAATCCGTCCAGACAGGCAAAGGGAATGATATCCCAGAATCCCTTGCGGTGCCGATCTAACAGCAGCACCAAAGTTACACCTACTTAATTGAATTAATTTGAATGAAAGGAAAATAATTGTCTGAAAACTATGTGTTATTTTTAAGGTGACTTAACAAAAAAATGATTTCTCTTAACTGAAGCAAATAATTAAGTTAGATCAAAGTAAACAAGTTTAATTTTCCAACATCCATATGTGGTCTTATCACCCTCTCACAGTGGAAAAAGTATTATCTGAACTTCTTCATCCACTAAATCATCTTCAAATGGACACACCATGCTGCTTCAACTCTCTGAAAACAAACTAAGCTTCAACAAAACCTGCTCCGGACCAGGTTATGTTCAGAGCATGAGTTGCCATGGCAACTTGACCTACCCTGAGACATACCTCATTTCTGGAACCGAAAGCTGAGGTTATCAACTTCCTTAGCCTCAAACTTACCGTGGGAGATAGCATAACCTGCTTTCTGGAATACCTCCCTGCTCTGTTGTGTCACAGTTTTGTTTCTCCTCATAGTTTTGTCATGTATTAAATGTTTTATTTCCTGTCACCAATTCTGGTCTCCTGCATTTTGGGTCCTCCACCACCAGTTCGTGACACGCAGTTCGTGCAGTAAATTAACGTTGATCGCCACATTGTACACATCAATGTTCCATCGGGTCACTAAACTAGAATCTACTGCTGGGAGGTTCTGCAGAAGTTTTTCCGCTTTGCTGATAGCAATTTAGCCGGTGCTACGTGCATTAACCGCAGTGAAGCTGCACTGCTTCACTCGTTTTTATCTGAGCCGCTAAAAAGCACAGCAATCCACATTTTTATATGTTGCTGGCAGCAACATGACACAGAGTTTGGGTTTGGTATCCACCCCAAGTAAAAACTAAATAGATTATGTTTCATAACGAAAGAAGCTGCCTCTGGCTGAGGTCTTCCTGGGGGGTATTCCAGAAAGCAGGTTATGCTAGCTCCCACGGTAAGTTTGAGGCTAAGGAAGTTGACAACCTCAGCTTCCGGTTCCAGAAATGGAGGTATGCCTCAGGGTAGGTGAAGTTGCCATGGCAACTCATGCTCTGAACATAACCTGGTCCGGAGCAGGTTTAGTTGAAGCTTAGTTTGTTGTGAGAGAGGTGCAGCAGCATGGCGTGTCCATTTGAAGATGATTTAGTGGATGAAGAAGCTCAGATAATACTTTTTCCACAGTGAGAGGGCGATAAGACCACATATGGATGTTGGAAAATTAAATTTGTTTACTTTGATCTAACTTAATTATTTGCTTCAGTTAAGAGAAATCATTTTTTTGTTAAGTCACCTTAAAAATAACACATAGTTTTCAGACAATTATTTTCCTTTCATTCAAATTAATTCAATTAAGTAGGTGTAACTTTGGTGCTGCTGTTAGAGCGGCACCGCAAGGGATTCTGGGATATCATTCCCTTTGCCTCTGTCTGGACGGATTTGGGTTGAAGTGTGGCTTTTTATCTAGTTATCTAGTTTTTATCTAGTTATCTAGTTAGTTGTTTAGCTGTTTTACTGTGTTTTGCCGAGTTATTTTGTCCTACTGTGCTTACGTCTCAGCACCATGAGTGAGAGCGAAGGAGAGGATGATGAGTTTTTATAGCACCCCTACACCCTTAGTCTGCAAGTATAATGATGGGAAATTCTTTAATTAATTTTTGCACTCCGTGCATTTTTTACCGTCCTTTTTATTGTTAAAAGAATTAGCATATTCACCGGCTCAATCTTAGACATATGAGAGTTCAATATATATATATATGCGTCACAAGGAAAATGGAAACAAGATCAGAAACTCGTGCGTTTACTTTGTCTGTTGATTTTCTCCAAACAGAAATTCTTTTTTTTTGATGATGCAGCCGTGTTACTTTTTTGTTGGACGTATAATCTTCATACACCGTCATTAAAATCTCAGACTCCGTCTCACTTCCGTCTCGAGTGTCGCGCTTTCTTTTTTTTTTCTCCATGCGTTTCCATGGTGACTCCAGAAATCGGCGATCTATTGAGAATGTCTTTATGTACACGATGTGCACGTGCGTTAACCCAGGGTTACCAAGTCGAGCGTAATTACGCCAACTCATATCCGATCTTCTGGAACCGACATACCCAGAGTAAGCAAGTTCAGGCGGATTTCAGCCAGAGTTCAGGCTTAAAGTCAGGCTAGTTTAAACATGCTTCCTGGAATACCCCCCTGTTGTTTTGTGTGGTGCAGAGATGCTCAAAGAGGCTCCCTGTACTCTGCTGCAAACTAGCAGTTTGAAGTTGAAGTGGAAAACAAGTCAGACGCTGAAGGACGCTCTTAAATAATTCAATAAATATCGTCCTCACAGCATTATGAATTGATACAAGTATCACCAAATGAACTATTGCCATATTTTGCTAAATCGATTTTTTCTAACACCCCTAGTCTATATTGCACACAAATTGTGTTTTATGAACAGTGAAAAATGTAAACAGTTCAGTTCAACGTTAGATATTTCTGCTCAGTCCAATAAAAACAGGAAAAACAGTTGTTCTAAAGAACATAAACTAACTTACTATTGAACTTACCTGGGTATGTCACATTCATTACTTTTTAGAACAGAGTCCAGCTTTGGAACCAGCCAAGAACCAACAAGTGGAAACCCACACTTCTGACTGATGTTCACGTCCACTTTATTCTTCACGAATAAGATTGGGACAGAACAAGGAGAACCAAAAAGAACAGAGGAACATTTCTGATGTCTACTAGAAAACATGAATCACAAGATCACCAGACACAAACACCAGACAGGTTCTTTATCAGCCTCTTTCTTCATACATTTTTAGGAAAATCTTTTCCTCAATAAATGCTAGGGATGTTTTACTGTTCAACAGCTAAGAGATCAAACCACAATTGTTGCTTTTTAATATAATATTTTCGTGCAGTTATTATAGTTATGTATTTTTACTGGATGTATGAAAGTTTAAATTATCTGCATTGAATCAGCATCATTTAGAACCGAAGATCAAAATCAAACAAAAGTGATAAAAACACAAAGATATATTCATAGAAAGAAAAAAATGGGGTTTGTTACTTTAAACAAGTTTCCATCAACATTCTGGTTACGTTCAGCAGTAACATAAACAACAATTAGCGCTCTTGCCTCAAAGCAAGAAGGCCCCCAGTTCGATGATCTGAAAACAGTAGAGTTTGCATGTTGTCCCTGTGCATGTGTGGGTTTCCACCCGCCATCCCAAAACATCCTTCATAGATCAATTGGTTGGTCTAAATTGTCCCTAGATGTGAATGTGAGAGTGAAAGGGCCCTGTGACAGACCGTTATTCTTTCCAGGAACACCATGCACGCCAACAACACCCTCAATTTTCTCATCATCCACTCTAGCATTCAGATCTCCCATCAGCACTACATTCCCAGTGGCTCCAAATCAGGGGTCGGGAACCTTTTTGGCCGAGAGAGCCATAAACGCCACATATTTTTAAATGTGATTTCGAAAGAGCCATACAATAATGTAGCGTCCCTGTCCCCACACTGAGGCACGGAGACTAATCCTCTTTTTAAGGTTCTTTATTCTGGTTACTGCAGACCGTAACAAACGCCGTACAACTAATACAGCAACTCCTGAATCTCTCCCGCTGAGACGAGAGCACGTCTCCCACTTTATATTCCCCTGCTCCCGCTCCAGTCCTCCCATTTCCCTTATTCGGCCCATAGCTGAACCCCATTGGTCCAAACTACCTAACAACAGGCTGAGTGACAGAACTGAGAGCCAATCAGATCTCTGCTTGATGCGTTCAATGAACTCCAGAATTTAGAACGCGGCCCAACAGCGGACCCAACTCAGTCCGCAACAATATGTTTAAAACTAAATATACTTGTTTAACGTTTTTACAATCCCTGCGTGATTCACCTTGCTGCCCCCCCCCCCCCCCACTTTCTTCCTCACACATCCCGTCCCTGCATCTTCGCGCTCTTTCTCAGAGATGGGAGCGCGCAGTTTTAGGCACAGAAATTAATAGGTTTACGGCTGGTATAAACTCTGTGAAATAGTAGATAATAGTAAACTGAGTGCTGGCGCAGATTTTTCTCTCCAATCACCGCTACTACTGCGTGCCTCTGGCATCGCATCGCGCACGAGGACTGGTCTGATGAAAAAAAAAAATGGTATAAATAAAGATTTGTCTGCGAGCCACATGTGACCATCAAAAGAGCCACATATGGCTCGCGAGCCATAGGTTCCCGACCCCTGCTCCAAATCCTTGCAAGCACTCATCCAAGTCATTCCAGAAGGTCGCACTCTCCTCTTCATTCCTCTCACTGTCAGGACCATATCCACTTACGAACGCCATAAACTCCTTCAGAAATTTCACTTTCACCCACATCAGTTGATTCATGGTGATTCCATTTGTTAGTGGATTTAAAAGAATGTGGGAAAATCATTTTTCGATTAATGGTTACTAGCTCACAGGCCTTGACAAATTAAAAACTGAAGTCCCTTCTTTTAGCCTAAAACAACAAAGAAAATATGACAAAAAAAATCAAAGATGTTTACAAAACATTTCTCATAATAATGTACACACTTTGACAACATAAACATTGTCTTAGCAGAAACTACAACAATGGTCAACTAAATAAGTTTTGTCTAACCCCCCTCCCCCCTCCCAAAAAAGCAACAAAAAAAAAAACAATGGCAGGACAAAATTTAGTTAGTGCCTCCTTTGAAGTGAATTACAACATCAATGTTCTGTGTCATTGAGGCCACCAGCTTGGGGGTGTGTACATATAATGACAGATCAGACAGATTAACTGTTATTTATTTTTAGAAAAGAAAAGCTTCTCACTTGTGTGTTTTCTGATGTATTTTACCAAATTACATCTGTGGCTGAGCCATTTATCAGCCATAAAAACTATATCTCACCTGTATGAGTTTTCATGTGTGTTTTTAGAATAGGTATTCGACTAAAACTGGCATCACATTTACTGCAAGGGAAAGGCTTTTCTCCTGTGTGAGTTCTCATGTGTGTTTTGAGATGGGATTTTACACTAAAACTTTTATCACATTCTTTACAAGAAAAAGGTTTTTCTCCTGTGTGACTCATCATGTGGGTTTTGAGATTATATGCGTCACTAAAACTTGTATCACATTCTATACAAATGAAAGGCTTTTCTCCTGTATGAGTTTTCATGTGTCTTTCGAGACCATTTATCTGACGAAAACTTGCATCACATTCTTTACAAGAAAAAGGCTTTTCTCCTGTGTGAATTCTCATGTGTGTTTTGAGATTTGATGTTCGGCAAAAACTTTTAGCACATTCCTTACATGAAAAAGGCTTCTCTCCAGTGTGAGTTCTCATGTGTATTTTGAGATTATATGCGTCACTAAAACTCTTATCACATTCTGTACAAGAAAATGCCTTTTCTCCTGTGTGAGTTCTCATGTGTCTGTTTAGATTGGATATTTGATTAAAACTCTTATTACATTCTTTACAAGAAAAAGGCTTTTTTCCTGTGTGAGTTATCATGTGTGTTTTGAGACTAGACATTTGACTAAAACTTGAATCACATTCTTTACACGTAAAGGGCTTTTCGCCTGTATGAGTTGTCCTGTGTTTTTTGAGATTAGATTTATAACTAAAACTTTTTTCACAGTTTTTACAAGAAAATGTCTTCTTTCCTGTATGAGTTTTCATGTGAAATTTCAACTGAGACTGGCAACTAAAATTTTTACCACATTTTGTACATGCAAAATATCTTTCATCAGACCCAGTTTGGACATAACTTCTGTCTCTTCTCTTCCTCTGATCTCTGTTCTGTGGGTCTGTCTCTTCATCTGTAGTTGATGTTGATTCTGTCTCTTCATCTGTAGTTAATGTTGATTCTTCATGTTGGTTTCCTTCTTCATCCTGACTATCAGTTACATTAAAGCTCTGCTGATTGTTTAGACGTGCTTCACTGTTCTCATCTTCCTCATAAGTAGGAATCTCCATCAAGGTATCAGTCTCCTGCTTCAGATCAGGCAACTCTTCATCTTGACTGATGAGTTCTTCTTGCTTCTCTTTTATCTGTGGCGGTTGTAGTTCTTTCTGCTCCTCTGTAATCAGTGAAGGATCTAGTTCCTTCTGTTGCTCTTCACTTTTGGCAGGTTCTGGTTCCTCCTGTTCCACTCTAAAGTTCCTCTGCTGGTTACAGAGATCTTCCTCTTTAGTCATCCAAAGCTGAAGGAGAACTGCAGGAATACAAACACAAGAAAAAGGCCTTTTATACTTTTAAATGAGTTTGTGTATTTTCATACACCAATAAAAATCGAAATCTGCTCAGTCAGGAACTTTGTGACTACCTCTAGAACAGGGGTGTCAAACTCATTTTGGTTCGGGGGCCACATTCAGCCTGTCTGATCTCAAGTGGGCCGGACCAGTAGCTTAAAGGCAAAATAACAGCTTTATTTTTGTTTTTTTACTCAATTGGAAAACATGCCTCAACCAACATGGTAGCCTAATCATTTCTTATTCAACTTTATACAGACTGAATATTTTAAATCTGATACTGAAGCAATCCTGATAGTAAATTCAAGAGGGGCTACAGAAAAAAATGAAACATCTGCCTAAAATGTAAACGTCCAAACGATGTCTGTCTGTCTGACGCCAACTAAACCACAGACAAACAAAGAATAAATTTATGGAAAATAAAGATACGTCATCAAAATGTCTACAATAGTTCATAAAGAATGCCATAGTTAGCATGAGCTGAGGAATCTAAAGGCAGCGATGATCCTGGCGTTGCGCAACAGGCAGCGGTAGCAGCAGTAGCGGTTTTAGGCACGGGCGATACGGGCGATTGCCTGGGGCGCAAAAATGAAATGGGGGCAGCGCCGGCGGCTCAGCCCTGTAAAATAATGTATGCACCACTATTGGTTTGCTTATGTCAGAGTTTCTGACAGCCTGAAAGCTTGCGGCGCTCCCGCCCCGCAGCTGCGCTCTCTCTCTCCTGTCTTTGAGAAGTAGACGCAAATGTGTGTGAAGAAGGAGAAGGGAGGGGGCGCGGGGTGAAGGGTGCCGCCTGAGAGGTGAGCACGAAGCACCGCCGCGTTTGCACATGCGCCAAACCTGGCTGGATCGTCTTGGGGGGGGGGGGGGGGACAGTCGCGGGCCGCGGCTCAGTGCTCGATGAAAAAGAAAAATAAAAACAGCGACAGCGCCGCCGTGTAGCGAATTGGCGCCCCTAGGTGCAGCTGTGCGCGCTCCTGCTGGAAATGTGTGAAGAGGGGGGGGGGATCAGTTCACCTGTGAGTCGCTTCAAAATGAATTGGCCAGGTGGGGAACAAGGGCGTGGGGGTGGAATCTACTTTATAAAACTTTTTTAAGTCAGTCACACAGTGACATTCTATAACCTAAATTTTTTATAGGTATAAAGAATCGTGTTTCTTTGGGTTACTTTTTGTGTGAAATGCTCAAATAAAAAATGGGAAAACAAAACATTGTTTTCACTAAGGTGACAGTTGGTTTAGTCGATGGACTTGATGCCTTCGGGAGGACATTTATGCTAAATGCCAAAAACATCTGAAATATGGAGAAAACAAAGGTCAAAGCCATCTGGTGCCTAAAAAAGGAAAGAAAAAAAGAGAATGAGAAAAGAGACAAAGAAAAGGGTTTGTCCTCACAGTTACATGCATGTTTCCTAAATTCTAATGCTACCTGCCCTGCAACAACAACGTTGTCGATGAAAACTTTTTTATGGTCGATGACCAAAACTAAAATAAGCCCAAATGTTACAAATAACATCATGTTTAAGATTTTCTCCTTAAACGTTTGCTCTGGTTTAACTTGTAACATTAGTTATGATTCATGTGTCTGTCTGCTATGCTGTAACGCAAAGGTTTTGTTGTGTTTTGCTGTTGTATATTAGTTCATAATGTTAAATAAGCTGTGATAGTTGCTGCTGCTGCTGCTGCTGCTGCTGCTGTTGCTGCTGCTGCTGCTGTCATAACATGCTAATGGGGCAAATAACTGCAGATTGGCCATTACTGTAATAATCATTTGTGGCAGCTCAAACGTTTAACTAGGGATTTAGGGGTTAATTTTGAGCCTGCATGTATGAGGTTTATTTATTTATTAACGAATGTTGGGTTATAATATAAGTCAATAGAATTTACATAAATCTGTAGGTAGTTTTAAAAATGAATTTTTACCATTTATTACAACTCTATGGTGACAAAACATAATGTAACGGGTCATAACTAAAAATGTACCAGACAAAGGATTGAAGACAGCAAACATGAGCTCATTTTTCTTCTCTGAAGTAGAGATTGATATAGAGCATGACTATTTACATTTCCTAAATTTCCAAACTCCAGTGGTTCAAGTCATACCTGAGGTCACCAATGTCTGAGGAGTGACTCACTAACCTGCTGTTGTTAGTATCAATCATTCAGGGGGGCAGATTTCATATGATGACGTTATTGACGAGTTTGCATCAAGGAAGGCTAGAAAGGTTAGGTTTTACTCTGTGTTTTCTGTTCTTAGTGTGTTGGTGCTGCAGTTATATTTATTTTAGCGTGTTATTTAGGTGATATCAGATATGTACTTTATAATATTTATTTTACATTATTTATTTAATATTGTGTTTGATTAAATATTTTCCTACCTAACTGTGTTTTTGCCATGCTTATGGCCTTTAATTTTTATGTTCTGATAACTGTTATAATGCAGTGCAGAATTCTGATAAACGTATTTTTTAAATCAATTTCTTAATTTCAATGTCAATAAAACATGTCTGTTGACACGGACAAAGTGACTCTATGGGGGGGGGGGGGGGGGGGGGGGCGCCTGGGCAGGATCTCGCCTGGGGAGTAATTCAGGGTAGAACCGCCACTGGGTAGCAGTGATTCACCCGGCAGACAGAGCCCACACCACCCCTCCCCTTTTGTTCTCACTCACGCAGCCGCTTGTGACATGGGACGGTAGCAGCTCCACGAACAGGGATTCAAAGGTTTCAGGCTGTTACAAACTCTGTCATAGAACAGATAATAGGAACCCAATAGTGGCACAGATTTTTTTCCAAGCACTGAGATGCTGTCACCGCCGCCCCCACGTTAAATTTCCGCACCGGATAATTGGCCGTATTACCTGTGCATTTAACCACCACCACCGCGCACCCCCTGACATCGCCCCCACCCCACCCCCACCCCCGGAGGGGCGCGCCCCACTATTTGAGAAGCATTGGTGTACAAGTAGAGGTCGGAAGTCTGATATGATGAGAACAATTTTAAAAAGCTATGTTTTTGTTGCAACTTGATCTTTTTCTTCACCAAAAAATAATAATATAAAAAATACCTCAAGATCAGGCTTTTCACAGCAATAATTAGGTTAGATTAAAAATAGATTCATTAAATTACTTAATAATAGTTAATGATTGATTAATCACACAAAGAATTAATCTCATGACATTTCTAATAACACTGTCATAATTCATTTTTCGGAAAATTTTAAAAGCTACATTTTATAAATGATTGTCTTAACAGCCAGAAAAACAGAAATAAAAAGTATTTTGCTAAACAGTGAAGTGGAACTTTGTGGTTCTTGGTGGGTTTTGGTCTGGAAGAAACTGGATCAAATGGTTCTTTTAGTGTTAAAGGTTCCAGACTCTTGATCTCCACTGAAGCTATGAGTATGAAATGTCATTCCACAGACAAACCATCAACAAAATGATCCTGATGCTGCTGAGGTTCTTCTGGAAGTGAAGCAAATCTCAGCAGAGATGCAGTTTTTCTAAACTGAAATCACTGACATTAAACAGCCTGAACATTCATGGAGCTGAACTGGACACAGAAAAACCTCCCTGTTGTGTTTCCACCCACCAATGAGGAGCAGTTTGATGAAGATGAAGCTGCACTGGAGGAAGAATCAGTCCAGAAAAGATGGAGAACAATTCTGACACTAAGCAGTTTTTCACTGATGTGTTCAGGTTTGAATCTTTTCTGTCTGCAGATCCATGAGCAGGACCCTGTCTTTGGGTTTGAGCTTGAAATGGAGTTTTGGAAATAGAATCTGTCTGAATGTCTGGAATTGGAGACATGGAGACATCAAAGAGGTTTAGATGGATTTTGGGTTTGACAGAGAAATCTGCTGAAAAGAACTGAACTACAAACTTAGAACCACAGACGACTAAACAGATTGTACTTTTTTATTTGCTAACAATTTTCTCTTTGATCTGTTAAGGTTTCCTGTTTGTCGTTAGCTGGAGGGACTAACTAAGATCATATGATTTGAAGAATGTTGTGGGCTGCACTGACCAACAATGTCTTCTGTCTTTTCAACTGGAAGGGACAGAAGAGACTCTTCCAGGACACGCTGTTGATGGACTGCATGTTTGGAGAGCTTGAAGCTCAAGATAGAACCGTTGTTGAAGTGAACATACCGATAGTGTGGAGATGAAGATCAGAGTCACACTGACCTGCTGACATGTGAGAGCTGTCCACACTTTGGACATGACTTCTGTCTCTTCTCTTCCTCTGATCTCTGTTCTGTGGGTCTGTCTCTTCATCTGTAGTTGATGTTGATTCTTCATGTTGGTTTCCTTCTTCATCCTGACTATCAGTTACATTAAAGCTCTGCTGATTGTTTAGATCTGCTTCACTGTTCTCATCTTCCTCATAAGTAGGAATCTCCATCAAGGTATCAGTCTCCTGCTTCAGATCAAGCTGATCTTCATCCTGACTGATGAAGAGTTCCTCTGGTTCTTCTTTAATCTGTGAAGATTCTGGTTCCTCTTTAATCTGTGGAGGTTCTGGTTCCTCCTGTTCCACTCTGAAGTTCCTCTGCTGGTTGCAGAGATCTTCCTCTTCAGTCATCCAATGCTGGGGGAGGACTGCAGGGACACAAACACAACAAGGAGAATTGTATTGTTTACAGGACTTTGAGTTTTTTTTTTCAAGCATTAATAAACTCTGTGATCATTGGAGAAAATGTCTGAGGAGTCTGGAGAGACTAATGGAAATAAATATATATGCAGTAGGGCTGGGAATCACTGGGTACCTCACGATACGATACGATTTGCGATACATTGCTCACGATAACGTTACTATCATGATATGGCGATAATGCGATAATCGATATATCTAGTCTCTAACAACTCACGATATATCAAACTTTAAGAAAGAAGAACTTTTAAAAACAGCTTTTTGGAAAATATTTCCCCATTTATTTTTTATTTTTTAAACACAAAAACACCATGATAATAAACAACTTGTGTCCTATTTGGTGTAATGAATAACAGACTTTTGTGTAATATTGCTGAAATCAGTAATACTGTCTTTGACAAACAATGACAATTTTCATTTGGAAATATCTGTAAAATTCAGTTTAAACAATAGTGAACATGAACAGCAGTGTCATTATTTAGTACAAAACGGCTGTAAAAAGGATAAAAAATGAATAAGTCAAGTAGCTGCCAGACACATTGGTATTAACTTTTGAAAAACAAAACCATAGCCATTCCTTAATTTAAAAAATAGCTGTAAATCAGATATTTATTCTGTGAACAAATTATAGTGTCTTTGTTAAAAAATAAATGACACCATTTAGTGTAAATGTGGTGTAAACAAAAATATAATTCTCACAGAAAAATAAAAATCAAGTATCAAGGAACTTTCCTTTAAGTTATTTAAGACATAAACTGCTTTCAAAATAAATAACCAGGGATAAAATACATAAAAAACTTGAAGTGCATCTAAAAGTTAACGTCTTTGTGAACAACACGTTTGGGGAAAAGGTGCATGTGATGTATGTTTATGTTCATGTTTTTCTGGAGAACCACAGACTTTTTAGCGTCAGAGGAGAAGGGGGGTCTGAGGGCAGGAATGCCTCTTTCTTCCGTTTCCATCTCAGCCGTAGCTCTGGTCTGGCCGTACAGTACAGGGATCCTTTTTTCAATATTTCCGAGAGGGAATGTCAAAGTGTGGCTCTACTGCATTCAATAAAAACCCAAATCCCTCGTTCTCCACCGCGCTGCAGAGACCGTTTTCCGTTTGTTATTGCCGCTGCTCTGTCTCTCTCAGAAGACGGCGGTAGCTTCGTCTGGATAAAGGTATCCGCGTCGGGCTGTGTCGGCTTCAGGCAGCAGCAGCCACAGCTTTCTCACACAACTCCGGGTGACGCAGCTTCAATGCTGCCGGCGCGTCTTTTAACTTACTGCCGTCGCCTCTCATTGTTTTCCTGCTCCGCCATCTTTGTTTGAATGTGTGTTCTTCTTCGTCCGCCCGCAACAGCCAATCTCGCAACGAGCGCCCCCTATCGACCCTCCAAGGAATTGTCTTACCAAAGGATGGTTAATATAACGTTTTACAGGGTTTTTAAACGTAAATAAAAGGTCAATACTTGATGAAGACGTCTCGATAATCAATCGCGGGACTAAATATCGCGATATATCACCATATCGATATTTTGGCACACCCCTACTATGCAGAGGTAGTTATTAAACGCGTTACATTTACTTTAGTAACGTTTTGGTGAATTGTACTTGTGGGAGTAAGACAAGGCAATTTTATTTGTATAGCACATGTTCAGGTGAACAGGGGTTCTATTATATTTTTTATTTCTTGTTATTCTACATTTAATGGATTCTATATATGCATTTATATTGTATTGCAGAAATCTGCTTGACTCCTGCCCTCAGTAACAGATAATAGGTACCAAGTTCACCAGTAGGCCTGTTTTGGACTTCTGGTATCTGTTTTCTTTCTGTACTGGAGTGTTTATGGAGCCACAACACCAGGGGGGTATTCCAGGAAGCATGTTTAAACTAGCCTGACTTTAACCCTGAACTCTGGCTGAAATCCGCCTTAACTTGTTACTCTGGGTATGTCGGTTCCAAAAGACCGGATATGAGTTGGCGTAATTACGCTCGACTTGGTAACCCTGGGTTAACGCACGTGCACAGCAGGTACATAAAGACATTCTCAATGGATCACCGATTTCTGGAGTCACCATGGAAACGCATGGAGAAAAAAAAAAGAAAGATAACGCAACACTTGAGACTGAAGTGAGACGGAGTCTGAGATTTTAATGACGACGTATAAAGATTATACGTCCATCAAAAAAGTAACACGGCTGCATCATCAAAAAAATAAAAGTTTCTGCTTTGAGAAAAATAAAGTAAACGCATTAGTTTCTGATCTTCCATTTCCCTTGTAAACTTAAATGAATTACTTCTTTTGGTAACAAATAATTTAGTTAAATTTATTCAAACTCAATAATTGTTTATACAACTGAAATGTACGTATTTATCTCACTAAATGTCACATTACTCCATTAATCCTTTTTCCATTTCTTGAACTCTCATATATCTAAGTTTGAGCTGGCAGATATACTCATTTTTATAACAATAAAAAGAACGTCATAATATGCACATGAAGCATATATGCATTGAAGAACTTTCCAGCACTGTCATTACTCTGATCAGCAGTAGGGGTTCTATATAAACTCATTATCCTCTCACTCATGGTGCTGAGACGTAAGCATAATAAGACAAAATAACTCGGCAAAACACAGTAAAACAGCTAAACAACTAAACACATTTGGTCAAAAACCCACACTTAAACCCAAATCCGTCCAGACAGGCAAAGGGAATGATATCCCAGAATCCCTTGCGGTGCCGATCTAACAGCAGCACCAAAGTTACACCTATCGGTACTTAATTGAATTAATTTGAATAAAAAGAAAATAATTCTCATAAAACTACGGGTTATTTTTTAAGGTGACCGTAGTAAAAAATGCTTTATCTTAACTGAACCAAACAATTAAGTTAGATCAACAATGTAAAACAGTTTCTCTTTCCAACATCCATATGTGGTCTTATCACCCTCTCACGGTGGAAAAAGTATTATCTGAGCTTCTTCATCCACTAAATCATCTTCAAATGGACACGCCATGCTGCTTCACCTCTCTCAAAACAAACTAACCTTCAACTAAACCTCCTCCAGACCAGGTTATGTTCAGAGCATGAGTTGCCATGGCAACTTGACCTACCCTGAAACATACCTCCATTTCTGGAACCGAAAGCTGAGGTTATCAACTTCCTTAGCCTCAAACTTATCGTGGGAGCTAGCATAACCTGCTTTCTGGAATTCCCCCCTGTAATGCAGACTAGACAAAAACACACCAGTCTAATGACGTATCTAGTATGTTTACATCTTCCCTTACTGAATAATAAAAAAGCATTTTAGCCTTAAGGACAGAGAGAGAGAGAGATCAGCTACAGAGCCTAACAGGTCGTGTTTCTCCACCTCTCCCCTTTTGGAAAAGGTTTGAACATTCATGCAGACTCCTTTGTGTCTTTTCGATTCTGCACATTTCATTTAGACGTCCTGAACCATCTGAATCTGTGAAGGCCGGACGGGAGGCCAACACAAACTTCGTACACAAAGTAAAACAGGAAACTGATTGGTTATCGGACTGGTGTCAAGCCAGCCCTCTCTCGTCGAACGGCTGTCAAGTGAGCCCTCTCTCAAATAGGGTGTGCCGCTTTTTTACATACATTGCGGTAACAGCAAGAAAGCCTTCATTCGGGTAAATGAAAAGACTCAGAACTGTCATTATACTTCTATGTGTATACTATTTACACATAGGCAAGGCAAGGCAAGTTTATTTGTATAGCACAATTCGTACACAAAGTAATTCAAGGTGCTTCACAAAACAGAAAAATGCATTAAAATCACAATACATCATAGAAATAATCAACATAAAATTTACTTTAAAAGAAAAGAAAAAAAAAAAAAAAAAGATTTAAAAAGAAAGGAAGGAAAGAAAAGTGCAGATAGGACCTTTCAGTCATATACACGGCTAAACAGAAATGTTTTAAGTCTAGATTTGAACATGAACACAGAAGAGGCCTGTCTTACGGCTTCAGGGAGGCTGTTCCAGATTTTAGCCGCAGAATATTGAAACGCTGATTCCCCTTGTTTAGTTCTGACTCTGGGAATCAACAGGAGGCCGGACCCTGAGGTCCTCAGAGTACGAGATGGTTCATATGGCACTAACATGTCAGAGATGTACTTTGGTGCGTGGCCATGGAGAGACTTGTACACAAGCAGAGCTGCTTTGAAGTCTATTCTTTGCGGTACAGGGAGCCAGTGCAGAGACCTGAGCACAGGACTAATGTGATCATACTTCCTGGTTTTGGTCAGGACTCGAGCAGCACCATTCTGGATGCACTGAAGCTGTTTTACAGCTCGTTTGGAGAGGCCAGTGAGCAGGCCGTTACAGTAGTCTAACCTACTGGAGACAAATGCATGAATAAGTATCTCCAGGTCTGGCTTTGACATTATGTTTTTGATTTTGGCAATGTTTTTCAGATGGTAAAATGCCGCTGATGTTACTGACTTGATATGGCTGTTAAAGTTCAGGTCAGAGTCCATGATTACCCCTAGATTTCTGACTTGATTTGAGGGTTTAAAAGACAGAGAATGAAGGTAGCTGCTGACACTTTCTCTTTGTTTCTGTGGGCCAAAAATAATAACTTCGGTCTTGTCTGAGTTTAGCTGGAGAAAGTTGTTCTGCATCCACGCGCTGATCTGTTGGAGGCAGTGGTTGAGTGAATCCACTGGCCCATATTCACCTGTTGTCAGTGACACATAGATCTGAGTATCATCTGCATAGTTGTGATAAGAAATGTTATTATTGCGTATTAACTGCCCTAGTGGCAGCATGTAGAGGTTGAACAGAAGGGGTCCCAGGATCAATCCCTGGGGCACACCACAATTCAAGCCCATGTAGTCTGAGACACAACTACCAATTTCAACAAAGTATTTCCTGTCTTCTAGATAAGACTTGAACCAACTTAGGGCAGATCCAGAGATGCCAACCCAGTCTTGGAGTCTGTGCAAAAGGATCCCATGATCAACAGTATCAAAGGCAGCGCTCAGGTCTAGCAGGATTAAGACAGAGACTTTTCCATCATCAGTGTTCAGGCGGATGTCATTGGTTACCTTGATAAGAGCAGTTTCTGTGCTATGATGGGGTCTAAAACCTGACTGGAAAACATCAAATGAATTGTTTAATAAGAGAAAGTCAGTGAGCTGTTGGTAGACAACTTTTTCAAGGACTTTTCCTAAAAATGGCAGATTAGAGATAGGTCTGTAATTATTCAGTACAGTGGGATCAAGACCGCTCTTTTTCAGGAGGGGTTTAATGACTGCAGTTTTTAACACCCCCCTTTTACACCCCCCTCCTCGTATATAACTATATATTTATATGTGTATATTTAATTATATGTTTCAGGTGAATTATCAATTAAAGACCAAATTAAAATCACATATTGCCACATCTTGACAAGGCTGTAAAAGGAAAACTCCTAGTTTCCACAGTCATTTCACTTCTCACTGATAGTATCCCACCTGGTGATGTCACAAAATAAGTTTCAGATGGATCTGATGTGGAATTTCAAAATAAAACCCAAATGAAATCAGGTATGAATGCAATATTGCCATATGTTGACAAGGCTGTAAAATGAAAACTCCTAGTTTCCACAGAGTCATTTCACTTCTCACTGATAGATACCCACCTGGTGAGGTCACACAATAAGTTTCAGCTGGATCTGATGTGGAATTTCAAAATAAAACTCAATTGAAATTATGTACGAATGCAATATTACCATATGTTGACAAGGCTGTAAAAGGAAAACTACTAGTTTCCACAGAGTCATTTCACTTCTCACTGACAGTATCCCACCTGGTGACATCACAAAATAAGTTTCAGATGGATCTGATGTGGAATTTCAAAATAAAACCCAATTGAAATCAGGTATGAATGCAATTTTGCCATATGTTGACAAGGCTGTAAAATGAAAACTCATAGTTTCCACAGAGTCATTTCACTTCTCACTGATAGTATCCCACCTGGTGACATCACAAAATAAGTTTCAGCTGGATCTGATGTGGAATTTCAAAATAAAAACCAAATGAAATCTGGTATGAATGTAATATTGCCATATGTTGACAAGGCTGTAAAATGAAAACTCCTAGTTTCCACAGAGTCATTTCACTTCTCACTGATAGTATCCCACCTGGTGAGGTCATCATAACAGCTTCAGCTGGTTCTGATGTAGAATTTCAAAATAAAACCCAATTGAAATCTGGTATGAATGTAATATTGCCTTATGTTGACAAGGCTGTAAAAGGAAAACTCCTAGTTTCCACAGAGTCATTTCACTTCTCACTGATAGTATCCCACCTGGTGACATCACAAAATAAGTTTCAGCTGGATCTGATGTGGAATTTCAAAATAAAACCCAATTGAAATCTGGTATGAATGTAATATTGCCATATGTTGACAAGGCTGTAAAAGGAAAACTCCTAGTTTCCACAGAGTCATTTCACTTCTCACTGACAGTATCCCACCTGGTGACATCACAAAATAAGTTTCAGATGGATCTGATGTGGAATTTCAAAATAAAACCCAATTGAAATCAGGTATGAATGCAATTTTGCCATATGTTGACAAGGCTGTAAAATGAAAACTCATAGTTTCCACAGAGTCATTTCACTTCTCACTGATAGTATCCCACCTGGTGACATCACAAAATAAGTTTCAGCTGGATCTGATGTGGAATTTCAAAATAAAACCCAATTGAAATCTGGTATGAATGTAATATTGCCATATGTTGACAAGGCTGTAAAATGAAAACTCCTAGTTTCCACAGAGTCATTTCACTTCTCACTGATAGATACCCACCTGGTGAGGTCATCATAAAAGTTTCAGCTGGATCTGATGTGGAATTTCAAAATAAAACCCAATTGAAATTATGTATGAATGCAATTTTGCCATATGTTGACAAGGCTGTAAAATGAAAACTCCTAGTTTCCACAGAGTCATTTCACTTCTCACTGATAGTATCCCACCTGGTGACATCACAAAATAAGTTTCAGCTGGATCTGATGTGGAATTTCAAAATAAAAACCAAATGAAATCTGGTATGAATGTAATATTGCCATATGTTGACAAGGCTGTAAAATGAAAACTCCTAGTTTCCACAGAGTCATTTCACTTCTCACTGATAGTATCCCACCTGGTGAGGTCATCATAACAGCTTCAGCTGGTTCTGATGTAGAATTTCAAAATAAAACCCAATTGAAATCTGGTATGAAATGTAATATTGCCTTATGTTGACAAGGCTGTAAAAGGAAAACTCCTAGTTTCCACAGAGTCATTTCACTTCTCACTGATAGTATCCCACCTGGTGACATCACAAAATAAGTTTCAGCTGGATCTGATGTGGAATTTCAAAATAAAACCCAATTGAAATCTGGTATGAATGTAATATTGCCATATGTTGACAAGGCTGTAAAAGGAAAACTCCTAGTTTCCACAGAGTCATTTCACTTCTCACTGACAGTATCCCACCTGGTGACATCACAAAATAAGTTTCAGATGGATCTGATGTGGAATTTCAAAATAAAACCCAATTGAAATCAGGTATGAATGCAATTTTGCCATATGTTGACAAGGCTGTAAAATGAAAACTCATAGTTTCCACAGAGTCATTTCACTTCTCACTGATAGTATCCCACCTGGTGACATCACAAAATAAGTTTCAGCTGGATCTGATGTGGAATTTCAAAATAAAACCCAATTGAAATCTGGTATGAATGTAATATTGCCATATGTTGACAAGGCTGTAAAATGAAAACTCCTAGTTTCCACAGAGTCATTTCACTTCTCACTGATAGATACCCACCTGGTGAGGTCATCATAAAAGTTTCAGCTGGATCTGATGTGGAATTTCAAAATAAAACCCAATTGAAATTATGTATGAATGCAATTTTGCCATATGTTGACAAGGCTGTAAAATGAAAACTCCTAGTTTCCACAGAGTCATTTCACTTCTCACTGATAGTATCCCACCTGGTGACATCACAAAATAAGTTTCAGCTGGATCTGATGTGGAATTTCAAAATAAAACCCAAATGAAATCTGGTATGAATGTAATATTGCCATATGTTGACAAGGCTGTAAAATGAAAACTCCTAGTTTCCACAGAGTCATTTCACTTCTCACTGATAGTATCCCACCTGGTGAGGTCACAAAATAAGTTTCAGATGGATCTGATGTGGAATTTCAAAATAAAACCCAA
>JALJSC010000052.1:0-113554 GCA_023969325.1 Oryzias curvinotus
AGCATTTTAGGTAATGTGTTTTTCCGAGCGAGTTGATGATGCTGATCGCTATGCTAGCACTTTTAGCCATATTAGCATAGCTAGCATAGTTAGCATAATTAGCATTTAAGGTAATGTGTTTTTCCGAGCCAGTTGATGATGCTGATCGCTATGCTAGCACTTTTAGCCACATTAGCATAGCTAGCATAGTTAGCATAATTAGCATTTTAGGTAATGTGTTTTTCCGAGCGAGTTGATGATGCTGATCGCTATGCTAGCACTTTTAGCCATATTAGCATAGCTAGCATAGTTAGCATAATTAGCATTTTAAACAATGTGTTTTTCCGAGCCAGTTGATGATGCTGATCGCAATGCTAGCACTTTTAGCCAAATTAGCATTGCTAGCATAATTAGCATACTTAGCATTATTAGCTTATGCCGCTTTTACTATCCCTCATCAAAGGTGGGCGGTGAGGGCGGTGAGGGCGGTGAGGGCGGCGGTGGTGCGTAGAGTTGGGCGTGGAAGGCGGGTTGCGTCTGCGGGCCATACAACGCCGCTTGCGGCTTTAATTATTCTTCTGGTTTCTAATGGATACTTTGAGCTCAAATTTGACCCCCGCCACATACCCGAAAACTCACCAAAATTGGCACACACCTGGGATAAATGTGAAATGAATTTTTGGCAAAGAGAACGTCACCCCCCCCACGATGATGACATCACGGCGAGCGTTCCCGTAAAAAAAATGAATGGGCCGAAAATCGCTTATGGGCCAAAAAAAAATATTTCAAATACAGTCACGAAACCAAAACCACATGTTGGAGATATCCCAAAGAAGTTATGAAATCATTATGGGATGGCCACCGACCTACGGCTTGGCCCTTTTGTGGCGAACTCAGAGAAATGGCGATTTTCGTGTTTTTTGACAATATGGGAAAACGACACTTTTGTGTGCGATTCACGAAATCGGACACACATGCCACCAGCTAGATTCTACAAATACCAGAAAGTTTCGTTGACCTTGGACCTTGCGAGGGGCGGGCCATCTTGATTTCTCAAACATTTTTAAATTGAAAATACAAATGTTTTGTATAATTTATGATTAACTATGTAGACATTTGGCAAACCGTTCAATGCAAACAAACTGTCAGGCCTTTCAATACAGATATGGTATTAAAACAAAAAAGCCCTACAAAACACTTGTTGCCCTCCCTAAAAGTGTTTTTTTTTTTTTTTTAAATTTATCTGAACACATATTTAGCAAATGTTAAAGCCATTTTTAAGAAGCCACAAATGCCTTCTGAAATTCACCCCCCCAGCGCTTCAGCAGAAGTGGAGAACAGACTGGCAGCACAGACATCTGAGATGGAGCAGATGAAGGTGTGTTATAACACCTGTAGAGATGCAGGTTGTTGGTGTTTTTCGGTTGATCCTCCATGCTGTTCATCAACCTGCAGAGGAGAGTGGCTGAGCTGGAGCAGCAGCTGGCTGCTGCCACGAGCACGGCAGCCATCCTGCAGACAGAAAAGGAAAAGCTGCAGTCCACATTGCGCCACATTATGGCTCTTTGGCTTAGAAAACAAATGCACATAATTTACATAATTACTGGGTTTGTAGTTTTGGTTCATTTCATTAGGATTATGCTTAGATTTTTAACATAGTGACATTAGTAAGTAAATAATAATGTCATCCATGATTATTACATATCAGTTACTGTTTACTGAAATTATGAATGAATGTTTTCTGAAGATAATCATTAATAGGCACTGGATTTTGTTACTTGAAGAGAATCTATTTATTCAGAACCGGATTTCAAAAACTGTAAAACTATAAAATGTATGAACTCAGTAGTGGTGGGATTATATAAACTTGCTTCTTCCAACCCCTTTTCAAGCAATAAATCAAACTCTACTTTAGTTCATGATCACTGTACTTAATTAAGCAAATGTGATTTAAGTTACTTTTTTGTTTTATTTTCTGTTTTTTTAATCTATGCATTTCATAATTTCTGTAATGAGTTTGAGAAATATGTGTAAATTCTTTATTGCTTTGACTACAGGGCTTGAAATAAATCAATATATCATGTAGAAGCCTTAATGCCAGAGATGACTGAGAGATTCAGTGTGCTATTCTGTATACCGCCAGTAGGGGGAGCCGGGGTTTGGCTCTGTAGTTGACTGGTGGTCACGCAGCAGATGCATGTCAGTCACATTTTTGGAACAGAGTCAAACAGTTTTTTGACCTCGCTAAGATTTTCTCGTTAATTTGCATATTTTCTTTATATTTATTCAGTTTTTTCCCTTAAGTTCACTGTGGATTATAGTTCATTTTTCAACCTGAAGAAAAGGAATTAAAGATTTTTCTCTTTTACTTTTGGACTGTGGATTTTTATTGGGTCGTTGGATAACGAGGAGAGCTGCAGGAGCGTCAAAACTGAGGACTTAACATTGGAACTATACATATCAAATCAAATCAAAATGTCAAATTATTGAGAAAAATGATGGTAAAGTGTTTAATCTACCGTGCATCCATCCATAATGATAGAAAGTTTGATTTTATTACTTTATTTAAGTAAATGTGCTGCAGCAGGAAGACACACAGTGTATTTTACTCTGAAAGGAACTAGGATGTGCTGTTGGTAAAAGTAAAAGAAGTCAAAATTGTTGTTTATAGAAAAAAAACAACTGCTGTCATTCAATTATTGTTAATATTTATAAGCTACTTTTATAAAGAAATGGCTTAATGGCCACAAAAACATTTAAAAGCTTTTTTTCTAAAGGTGAAGTTTGGTTGTTGCTTGGTTTTCGTCATGAAGAAACTGGACCCAGTGGCTCGTTTAGCGTTAAAAGGTCGCAGAATTCCTGATTTAGAGGTTTGAAATGGATGTCCAAATGGTGACGTCATAAACCCACGTCAAGGTGGATTGATCCAGAATCTCCATTGTTTTAGATATCTACCCCTTACAAGTGGCAAAAAATATACTTTTTTATTTAAATGCTTCTGTTATTAAAGCTAGAAAGCTTTAACGATTTGTATTGTTTAGCGGATCGTTTTGTGTTTTTACTTTGAAAAATCTTTTATTTGTGCGCGCGTGAAGCCGAACTGATGTCCTGGCCCCTCCTTCCTCCCCCCCTATTGCTCGTCCTCCTCTAGAAGCATCCTGTCTCTCCTCACATCTACCTTCATCCACCGCCCTCCTCTTCCTCCTCCTCTTTGTTTTTTTCTTTTTTCCCGCGGTGGCGGCGGGTTTGTCCTGTGAGTTCCCGCCTGTTGTTGTTGTTGTTGTTTGTCCACATCTGGGACTGTACAACGTAGTATTCTTTATTAACAAATAACAGTAACAACTAACTGCTACCTATCTAACTAATGAACTAACTATGTAGGTGTTGTAGAATGACTGTGTGTGAGCGCTGCGTCGTGTGTAGAACTAGGAGGAGGAGCGCACACACGTGTGTTGGGGGTGGGTGTTGATCCTTCTGCAGCGGACAGCTCTCTAGCTGCATGCGAGGCAACATGTAGTGATTTTCATCGCACTTTAACAGCGCGCGTTCAAGTTTGGTGTTACAGAGAGACTGAGAACAGTAATAACCCCCCCCAACACAAACTCCTCCGGCGGGCGGCCGTGTCGCGCACTTAAGAACGCACGCAGCTTGTAATGGAAAAGAATGCAATGGAAATGAATAATTAGAATGCAGTTAATTTGTCGTATTTCCTCATGAGGAAACCTCTGTTGTAGAATGAGTGTGTGCGCTTCTAAAGGGGCGCTCCTGTGTGTGTGAGGGAGCCGCGTGCAGCGCTAAAGGAGACAGCGAGAGCGCGCGCGAGACAGTAGTGACAGGCGTGGTGGGAGAAAAGGAGAGAAGAGTCTGATAGAAAGAAGGAAAGTCTGAACACAGGACTAGCAGAAAAAATAAATTATTAGCAAAGATGAACGTGTTTAATGTATTTATTATATGTGATGCGGTGATGCGGTTATCGTCACAGCCCTAGTAATTTACACAAATAAGCCCCCCAGACCCCCTCTTCCCCCCCAAGGACTTGAACCTAAATATAGGTGGTTGTAAACAAATTATGATGTTGATCAAATTAGCCAATTGATGCCAGATGAAAAAAATTCTAAAGCAGATGTGCCTTATTATTAACAGAGATGGGGCACAAATATAAAATATTTTCAATCGTTTTTAAATATCCGATCACTTATTTATTTGCTTTTCAAATTAACAGTTCAAAATCTAGCTACTAATTCCTTAAAAAAACTTTAACTCCATTTATTTAAAAAAAAAAAGTTGCAGTTTAAATATATATGTATTATTTTCAGTTTGATCAACATCCAATAATATTTCACATATCCTGACAGATTTTTCTTTGAAATGTAAATAAACTAGTAACCCTCATTTGTTTTTATATACCAAGATTTCAATGAATGAATACTTCCAAAATAAACTTCACAAACAGACTAGAGTGCAAAGGCACCTTTAAAGGTTTGACCTTCATATAATGTTAACTCAAATCTATCCAAAAAGTAATGATCTAACATAACTTTAAAATGTTTTTATTACTACCAAATCTCCATCACCTAGAAAATACCTAATCTAAATATTTAACGTGAAAATAAAGCACTTTAGTAAATATTTGTAAATAAACTCAATTAAAAAGGTGTTTAAATCAGAAATATACATTTCTAATTATTACTGAAATGTCCACATGCAAATTTGTTTTTTAAAAATGAGATAAAAATGTATTTTTTCAAGTAAATAACAGGAATTAATTAATTTGAAAAACCTGTTTTATCTATTTTTTCAATTGTGTAATAATTACTTCTGATACTTCTCTCATACGTTTATTAATAAATTGTATGATTATTTGGCAAAAACCTGAAGCTGGTTGGGAACATTTTCAGGTTTGAAGTATTCAGTAGAAACAAGAACATCTATCATTTCTATGACTTAAATAAAATGTTGCTTTCTTGAATTGAGCTAATATAAAATGACAACATGAGTACAAGGAATAAAGAAGAGGAAAAAAAAGTGTAGGTTAGTTTTTTTTTTATTATTATTTAATGATTTTCAATTTTTTTTTTTGTTTAGAATTCTTTTAATCTTATTTTATGCACATTTGATTAAGAAATAACCTCATCGACTCATCTGTTCACACAAAAAGCAGGAGGAGTCAAACCTACCAGCTTAATTGGCCCCATAAATCTGCTGCAGACGCCGCCTCTCTTCCTCCGTTCTGGCCAGAGCCAGGAGTCTCCGCAGCAGGAACTGACAACAGAAAAAAATCAACATTTGACTTCACAAGTGAAGACTTCAAACAATCTGCGTGTATAAAACTGTTTAAATAAGAAAATGTTGTGAAATGTTAAACGTTGTGCATACACTAAGCATTTCTACATAAGTCAATGTGAAAGACTAATTTTCAAGGCGTCTAGTTTCATTTGAAATCCATTTTAAAGAGTATTTGTAACTATAAATTGTACTTCTTTGAAAAAAATATATCGTGGAGAAATGAGGTGTGTCGTTTGTGAGAAAGATGCCATGTTTTTGAGCAAACACTTTAACTCACTTGGTTCTCCAACGCCACCCTTCTCTTCTCCCTGGCCCGGTTGGTGGCGCTGTGCCACACCAGGACACGGGGGGGTGGGGGGTTGTTTCGCGGGGGTATTTTGGGTGGGGGGTTTTGAGGGGGGGGAGGTTGCTGGGGGTTGTTCTCCGGCGGCGGGGGGGAGGGTTGTTCACTATTCTGCATCTGTTAATTCGGCAGACATACGTGAAACGGTTAACGTTGAAGTACCTACAAGCTGAGTGGTTAGCTTAGATTTTATTGTACAATGGGCAAAGAAAAAAATGAAAGCATATCTATCTAACAAACAATTTATAACTATAGTTTCCAAACACAACAAATTGTAATAATCAAATAGCGTCTCACCTTCAGGGTTTTTTTCTTCTGTGATTTATTGCGTCCGTTAGTTTTTGAAAAGAAAAAAAAATCTGCTGTTAGCATGATAGTTATAAATTGTAACTACTGAATGTCACTTCCAGCTAATTTATATCTATCTATATATATTAGCAGTGTAACAATAAAAAAAAATCTCAATAAGCTAAAAATCTCAATAATTTGGTTCGATTCAGACTTCGGTTCCTAACGGTTCGGTTCGGGCCACGATTGTTTAACAAATCTGCTTGATAGAAATAGCTATTTTATGAACCATAAATCTTTAACTATTTTTATTTTCAATCTAACAATCTATCTAACCATAGTTTCCACACACAAAAAATTGTAATCAATGAAACAAAAAAATGCATCTCACCAATGCGTTGTCTTTTCGACAATTGAGCCGTTGGTATTTGAAACGGAAAAAACCCGCGTTAATAGCTGACAAATGGTATAACCCGGAAGATACCAACTAGAGAGATATGACTGCTTTGTAACTGTACCTGTTATTAGTGACCTGAAGGATTACAACTACCAGGATAAAATTTTAAAATAGGTTAGTTGAAAATTATTACGGAAAACTAACTGAACTTTTATGACATCTTTTAGAAAAAACAGCTGCCACAATTATCACAAAATGCACGTGGGATTGCAGAGGGACTGCATATCAATACAGAATATACAGTTTCTCCTTTTTTCAATGTTTGAAAACTGGTGTACCGCCGGATTTTTGTCAAGGATAAAGTGTGTCTTGGCTCAAAAAAAGGTTGAAAAACACTGTGCTAGAGGAGAGACGCTGCTTGGTTTTTTTAATTTTTATTTTTTTAGATTTTATTATATCAATGCCGTCTTTTTTATTGAATTTCAAACATATACAAATAGGTACAACAGAAGGAAGTAAAAAAGAATATAATATAAAAAAATAAAAACAATATCATTAAAATTGTTTACAAAACTAGGGATTGTCATACAACATGCGATCTTCAATGAAAATAGACAGTTTTATTGCATCTTTGTTTTTTATTACTTTGGTAATTGAAAATCTGCTCTTATGAATGAAACATTTCCCAGATATTAATAAAGTATTGAATGTCAAGTCAAATAGATTATCACCAGAAACTACTCCAAATAATATGATGTGCTTTTGTAATTAAACAGAAATAGGAGAAGCCTGGCTGAAGGTGGCGGAGCGATGTTCTCATGCATGCACTGCAGCAGTGACTTGACCTCACCAAGATGGCGGTGCTCTAGTCCCATGAGGAATCACGTGATGTCTCCTCTAGTGATATAACTCATTGCGTTTGGGTGTAGAGGACCACTGCAGCCTTTATTCTCCTTTTCATTCACACACCCTGAAGTTCATTTGTCACCTTACGTCATGAACCTGTCATCCCAACACCAATGCAGAAGTAAACAGTGTCACATACGCCCCCTCCTCCAGAATAAACGTCCCGTTTTGACATAAAACAATAAAGAGAAATGAAAGTAGTCTCATTTTAGCATTAAAATGTTGACAATGCCACAGAGTGCTCCTCCTCAGAAAGAAGCATCACACAAACATAGAGATCTTCTCTTTGGAGGAGGAAGAAACGACTGAAGTGGACATCTGCAGGGACACCGATGTCTTCATCAGGCTGGACAGATCCTGCAAACCACCCATCAATAAATAAAACATTAATAAATCGTAAATCAAACAAATGAACCTCCAAATATTTGGAACGTTATAAATAAACATTCGACCCACATTTGTGACCCGTGTCTCTTTTGTGACAAATGCTTCTGGATGCTGCATTACGATGCTGACGGCAACAAACTGGGAGTTTTCAGCTTATCCTTATGTGGACCGAGGAGCATTAAACTAAAGCTTTTCTGTGTCCAAGCCTCAGGGAATTATGTTTGACTGTTGAGCAGGAAAATCTTCTTTATTTCTGAAGGAAATATTTATGTTTTTGTGTTCTAACAGAATGTTAATTTGTTGTAACATTTTTCAAATAGTTTTGTTTTGTTTCTAGACTTGTTTTTCTGTAACATTAATAAACATCAGCAAAAACGTCTTCATTGGGGTCACCTTAGGTTAGAATTTTAGTTTAGGGATTTACTGTGAGGCAAAAGAAGAAGAATGTAACCATGACTTTATTTCAGAAGGACACAAACACAAGTCTTAAGTACATCTATGTTCAAAAGAAAACTTGAACATGGTTTAAAGAAATAGCTTTGACTTTGGCAGTTCCACAGTTAGTTGTACATCCATCAAAGTGCTCATCCAGCAACCGTTCTCATTCTCATGAATTCCAGATCATGTGAACTGAAGGCCAGAGCAGATTCAGCAGGAAAAACCATGCATCCAAAAACAGGAAGTGCACGGCTCTAACAGACCAATCAGGTTCCTGATCACAAACATTCTTCACATTCACTCATTTCTGCTGTGGGTTAACTATGTAAGTAGCAGAATAAGGTGTCTAAAAGTTTATTTCCAACATATATGCAGTCAGTCATTGGGGGGTTGCTGGTTCATGTAGTGAAACCTCAGAGCAGCAACTCTTTATCTAGAACACAGTTCTAGAAAAGGTGGTGTCAGCACAGCAGCCAACCTCTGCAGGTGAGCCAGATGCTCAGGTGGCCTCTTCTTGAGCCTTTGGACCTCTAAAGCAAAAAAAAACAAGATACAAAAATATATCCTTTATTATCAAACATATTTGCTCACATGCCTTGACTCCCATATGAACTGAAGTGCCACCCCATTCCTAACCCCCTATTACACCTTCAACTCTTCTGGGAAGACTGTCTAGAAGGTTGAAGAGTGTGTTTATGGGAATTTTGGAGCATTCTTCCAAAAGCGCATTGGTGAGGTCACACACTGATGTTGGTGGAGAAGGCCTGGCTCTCTGTCTTGGCTCTAATTCATCTCAAAGGTGATCTACGGGGTTCAGGTCAGGACTCTGTGCAGGTCAGTCAAGTTCATCCACCCCAGACTCTGTCAGCCATGTCTTTATGGACCTGGTCCACTGGTGCAGTCATGTTGGAAGAGGAAGGGGCCGCTACGAACTGTTCCCACAAGGTTGAGAGCATGGAAGTGTCCTAAATGTTTTGGTATCCTGAAGCATTCAGAGTTCTTTTCACCAGAACTAAGAGGCCAAGCCCAAGTCCTGAAACACAAGCCCACACCATAATTCCTCCTCCACCAAATTTCTCACTGGGATTTGTTGCACAGGTGGAGTCCTATGATAGATCCACGCTGGAATACACAGAGAGCAGCCCATTCTTTTACAGATGTTTGTAAAAACAGTCTGCATGCCGAAGTGTTTGATTTTATGCACCTGTGGCCAGACCAAGAGATTAGAAAACCTGATTCTGATCATTTGGATGGCTGAGCCAATACTTTGGTAATATAGTGTAGGCACTAATGGAAAAACAGGATAAGCCTAAAACAAATGTCCTTTAACATTTAGGATCCATTTATTTAACACTGAAGTTTTCCATCAAACACCTGTGGTTTTCTGCTGCTGAGGAGTCTTCCAGGAACTTCTCCTGCTCCATCTCTTCCTTCTTTTCTGCAGGACTCATCTCACCGTTGGTCACCTTGTCAGTAGAGTCTGAAACAATCACCAGTCTTGATGAAATGTCATTTTACAATTCCAACTGCTACAGAAAGAAAAGCATGTGATAACACATGCAGCTCTCCAGACTTTCATGCAATTGAAGGATTTTACACCAATTAGCTAAGCTTTTAACCCAAAACCAAAGACCTTTGACTAAACTATGGACCCGTGTTGGAAAAACTGAATTCCAGCAAGGATGTGGCTGGAAATCTTTGAACCGCCTCTGTATGCAAACCACAGAGACCTTCTGACCCCCCCCCCCTGGAAGAGGACAGGAAACTGCATGAGGCGCTTTAAGGTTTCTGGTCTTTGGCTGGTTTAGATGTGACTTACTGCTCATTATTGATTTGTCACTAAAGAACATGCTTTTTTCTAGAAAAACATTTTTATCCAAAGTTTGTTTACTTTGGTGTTCTGCACTGTTTTGTTAATTAAAAAACTGATTTTTTTTTTCTAATTGTATTCGAATGTAACCAAAAGAAAACAGTAAATCTATATTTTGTACCTGCAGCGTTTTCTTTGACTTGCTCAGCTTTCTTCAGCGCCTCTTTCTTTGCTTCCTCGTATTGCCGCTGTTCAGCTAAAGACTTGTTGAGCACTTGGCTGAGCACACAGTCTCCTTCTCCAACCAGGAACATGCTCTTGAACTTGTTATACAGCATGCTGGCTTTGTCCATTATGTCTTGGCTAGCTTTGAATCGGCGGATCTGCAACACAAATCCGTTTTTTGTCAGCAGTGGGATGAGATTTAAAACATTTTCTTTGGAGGTTTACCTTTTTGAGTGTGGAAATGAGATCACTGTGTTTCTGAAGATGCTGAGTCGTGACCTGAAGAGAGCTGATCTCATCTAAAGCATCCAAGCATTTCTTCACATCCTGGTAGGGGAAAGGCAGGAACCAACATCAGACCAATGAAAGTGCATTTCAGGTCAACACACAGAAAAGGAAATGTGGTTGAGCTGTAAGGAAACAGCACAAGATGCTGTCCTTCATTCCAGGGAAACACTCTGGTTGGAAAAGATCAAAGGAGTTTTAGCATGTGATACAGATTCAACAGATTACCGGGTTGTCTATTTTCAGGGACATTTTGATCTCCGTGTGGAGCCTCTGGAGCTTCATGTCAGTAGACATCTCTGAGTAGAGGAAAGAAACCAGACAAATTACTTAGAAAACCAAATTTACTGACTTCAAACGAGAGACGCTTAGGTTCTGAACTGAAATGCTACAAAACTAAAACTCCTGCACACCTTTTTTCTTGACCCCTGCCTCAGTTTTCTTTGTGCCGTCTTTGTTTGGTCTGAAAATCAAAAAGAATCTCTCATGATCCAGAGTTTATAGGTGGAAGTGCAAAAGATAAGACACTAGTCGTCTCATTATTGGAGAAAATGTACGTTTCATTTCTCATTTCTGCTTTTTCAAGAACCGTCTCCTCTGCAGCCGCATCTAAGTTTTTTCAATTCAATTCAATTTTATTTGTATAGCCCAAAATCACAACAAAAGTCGTCTCGATGGGCTTTGAAGTAAAACATGAACTCAAAAGGATCATGAATACAAAGAGTCAATAGGAAAATACTAAAATGAACTAACAAACTGACTAAGCCAGGGGTCGGCAACCCATGGCTCTGGAGCCACATGTGGCTCTTTCATCCTTCTGTTGTGGCTCCCTGTGACTTTAGAAAATAATGTGTATTTTATAAAAATTAAAATTTATTTTAGTTTGTTCATTTTTCATGGCATTTCAAAGGCGCTGCTGGTTCCGTGCAAGGCACGTAAAAACCAGCTTCCTTGGTGGCTCGTGTTTGTCGGGCGAGGGCTGCGGAGCTGATAGCAGGAGGACACGTGGGGCGGCTTCAATAATCACTCCGGGTCTGGAGTGATTTTCTGCCGGGGGCTTGGCGTGGCGCGGAGCGGGGAGCGGCTTTCTGGTGACTGAGAGTTTGCGCCGGTGTTTTGGACTCGCGTGTGCGGTGATGTGTGTTTCAGAGCAGGGGAGCTCATTGCGTCGGTCGTGATCGACCGGTCATCTTCGGGGACGTGGGGGAGATTGAAGGGGAAGAGAGTACTTCTTGAAAATCCACCAGCCAATCAAAATCCTCATCGAAAAGTACGGGACTTGATTGACATGCAGAATGGCCAATCGGACATCCTCTGACACATACGTCACTGCAGACGCGAGTTTAAATTCACTCAGCGCAAACTCTGTCATCAGAACGTCTTTTTCTCCCCGCAGCACATCACGTCCCCGGTAGAAGTCCAGCAACCGGAGTTTATTAAAGCCGCCCCGCGTGTCTCCTCCTGCTATCAGCTCTGCCGTTTTCGCCTGATAAATACGAGCTCATCAAGGAAGCTGCGAGGCACGCGCTTCATACTGTGTGCTTAGCGGCGCGCGTGACTTGAGAGAGAAGGGGAGGGGCGCGTGCAGGTGGAGATGGGGGTGTGAGCATGGAGCGGAGGTGTGTGCGTGAAATATATTGTGTGTTCGGAGGATGGAGCACTAAATTAGTAGTCGTCGTTCCCCATCAATACGGATCAATACAGAGCCAGCAGCGCCAAATGCCTCATAATATGCCATGACGCTCCCCGCATTGGACTGTTTACAGCAGAGCATGAATACGACGGTTGCTGCTTTCTGTCTTTGTAATAAAATGCTTAATCCGTTAATACAAAAGTATCTTTATGTAAACTCACTGTGTAGTTTTTAATCATCAGTCCATAAACAATAATGTTCAAATAAACATGTAACTAATAAACATGAAAAGAAAGAAGTACTTTTTTTTTAAATCTTTTCTGGACCGTGATCTACACTCATGTCCTTGAAAATCAATCGCGATCGACGTAATGAGCATCCTTGATATAATATACACATGCATAATATATATAATGATGTCAAAACGGGTTGTGGCTCTGGGTGCTTTTTTTTTTATTAGGGGCGGTCCCAAATGGCTCTTTGAGTAAAAAAGGTTGCCGACCCCTGGACTAAGCTATACTGGCATCCCTGCCCTTAGACCCCCCTTCGCGGTAAGAAAAAACTCCTAAAAAACCGGATTCCGGAAAAAAATGAAGAAACCTCAGGGGTGCCCACATGAAGGAGGGATCCTCCCCCAGGACGGACAGGCGATTTACCAGAACTCTTAGAGAAGAATTAACTTATCTAACTCTACAACTATATATTTAAAGTCCAGCAGACGAGCTTCATCCAGCCGGGGTTGGGGACAGTCAGGGGCGCGAGTCGAGCCGGAGACAGGAACCACAGCCAGGTGTAGGAGCAGGAGCAGAGACGAGGTACACAGTCAGGAACAGGAGCACGGATGGGCCAACTGGAATCTGGAAGCACTCCCACTCCCCAGAGGGGAGAGGGAAAGAGGGACAATACATGAATCGTACTGCACCAAACAGAGGCATGGAGAACTAAATGATAATGATGATCAAAAATAGAGAAGAGAGGAAGTGTAGAGGTGGATGAGAAAAGAGGAACCACCTCTGAATTTTGAATTGTATGAAATAGCCATTTGTGACCTTTATGTAATCCTAGTTCTAGCACAGATACAGACTCAGAATGCAGAATTCACATTCTAGTTTTACAAACAACAGATTTTTACTCTTTACCTAAAAGCAAAAAACTATAAAAAATAGGACATCACAATATTAAATCAAGCTTGATTGAATTAGAATGCTATTCAACTAAAGACCTGGTTGCTTTTGCATCAAGCAGTTTAGTAACTAAGTCCAAGTGGAACTATCAATAACTGTCATAAAGAAATGAATTATCAGTCATTGTGAACTAACTACTTCTGCTTGAACTACAAAGTAAAAACACTGGGCCTGTAGATTTCACTGAATATTCTTCACTTACTCTTTCCCTTCATCAGCTTTCTGCCGACGCCCGTCTTTGTCCATTTCTGAGTTTAGCTGTTTTTTATTATTACCTTTGTTTTTCTAAGATAAAATAAAATGGATGGCAGGAGAATATTAACCAAGAATGTCTTCATGTGATGAGCATAAGTCATCGTGTGTGTGATCATGCTGAGTTGCCTCGTCATCGTCAGAGCCAGACGAGCCGTCGTCTTTGGTCTGCCTCTTCTTCTTGGCTTCCGGCTCTTTGCATTCCAACTCCTTGCTCACTTCCTGATCCTTGATGGTCTTGCTGCTGAAGCAAATGCAACTTCTCACTTTTGGGCTTCCTGCCTCGTCGTTTAAGAGGATCTCCACCTAAAAACACCAAGAAACACATTCTGAAAATACTTCCACTTATGGATAATTGCAATAATTCGGAGACATTTTCATTGAAATCTTCTTTGAGTTTTTAGTGTTTGTTATTCCATTCTCCTGCAGCAGATCTAAACTATTCTGCTGTGCACTTCAATGGGCCTTTTTAACACGGGGAAGATGTCAGCATTGCACAACAAACTTACCAGCTGCTGCTGCTGAAGCAGCAGAACAAGCAGGACAGCAGCTCACAAGGAACAGGACTGGAGACGCCTGAGACTGATTACAGATCAACATCGCCCTCTGGTGTTTAGCTGATGCATAACAGCTGAGCTGTATCCCATCATGCATCACACATATCCCATGTGCAGCATGTACCAACTAGCCTTCTGATGTAAAATGACTGCTAAGGAGTATAATGCTTTTGTAGAGCTTTTTAAAATAAATAAGTCTGATCTCTAAACATCATCCGTGTCTTCCATGCAATGTAATGAGACACACAGACAGAAATGTGAAGGTGTCTGCTGTAAATCCAACTATTGTTCACATCCATGTTTATGAATGACTGATGATGGTAAATGGCGTATACTTATATAGCGCTTTCTACCCTCTTACGAAGGCCCAAAGCGCTTTACAGTCACAGTCCCATTCACCCATGCACACACACATTCACACACTGGCGGCGGCTCCGCTGCCGAACACTGGCGCCAACCTCCCACCAGAGGCAAAGTGGGGTTCAGTGTCTTGCCCAAGGACACTTCGACACGTGCAAGGCGGGAATCGAACCTGCAATCTTACGATCATGAGTCGACCACCCAACCACTGCACCACGGCCGCCCGTGTTGCAGTAATGATGTAAATAATTATTTCATTCACACAAATAATTATTGTGTGGGACTGAGATATTAATTTGTGGGAACGACATATTTATTATTTTACCCATGTCAGGTCACGGCTCCTTAGTAAAACAATAAAAAGAATTATTTTTAAAAAATACCAAAAGCCTAAACAACCCATGTATAGAATGCAAGCTTTGATAAAGAAAAGACACCAAGGCTAGAAACAGACAGTTCTTTGTGGCTGCCAGCAATAACTGACTTATTATTAAAATAGACTGACGCATCAGCAAGTGTCACCTGCTTTGATGAAAGTTTTGCACCACTTTATGCTATCCCAGCATGCAAAGCACGTACATCCTGACTCTGAGACTCAGATATCAGACACCTCCCCTCTTCGTCATCCTCCTCCTCCTCTTCATTCTCATGCTCAGCCTCACTTCCTGGAACCTGCATGCAGAGACACAGCATGGGATGATGGGATGAATGAAGTCATCAAAGGGAGAACAGTTAGCAACTTTTGTTCAGCATAATCCAAACTTACATGACATTCATTCTAATGCAGAATAATGGTCCCATTTCTACTAAGGCTGGGTTGATAAAAATCAATCTGAACCGATCCAATATTAACAAATCAATAATCGATCTGTAAATGTAGACATCCATCCTTTATGTCTTTCCTTTTACGGTGACCTAACAGCAGTAAAGCTAAAGCCTTCTAGCTTGATTACATAATGGAACTTCCCATTGGACGGCTAATGCTAACGCTCGGTCTTCCTAAACATACATTTGCTGACTAAATGAACAGCTTTATTTACTCACAGGCATACATTTTCCAATCTTTTAATAAGACTGGTTTTTATTTTAGTTAACCTTTTGTGGTTTAAAGCACAGTTTTTGTCTCCAATCTTCTGGAATAAACCATAATACTAAAGCGCGAGCTCCATCTACCTAGTGGCCAAACAGAAACAGGAGAGACATCCAGAAGAGGCAGAACATTTATTTTTGTAATCTGTTAATGATCTGTACATTTTTGTTGGAGCTTCTCCATTTGAGAAACCATGGAACACAGTATGGAGTTAATAATCTCATTTTTTTATTATTGTTTACATTCATAAAGGATGTGAACTGTATTAGGTCAATAGAAAAACATATGTAGATTATTAATGTATTTCTATACAAATATGAATAAATGTGTCAAAATTGAATCCAATCAATCCAGGCTCTGGTGAATCACATTTAAATCAATTCTGGAAATGATTGATTCTATTAATTATTGCCCTAATTCCTACAGCATGTCAGCTGGTTCCTGCTGTCATATGGAATTCATTTGGATGTAAAAATCACATTCAAATAAGTTCTGAGGGGAAAAAGTCAGATAAATTTCTAACCTTACTTTGGATTTGACGTCTTTGTCACCTGCATCCTCCTCTGCCTCTGGACTGCTGCCTGAATCCTTTTACATAAAAGAGTGGGGGGGGACCGGCTGAAAAACATAACACTCATCAGAACATCTGTGCATGTTTGCAAAGGTCAGATAAGGTGACCGTGTCAATAGTGAAGTACTGATGGAGGAATAAATTATGATATTATTTAGCTTAAAAACATGAGATAGATGCAAACTGGAGTTTGATCAATGTTAACTACAATCAAACCAGCTTTTCTTAGAGAAATTCATGTGAAATAATTTTATGCATTGATTTTAGTTTAACAGACAGATGACATTTTAGAAAACTCACAGTTTTCTTTAATAATAATGATAATAATAATGAATTCTATTTATATGGCGCCTTTCTAGACACCCAAGGTCGCCTTACAGATAGAAAACAATAGAATACAATTAAAAGAAAGACACATTAGTTAAAAACAAAACAATGGAATCATAAATTAATTAGGGTGGATATGCTTGTCTAAAGAGGTGGATTTTAAGATTTTTGGTAAACTGCAGAAGTGAGTTAATGTTGCGTAGACCTGAGGGAAGTGACTTCCAGAGCTGGGGGGCAGAGCGGCTGAATCCTCTGCCTCCCATGGTGAAGAGCCGCGCAGTGGCTGTAACAAGCTGGATTGAGGAGGCAGACCCAAGGGAGCGGGTGGGAATGGCAACATGGATAAGGTCAGACAGATATGGAGGGGCAGGGTTATGGAGGGCTTTAAAGGTCAACATAAGGATTTTATAAGAGGCACTGGTAGCCAGGTTTAAATGCCGTATTTGTTTACAAACCATCTAAATCTGAAATCAATGGACACATTTTGAAAACTAACAAACAATAAAACAGAAATAAAAATACGGAAAAGATTGTGTGTTTTTAAAATGACAGAATGATATTCTGGGTCAAATCGAGATCTTCTGTCAGGGTTTCCTAGGTCACAGAAACTGTTAGCTGGTATTTTTTGTTCATGAATTAATGTTTTTTTTTAAAGCATTTATTTAAAAAAAAGACCCATTTATTGGCCAAATGGTAAAAACATAAGCATGCTGTTGGTTTTAAAGTGCCTCACAATGGTTTTAATGTGGGAAATAGACACTGTCTGGTTATGACGAATATCTGACAGCCAAGAAAAAAACATTTCTGCTAGCAAAACTATGATTGTGTTCATATACATGCATAATTAAACTAGAACTGTTAAACTCTGTCATTTACAGTCAAAGCCTCCCTAAATCTTAAAGCAAGAATTAGTGCAAAAGAAACACCTCTGGTGCAGTAAGATCAACTTTTGGGTTATTCTCAATCTCCCACAATCCTTCATTGAAGCCTTTTCTTCTGTTGGGCTTTGCATACTTCTCTTTGTTGAGCAAATATGGGAAGATGTCTTTGGACCAAGAAACGCTCTGTAAAAAAGAAAATATCAGGTATGAAAACACTTTCAGTAGTTTCAGCCTCATCACATAGATGTATGTGTTTGTGTGTGTAAAAATGTTCATTTTAGCAAGAAGACGGTCATTTCTTAGCAGATAAAGGTTAAGTAAAGGAACAACACAGCAAGTTCATTTCTGTTGAAAGACATGGAATTTGAAAGACATATTTGCATGTCCTGTTTGCTTCCACATTAAGTATTAATTACTGTTCAAATAATAAACAATGAGATGCATTGGATACACAAGAAGAGTTTCCTGAGAGTTTAGTTTTTTTATCTTAGTGTATGGAAAATCCAGGTAAACAGTGCATGACAGAACAAAAAACAAGAACAGGACACATCTCAAAAATCACTTTCTAATTAATGCAGCTTTGCATCATGTTGTTACTAATACTACATTGTTCAAATCAAATCAAATCAACCTTTATTTATATGGCACTTTTAGAACAACATATGGTACTCCAAGTGCTGTGCATAAAATACACTAAAATTTAAGAAAAACAAGATGACAAGACAAAGAGTGACGACCCCCCCCCCCTTACACACACACACAAACAAACTCACACAGACACACATCATGATAAAAAAGCGATAAAATGATGGAATGTAGAGACCTGGCTTTGTCCTCAAGTGGGGAAGTGATATTTTGGGGACATGTCCACGTCAGTGACCCCCCACCCAAGTTCACGGAGAACACTACCACAGGACCCCCCAAATCCGATCAAAAGAGTCAGACCGTAGAGATCCCCCTGCAGTGACCCCGTTCACTGAGAAGGGTCAGTCACCGCTGTGGAGGATCCCTCAGAGGAAAACACTGGAGTTACAAATAAAATGTAAAAGGAATAAAATTAAGATTAAAATATAATTAAAACATGAACAAGAAATTAATAATTACATAAACTGTATTAGACATATAAAAATGGTAAGTGTGACTAAAAAGTTAAAAATAAACAAATAAAATATATACAAATAAATGAATAAATACATGTATATACATACATAAACAAATAAAACTAGTAAAAAGAATAAATAAATTAAAATATCATAAATTCCTAAAATTCAACTAAAAGCTAAATTAAAAAGGTAGATCTTAAGCCTTCCTTTAAAAACATGAACAGTCTCTGCGGCCCTGAGGCTCTCTGGGAGGCTGTTCCACAGGCGAGGTCCATAAAAACTGAATGAGGCCTCGTCGTATGTTTTACTTCTAACTTTTGGGATAACCAAAAGGCCGGTATCAGAGGACCTCAGGGTCTTCAAGGGCTCATACTTTAAAATCATGTCAGATTAATATGAAGGCCCAAGACCATAAAAACATTTAGAAACCAATAAAAGAACTTTAAAATCAATCCTGAAACGCACAGGGAGCCAATGCAGCGATTATAAAATCAGTGTAATGTGTTCCCGCCCCCTGGTCCTCGTCAACACGCGTGCTGCTGAATTCTGCAGCAGCTGAAGGTTTGCTATCCTTGTTCTGGGAAGACCAGAGAGCAGGGCATTACAATAATCTAATCTGCTGGAAATAAAAGTTATGACTAAAAATCACTTTAATAGCAAATCAAAGTTATGTGTTGGTTAGCCTGGTAATTATGTCCAGATCTCCCCACAGAGACTGAAACTGTTCTGATTGTTAGATAATATATATATATAGTTTTTTTTTTTAACTTGTCCTGTCCAACAGCTGGACAGACAGATGAGAGCTGAAGGCCTCTTGTGTTGGACATATTTTACTTTTACAACAGGGGTTATGAATCTTCAGACAAACCAGAGGAATGTCTGAATAAACCCCTTTTGTAATCGAGACCAAACTTTATTCATTTTAATTATTTTTGAAATTCTTTGGTGTTGGACCGGATGGAAAAGGAAAGAAGGGAAGAAGAGAGAGGGATGTTAGAAAGAGGGGGATAGGAGGGTGATCATGGGAGGGGGGTAAAACCATGAAGCAGCATAAAGCAACAAGCTACTGGATGTTTATCATTTCGGTAGGGTACAGATAGAACACAAATCTCAAAGGGGCGGGGCCTTTCCATACACACACTCAAAAGTTGTAAACACACCTGCTAGCTGCAAAAAAGAACACACTTCAACATGAACACAATCCAGATAACGTTCACACACGCATACTTATGTCTACAAGCCAACTAGTGTGAAATATTTCATTCATTCACGCAAATTGTTAGTGCAAAGGTGAGCTAACACCTGTGCTCAGGTGAGTGTTCATGTTCTTCTAAATTGGATGATGGAATGTGAAAAGAAGGAGGAGGAGCAACCAGCCATCCCCACACCGAGACCCAGCAGCCAGAAGCCCCCAACGCCACGCGGCAGCAGGCAGAGAACATCCGCCCCCCGGGCGACCACATCCGCCACCAGGCCAGGGCCAACAGGACCGCCGCGAGGCCCCCAGAGGAGGCATGGGGGGAAGAGAGCGCAGCTCCAGCCCAACCAGGAGAGCAGCCCCCCCGCAGCGCCAGGAGGGCCCAAGGCCGGGCCCCACCCGAGAAGGGTGCCTACAGCCCCAGACGAGCACCCCATCACCACCCAGGAGTTCTGGGCATCCCCCTCCCCAACCCCAGGTACGGGCCAGGACCCCCCAAGGAAGACCCACTCCGTGCTCCAGGCAGCCACCCACCAGGGCCACAGGAGGTCCAGAGAGGTGCAAAACAGGGGCCAGCCACCCCCGCCCAGGAGGGGGGCACCCCAGAGAGAAGGAGGCCCACAAGGGTTGTTGTAGACGTGGCCCAACCAGGCTCAGCCACAGATGGAAATTGGCGAGGCCCAGCACCCGGCGGCAAGGACCAGAACCCACCCCGCAGGGACACGGACACCCCCGGCTCAGGTGTGATATGATCCCCGGTTTCTGGGTTTGCCAGAAATTTCAGGGATCCCTCTCCCTGCATGGGGAGAGCACCGCCGGGCCCAGGAAACCGGCACCCAGGGGACACGGCCGCCGCCGCCGCCAAGGGCCCCGCACGCCCCACCAGGGACGGGGTAGGGGACAGGTGGACCTAGGTCCCACCTTCCTTGCGAAATGACTGTGTGCGTGTGTGTTTGTGAGGGTGTGTTTGTGTGCATGTGTGTGCGTTTGTGTTTGAATGTATATTATGAGGAGTAAAAAAAAAAAAGGTGTGTGCACTAATTTGGTGCAGTTAAGATTGGCAGGTAGGGCACTGAGGGGACATCTCCTGATTACTCACAGTGATGTCCCATCACCCTCGCCACCAAGGGTCCCTAAATGTCTAAGGTGCGGTTAAAATTGGCGGGTAGGGTGCTAGAAGGAAATCTGCTGCTTGCTGGCAGTGATGTCCAAGCACCCCCCCTACCAAGGGCCCTACATGTCTAAGGTGCAAATAAAACCGAGAGAGGAGGGGCTCACTCCATACGGCAACCATGGAAGGGGGACCACTGCCAAGTAGCCCACCCCCCCAAGGCTCGACGCAGGCTAAACCCTCCACCCCCTCACCCTAATATGAGATTATATGAGGAAGGGGGTGAGTTGGGGACAGCTGGTAGACTGTCCCCCGGTGGTCAAACAGCCGTCCCCCAGCCCCCCCTCCCAGCAAGGCACCCAGGACCCCCAGCCCCGGGGCCCCACCCCCGAGGCACCGACACCCCAGGCCCAGCACCACCCACCCCACACAGAAAGGGAGGAGCCAGAAAGCGCCCCCCCACCCCCACCCCCCGGAGCAAGCCCAGGCCCCCACCCCCAAGCGCCGGCCCTGGGAGAGCTCTGGTCGGGCCTCGACGGGACCGAGGCCGCCAACCAGCCAGGGCAACCGCCGATTGCCTCAGCGGAGACCCCGACCCGTCAAGCCCCAAAGGCCCCCCCCCCACAGAAAGCAGAAAGGACGGGGCCGACAGGCCCCCCCACACACACCCCCAGACCCCGCAGCCCCAGCGGATGACACCCAGAGCGACCGGGGGCCGCCCCGTCCCAGAGCCAGGGAAGGGCTGATCCCAGCCCCAGGTGTAGACGGGCAGCCCGCCCAGCGCCGCTAGACCCCCCCCCCCCCCCAAGCAAGACCCACCGCCAACCCACCCAGCACAGGCAAAGAGACCACCCCCACCAGCCAAGCAGAGCCACCACCCAGCCTCCCCCCCCCACCCCCCACCCCCACGCCCAGGAGACCACGCAGCGCCCCAGCCCACCCCACCCAGGCACCGGACCTGGCCCCCCGACCAACGAAGCCCCCACCACCCCCGTCAGGCACCGGAGGCCCCGGCCCCCATACCCACCCCGGCAGAAATGCAAGGAGCAGCGACGACTAGGCCCTCCACCCCCTAAGTCATGGAGTTAGCCATGGGAGACCAGAGAGATTGAATTCTTTCAAAGTCCCTTGAACTTTGGGCTGACATTTTAGATAATAGATAATATTTCTAAAGTGTCACCTGATGGAAAGAGTCAAAGTATCATGCAGTGAGTTGTAACATGTGAAAATGTGTTTCTAAACCTCATTTGTGAAAGAACAGCTGTGTCTGAACTGCATTACAATTTTGCAACAAAGTTTTAGTTTTTGCATTTTGACTTGAACAGAATAAGTTTTAACACGAACTGTTCTGAAGTAAAATTGTTTTTTCTTCCTTTGAGATTTAATATTTTGTAGTCAATTCAAAGCAAACTCATAAGCAAGATAAATGTTGTACCCTGTGTTAGAGTTATGTAATTATGATTTGCTTACACACTATTATCTCCATATTATGATTGTGTCATTTCTATTTTTCAGTAAGACAACAATGACTTGAAAAGTTCTGATTATAGAAGAATATGATGTTCCTATTGTTTCTGATTAAATGACCTACATTCATGTCTGCAACCTTCTGTTTTCAATAAAAAGAGGCTCCATGCACTAGGATGGCAGAACTCCTCTGTGACAGTTCGCACTGTCACAGACCGATTTCTCCTTCTGCAGAAGTCTAGCAAAAGTTCTCATCTCCTGTGTGGTTCTTCTCTTTATTAAGGAAAAAGTCAGAACCCTGACATCTTGGTGCCGTGACCCGGATCTCAACATACCCACCGGTGGTGGACTGAGGATGACGTGCTGAAGCCGTGATCACGCCCGGACAATATAGGCTGTCTGGAAGAAAGTCCCGGGAGGTGAATTCTTCGCCTGGCCAGCGTTATAGGTCTAACCCTCATCTACCAGCGGTGGCTTGACGAGATCCGACCGGAAGTGACGAACTACAGGACTGAGTGAGTTTTGCTTACGATCACAGTGAAAAGAATAAAATAGCAGAAAAGGTTTTCTGGCTAAAACGGGTAACCAGTCCCAAGCGCAAAGAGTAAAATAGCAGAAAAAGGTTTCTGGCTAAAAAGGGTAACCAGTCCCAAGCGCAAAGAATAAAATAGCAGAAAAGGTTTCTGGCTAAAACGGGTAACCAGTCCCAGCATGCAAAAGAATAAAATAGCAGAAAAGGTTTCTGGCTAAAAGGGTAACCAGTCCCAGCATGCAAAAGTAAAAAAGAAGGAGAGGTATTTTAGAGACCCTCTGTCATGGATGGTCCTGCTGCTCAGCTGCAACCCTCCTGCTGGCTCCTCCTCCCTCACCTGTCCCCAGTGTTTTCACAGCTGGTGCTCATGTTCTCTCTGATTAGGTTCCTTCTTAAGTTGCCCTGTTTGTTCTGTGGTTGTCGCAGCGTTTTCGTTCATGCTCATGTTCAAGTGTGCTCTTGGCATTAAAAGCCTGTTTCTACGTTACGCCGACTTGCTGTCGTTCCTGCATTTGGGTTCCTCCCTTGGTTCACGTAACATTACGCTGCGACCATGTCCAACCCAGCAGGAACTTCTGATTCGAGGCACTTACCTGGGCCCTCCGCCAAGGCTGGCTCCGTCTTCGGAAAGGAGATGCAAGAGGTCATGTCTGGTATGCAGCAGCTCCACGCACGCCTTTCTCAGCTGGAGCATACACCTTCATCCCCGTCTCGGCAGATCAGACTGGGTCGTCCTGAGTCTTTTGATGGCTCGGCTGAGGACTGTCGGGCTTTTCTCACCTCCTGTCGTCTTCACTTTGAATTTAATCCATGTGAATTCCCCTCCGAACAGAGCAAGGTGGCGTTTGCTCTGAGCTACCTCACCGGAAGAGCCAAACGATGGGGACTGGCGGAGTGGGAACGCGGATCGGAGCTGAGACGCTCCTTTCGTGACTTTTCCGCCCGGCTACTAACGGTGTTCGACCCCACCACACCTCACCGAGCCGCCGCTTCGGAACTTCTCAGCCTCCAGCAGGGTCCCCGAAGCGTCTCGGACTAAGCGGTGGTGTTCCGGACCTTGGCTGCCAGTACCCGCTGGCCGGAGGAGGCTCTTACTGACGTTTTCCTTCAGGGGCTGTCCGACGCTCTGAAGGATGAGCTGGCGGCGAGGGAGCTTCCGGAGGACCTGGAGGAGCTGATCGACTTGGCGGGTCGCATCGACCGGAGGATGAGGGAACGAGGTCGGGAACGACGCGGTCACCCCGGGCTCCGCCCATCGGTTCCGGAGGAGCCGTCTCCGCCTCTATCCAGCTCTCCGCGTCGGTTTTCCATCCCTCCCCCGGAGCCCATGCAGCTAGGAGAAGGCCGGCTCTCCACGGCTGAACGTCGGCGTCGCCAACGAGAGGGTCTACGTTTCTACTGTGGACAGTCTGGACACATGGTGCGTCATTGCCCGGGAAACGCCAGGGCTCCCCAGCAATGAGGAAACTGGTGAGCCGCAATACTGTTTTTTCCTCGCCCTCTCGTCCATCAACCAGAGTCTTAGTAGTATTTGCCGGGGCCCAGGAGGAGTTTGAGACTCTCATAGACTCGGGTTCGGATGGGGATCTGATCTCCCTGGAGGTAGTGGAGAGACTTATGATACCCCTTGAACCTTTGTCTCCGGCATTGGAGATCCATGCCATAAACGGGTCTGTAATACACAAGGTTTCTAACCGCACCGTTATGGTTTCAGTGACTGTCTCGGGAAACCACACAGAGACTATGACTTTTTATGTTGTTGAGGCTCTTTCACCCCCTGTAATTCTAGGGTTCCCCTGGTTATGCAGGCATCAACCGCACATTGATTGGGCTACAGGGCGGCTTCTATCTTGGAGCCCCTTTTGTCTACTAAACTGTCTTTCTACGGCTGCAGCCCGAGTTTCTGTTGAGGTACAGCGGTCTCCGGATCCACCAGACCTCAGTAAAGTTCCGTCTGTGTATCATAATTTAAGTTCTGTATTTTGTAAGGTACGTGCCAAATCTCTACCTCCCCATCGCCCCTATGACTGTGCCATCAACCTTCTGCCAGGGACCCAACCCCCTAAGGGTCATATATACCCCTTGTCACCGCCTGAAAGAGAGGCCATGGACACATATCTGCGGGAGAGTTTACAGGCGGGGCTCATTAGACCTTCCTCCTCGCCTGCTGGGGCGGGTTTCTTTTTTGTGGGCAAAAAGGATGGGGGCCTGCGGCCCTGCATTGACTACAGGGGTTTGAACAAGATCACTGTGCGTAACACCTACCCCTTACCCCTGCTGCACACTGCGTTTGACCTACTAAGCGGGGCACGAATTTTTTCTAGGCTGGATCTCAGGAACGCATATCATCTGGTTCGTGTGAGAGAGGGTGATGAGTGGAAGACTGCGTTTAACACGCCTAGCGGACATTTTGAATATTTAGTCATGCCCTTTGGACTAACAAATGCTCCGGCAGTGTTTCAATGCCTGATTAATGATGTTTTGAAGGACATGCTGAACAAATTTGTGTTTGTGTACTTGGACGATATTTTGATCTTTTCGCCTGACCTAGATACACACGTGCAGCACGTCAGAGCCGTCCTCCAGCGCCTCCTGGAGAACCACCTCTACTGCAAGGCCGAGAAATGCGAATTCCACACTACGCGGACTCGGTTCTTGGGGTATGTGGTTTCTCCGGGCCAGGTCCAGATGGATGACTCCAAGGTTAAGGCCGTTCTGGAGTGGCCGGTTCCCTCTGGTAGGAAGCAACTTCAGCGCTTCTTGGGGTTCGCCAATTTTTATAGGCGTTTTATCAGAGGTTTCAGTGGCGTTGCTGCACCCCTTCATAGGATCACGTCTGATAAAATGCATTTTGTTTGGGACGAAGAAGCTGAGAAAGCTTTTTGTGAGCTGAAGAGACGTTTCTCTGCAGCCCCTATACTGACTCAGCCTGACCCCTCCAAACAATTCATTGTGGAGGTGGATGCGTCTGAGTCAGGTGTGGGGGCTGTGTTGTCACAGAGGGCGTCCGATAATAAAGTTCATCCCTGCGCGTATTTCTCCCGCAAGCTCACTCCTGCGGAGAGAAATTACAATATAGGGAACAGAGAACTGCTGGCTGTGAAGGTGGCCCTGGAGGAGTGGCGCCACTGGTTGGAGGGGGCTGAGCAGCCGTTTCTGGTTTGGACGGACCACAAGAACCTTGAATACATCGGGTCTGCTAAACGCCTCTCTCCCCGCCAGGCCAGGTGGACTCTGTTCTTCGACAGGTTCGATTTCACCCTCTCCTATCGACCAGGGAGTAAGAACGTCAAACCGGACGCACTCTCCCGTCAGTACCAACTGGAGGAAGAGGAGAGACCTGCTGAAGGCGCACCTGTACTTCCCTCGCGCATGGTGCTAGGGACCACCCGCTGGTCGCTGGAGCAAAAGGTACAGGCATCCGTCCCAGATCCTTCCTCCATCCCCGCGGGCTGTCCGGAGGGTCGACTCTATGTGCCTTCAACTCTGCGCACCATGGTGTTAAAGTGGGGGCACTCTTCCAGACTGGCCTGCCATCCTGGTGTTACGAGGACTGGGTTCCTTATTGCCCAGCGTTTCTGGTGGCCCTCTATGTCCTCTGACATACGGGCTTTTGTGTCAGCCTGTCATGTGTGTGCCAGTGTCAAGACCCCCAGGACCCCCCCAGCTGGGCTACTTCACCCTCTACCTGTGCCGTCTAGACCTTGGTCCCACGTTTCCATGGACTTCATTACTGGATTACCTAACTCACAAGGTAGTACGGTTATTCTCACAATCATTGACCGGTTTTCTAAGTTGGCCCACGCCATACCCCTGCAGAGACTCCCTTCAGCCAAGGAACTGGCTACCCTGGTTTCACGCCACCTGTTTCGCCTTCATGGACTTCCTCAGAGCATAACATCGGACCGGGGCCCACAATTCATCGCCACCTTTTGGAAGGAGTTCTGCAACCTCCTAGGGATCAAGGTCAGTCTGAGTTCTGGATTTCATCCTCAGACCAACGGCCAGGTAGAGAGGTACAATCAGGACCTGGAGACATCACTGCGTGCCATGTGCGGGAGGCACCCCAGAACCTGGTCTTCGCAACTCCCATGGGTTGAGTACGCCCATAACTCCCTGGTTAACTCTACGGGGTACTCCCCCTTTCAGGCCGCCTATGGTTTTCAGCCACCCTTGTTTCCACACCAGGAGCAATTGGCATCCTCCTCGGGACCGGCGGCGTTCGTGAGAAGGTGTCGTCGCACCTGGAGCAGGTTCCGGCTGGAGCTCCTAAGGAACCAGGAGCGTTTCACTACGGTGGCCAACCGTAGGAGATCTGCCGCTCCTGACTACAAGGTGGGAGACAGGGTGTGGCTGTCCACGTCTGACATCCGTTTGTGGGATGGTCCTAGGAAACTGCACCCCAGATACATTGGTCCGTTTCCCATCACCCGTGTCATCAATCCTGTGGCTGTAAGACTGGACCTGCCTTGCTCCATGAAGGTGCATCCCGTGTTCCACGTCAGCAAGTTGAAGCCTGCCCAGGACTCCCCCCTGCAGCCCGCTCCCACTCCTCCTCCTGCTCCGCGGATGGTAGGCGGTGGTCCGGTTTACACTATCCGGGAGATTCTCGCTTCCAGGAGGGTCGGGCGGGGTATTCAGTACCTAATCGACTGGGAGGGTTACGGTCCAGCAGATCGGCAGTGGGTGCCCGAACGTCACATCTGCGACCCCTCGATGATCGCCCGTTTCCATCGCCTCCATCCGGATCAGCCTCGTCGGGGTCCGTCTGGTAGCCGGACTTAGGGACGGGAGTTCTGTCATGGATGGTCCTGCTGCTCAGCTGCAACCCTCCTGCTGGCTCCTCCTCCCTCACCTGTCCCCAGTGTTTTCACAGCTGGTGCTCATGTTCTCTCTGATTAGGTTCCTTCTTAAGTTGCCCTGTTTGTTCTGTGGTTGTCGCAGCGTTTTCGTTCATGCTCATGTTCAAGTGTGCTTTTGGCATTAATAGCCTGTTTCTACGTTACGCTGACTTGCTGTCGTTCCTGCATTTGGGTTCCTCCCTTGGTTCACGTAACACCCTCTCTGGAGTACTCCTGTAAAAAGGCAGTACAGGTGGCAGGGAACATTAAAAAATAAAAATAAAAATAAAAAATAAAAAAATTAAAAATGTATAAAATTGTATTACTATATAGACACACATGTAAATATATATACTTGTGCATTAATATCAAAGTGACCTTGGTGACGGAGATTCGAGCTAGTTCGATCTCCCTGGACCAGGAACTCGGGACATAGCGTGCCATACCTTCTGGTTGGCCAGGGTCACCAAAGTAATCTCGGGGTTTTGTGCATCTTTTCGAGAACCTCAAAAGTGTGGACTGCAGAAAATTAAAATTGGTTTGTGTTTAATTCACCGCCCTACAGTTGTGACTATGGGTAGTAACATGAGTAAATCCCCTTACGGGGCTCCTTTACAGGGGGACAAAAAATATCTAGTACAAAAAGACCCAAACAGCCTACAATATATGTTAAAATAAAAGATAAAGTATGGTGTGAAAGGACAGCTAAAAATAGAAGAATAGAAAGAAATAGTTGTTAAACTAGAGACAGTATGAGTGAGATTATGCAGCTGCGCGTGCCTGAGTGAAGCTCTGTTGTCGCAGTAGGCGTGCATGTGTGTGTGTGGGTGTGTGTGTGTGACCATGAGAGAGAGAGAAAAGAGGAATACAAATAAAATAAGGAAAACATGACTAGTCTTACATTAAAGGATTCATTTCAGTGAAATGGTTTATTTTACTAAGTGTTAATATACCATTAGTTGTTGTGTCGTGTATTTTATGCTTTTCTTTTAGTTTGGAGAGAACTGTTAAAAGTAATTTTATGTGTTAGCCTGTGCTTTGTCTGTGTTTAAACAAACCAGTTGTGGTTTGGTGTGTGAATGGTCTTTTTGTTGGACAGGCTTTTTAAACTGTAATTCTGACATTAAAATATTAATTTGAGAGAACTTTTGTAGCTCAGAAACAAACCAGAAGTTTTGGTTATCAGTTCTGAAGCAGAGAGAGAGATAAGGCTTTTTCTATCCATCAACCAACTGTACTGTCTGTGATAGTGAGGAACCTTGGTTTGATTTTAGATGCTGACTTTAGCTTTGACCAGTGCTGAAATCTTATTTCATGCTTTTATCACATAAAAAACAGATTTCTGTAATGACCTCTTTTCTGGCGTAAATAAAACCCCTCTTATCACATGCAGCTAGTCCAGAACACTGCACACCTTTAAACAAGAACCAGGAAGAGGGAGCACATTACACCAAGCTTAGAATAACTGCACTGGCTTCCTGTCAGCTCAATTTTAAGATTTTTTAGATAGTTTTTAAGAGAGTTCATGTTCTTGGTCCTTTTATTTCAGTCTTGCTTTTAGCTTTTGAACCTCCCAGAGCCCCTAGAATAGAATAGAATAGAATAAATAGAATCGATTTGTTTATTAATCCCACGAATGGGAAATTTCCTTGTCACAGTAGCATGGAGTTTGGCACAAGTATGTACAGACAGTACTGACGAGTTAAACAGATACACAATTTGAAAGAATATGTACAAAGATAAGAGTGTTCTGATAAATAAACAGATCCTCAGGCACGGGCCTGCTGAAGATCAGAACTAAAATCCACGAATAGGCTTTGTTTAGATACTACAACAACAAAAAAACAAGAAAAAAAAAATTAAATTTCATATTATAATTTATCACATATTTACAGTATTTGTTTAATACTAATGTTGTACTTTTTATGTCTTACCTTGTTCCAATTTAAACTTTAGGTTGTTTTTTATATTTTAGCTCTTTTTCTTACCACTTCTCTTCTTTAAGCTTTTTTATATTCATTTCTTTTTTATTTTTGTTTGTTTTTGTGTATGTAATTAGGTGCTATAGAAATAAAATTTATTTTAATTTAAGATTAAATGAATGCAAAAACACAGAGCCATATTACACCCCCTTACATTTTACTCCAAAAAGCTTGATCCTGTTGCCCAATCTCTACCACCATGTATACAGGCAGTTTGTGCTGCATCGACTCTTCAGCAGATGTAATATTATTTCATCCTTTACAACTTTTAGTCCCTCATGCTGTTGACGTTTTACTTCTACAAAGCAAAAGGAAGCTGAAATAACAGCATTAACAAGAGCATGTGAATTAGCCAAAGGAAAAGACCTTACAGTATACACAGACAGCCAGTACGCTTTTTCCACACTTTTTTATTTTGCCAAACAAGGGGAACGCAGAGGAATGAAAACTTCCACAGGCAAACCCGTCACCCACGCATAGAGCTGTGACGGTGTTGGATTTTTGATCACCGCGGTGATGAACCACCAGGGGGCGCGGTGTTGCGGTTAACCGCAGCCCCCCCCCCAAAAAAAAAAAAAAACACAAAATCCCCCAGCGGCCGCATCAGAAATAAATACAATTACAACGTAGTATTCTTTATTAACAAATAACAGTAACAACTAACTACTATCTAACTAATGAACTAACTATGTAGGTCAGGGGTCGGCAACCCATGGCTCCGGAGCCACATGTGGCTCTTTCATCCTTCTGTTGTGGCTCCCTGTGACTTTGGAAAATAATGAGTATTTTATAAAAATTCAAATTTATTTTAGTTTGTTCATTTTTCATGGCATTTCAAAGGCGCTGCTGGCTCCGTGCCTCGTGCCACGTAAAGAACAGCTTCCTTGGTGGGCTCGTGTTTGTCAGGCTAGGGCTGCTGAGCTGATTGCAGGAGGACACGCGGGGCGGCTTCAATAAACACTCCGGGTCTGGAGTGATTTTCTGCCGGGGGCTTGGCGTGGCGCGGAGCGGGGAGGGGCTTTCTGGTGACGGAGAGTTTGCGCCGGTGTTTTGGACTCGCGTGTGCGGTGATGTGTGTTTCAGAGCAGGGGAGCTCGTTGCGTCGCTCGCGATCGACCGGTCATCTTCGGGCACGTGGGGGAGATTGAAGGGGAAGAGAGTGCTTCTTGAAAATCCATCAGCCAATCAAAATCCTCACCGAGAAGTACGGGACTTGATTGACATGCAGAATGGCCAATCGGACATCCTCTGACGCATACGTCACTGCAGACGCGAGTTTTAATTCACTCAGCGCAAACTCTGTCATCAGAGCGTCTTTTTCTCCCCACAGCACATCACGTCCCCGGTAGAAGTCCAGCAACCGGAGTTTATTGAAGCCGCCCCGCGTGTCTCCTCCTGCTATAAGCTCTGCAGTCCGATAAATACGAGCTCATCAAGGAAGCTGCGAGGCACACACGCTTTATACTGTTGCGGGTGTGTGCTGAGCGGCGCACGTGCCACGAGAAAGAAGGGGGGGGGGGGCGTGCAGGTGGAGATGGGGGTGTGAGCACGGAGCGGAGGTGTGTGCGTGAAATACATTGTGTGTTCGGAGGACGGAGCACTAAATAAAGAGTAGTCGTCGTTCCCAGAATAACTGTTCTGGACTCATTTTTAATCCGCTCTGAAGGCTGAGGGTTCGAACAGGGAAGTGAACCCCGAAGGAGAACCGCCTTCAGCTCTGGAGGAAATCTCCCCTGCGCTTCTGACCATTATCGGAAAGACGAGAGAAAAAGAGATGTCATCGCAGCGAAAGGTTCAAAAATACGGAGCGAGCAGCGCCAAAAGCCTCATAATATGCCATGCTGCTCCCCGCATTGGACCGTTTACAGCAGAGCATGAATACGACGGTTGCTGCTTTCTGTCTTTGTAATAAAACGCCTCATCTGTTAATACAAAAGTATCTTTATGTAAACTCACTGTGTAGTTTTTAATCATCAGTACATAAACAATAATGTTGAAATAAACATGTAACAAATAAACATGACGATGAAAAGAAAGAAGTACTTTTTTAAAAAAATCTTTTCTGGACCGTGATCTACACTCATGTCCTTGAAAATCGATCGCGATCGACTTAATGAGCACCCTTGATATAATATATACATGCATAATATATATAATGATGTCAAAACGGGTTGTGGCTCCGAGTGCTTTTTTTTTCATTAGGGGCGGTCCCAAATGGCTCTTTGAGTAAAAAAGGTTGCCGACCCCTGATGTAGGTGTTGTAGAATGACTGTGTGTGAGCGCTGCGTCGTGTGTAGAACTAGGAGGAGGAGCGCACACACGTGTGTTGGGGGTGGGTGTTGATCCTTCTGCAGCGGACAGATCTCTAGCTGCATGCGAGGCAACATGTAGTGATTTTCATCGCACTTTAACAGCGCGCGTTCATGTTTGGTGTTACAGAGTGACTGAAAACAGTAATAACCCCCCCCCCAACACAAAATCCTCCGGCGGGCGGCCGTGTCGCGCACTTAAGAACGCACGCAGTTTGTAATGGAAAAGAATGCAATGGAAATGAATAATTAGAATGCAGTTAATTTGTCGTATTTCCTCGTGAGACGGAAACCTCTGTTGTAGAATGAGTGTGTGCGCTTCTGAAAGCGCGCTCCTGTGTGTGAGGGAGCCACATGCAGCGCAAAAGGAGACAGCGAGAGCGCGGGCGAGACAGTAGTGACAGGCGCCGTGGGAGAAAAGGAGAGAAGAGTCTGATAGAAAGAAGGAAAGTCTGAACACAGGACTAGCAGAAAAAGTAAATTATCAGCAAAGATGAACGTGTTTAATGTGTTTATTATAGTTCCAATCACGGACCATATGCTGAACTAAAAAAAAAAAAAAAAAACAACGAAAAAAAAAGTGCGGTGATGCGGTGATGACCTCATCACCGCGGTAATGCGGTGATGTGGTTATCGTCACAGCCCTACCCACGCACAACTTTACTTAACCTCTTACAAGCCATAAAGGCCCCATCAAGGTTAGCAGTTTGTAAATGTGCCGCACACACTGCAAACACAGACACAATCTCAATAGGGAACAGGCTTGCTGATAAAATTGCAAAACAAGCTGCGGCAGGACACTACAACACAGGAACATACTCTGCAGAAACACAAAACACACAACTCATAGACGCTAGCATCTTGCATGACATGCAAAGCTCAGCTCCACTGCAGGAAAAGAAATTGTGGTTATCAAAAGGAGCAGAAATAACTGAAAAGCAAATTTATGAAATGCATGGTAAACCTATACTCCCAAAATCATTGTTCAAAGCAGCGGCAGTTGCGACACATGGGCCATGCCATGTGTCGACAGAAGGAATGACAGTGCTCATACAAAGTCACTTTACAGCATTCGGCCTACAAACTTACTTAAAAAGGTTTTGTACAACATGTCCTACCTGTATATGGCATAGCCCACAGGGTAACATGCGACCAAAGCGGGGAACTTTTCCTAAGCCACCCTACCCTTTCCAGGTATTACACATGGATTTCATTGAACTAATGGCAAGTGGCCCCTATAAGTACTGCCTTGTGCTAATAGACGCATTCTCAAAGTGGGTAGAAATAATCCCTACCAAAAAAGCAGACGCGATCTCAGTAGCAAAAGGTATCTGTAAAACCCTCATTCCCAATTATGGAATTCCAGAAATTATACATAGTGATAATGGAGGCCATTTTGTTAACACCATCATCCAAAACATGGCCACCAGCCTAAAAATGACGCTGGAAAATAACTGTGCATACCACCCACAAAGTGCAGGACTTGTGGAACGCACAAATCGAACAGTTAAAAACAGACTCAAAAAATACATAGAAACAACAGGAAGACCATGGCCAGAGTGTTTAGATCTAGTAAAACTATACATGAGAATCACACCTACATCAGATGGTCTAACACACTTTGAAATAGTCTATGGAAGGCCCTATAGGTTACCTATAGTAGCCACAGACTTACACAAAGCAAATGAAGAACAAATAATAGCAGATTTTATCATGTTTATCATGTTTCACGTTTGTACCTTCCATTTATCTGTGTTTACTTATGACGTGTTATAAATGATAAAAAGGGAGGGATGTTGGAGTTATGTAATTATCATTTGCTTACACACTATAATCTCCATATTATGATTGTGTCATTTCTATCTTTCAGTAAGACAACAATGACTTGAAAAGTTCTGATTATAGAAGAATATGATGTTCCTATTGTTTCTGATTAAATGACCTACATTCATGTCTGCAACCTTCTGTTTTCAATAAAAAGAGGCTCCATGCACTAGGATGGCAGAACTCCTCTGTGACAGTTCGCACTGTCACAGACCGATTTCTCCTTCTGCAGAAGTCTAGCAAAAGTTCTCATGTCCTGTGTGGTTCTTCTCTTTATTAAGGAAAAAGTCAGAACCCTGACACCCTGCTCTACATCAATGGATGTAAAACCATCAAAGGGCGTTTCACCTACGTCTCATGGGTGCCAAAGAAAAATATGGGGTACTTGATGTTGGATGGCTTTACAGCCCCATCCGGGACCTCATCGATCTGGAAAAGACAACAGACAAGACAAGATATGGATGTCTTTAACATGTGTAGTTGATATTCCACACACCAGCATTTTCTTAGTTATAAATGATAGAAAAGTGTTGAGATGTTTTATATTTGCTTTGGACTTACTCTTGCAGGCCAGTGAGGATACCCCTTCATTTTAGCAAAAATAAGGTCCCCTGGTTTCCAGTCTCGAGCCATGATGCTGGACGTGATGAGAAGCTGGAAAATAAATAAACACGCAAAAATGCGATGAAATTCTGCTTCGTTATGGTTTGACACGAACGCGTAGACCGTGTGGCAGCGATGTTCACAACAGAAAATTTAAACGTGTAATATTAGGTGTGGTAAAGTAAACACTGTCCTTGCTTGAATCGTAAAGACAAATAGTACACCAGGGGCCTGTTTCAGAAAGGAGGTTAAGTGTAAACTCTGAGTGAGTTAACCCTGAAATCAGGGAAACTCTGGGTTTTCCGTTTCAGAATGGGAGGTTTGTTAAACCAGAGAAAGCAGAGTAAGTCAAACCCGTTTCTGAAAGAGAGGTAACTTATACTCTGAGTCAGTGTCCATGGTTACTTATGCTGTGAACCTAACCTGGTCGGGAGCAGGTTTTATTCTCTAAACTCAAGGTTTCTGCCGGTCCCCTCCCCTTTTTAAAGTCAAAGCGGCATTTTTCGCTTTAACCTTCATTGCCCACAATTTCGTCACACAGAGACAAGCTAAGTGACAAGAATGGCTTGTCCTTTTTTGTTGGACCCAATAGACGAGAAGGCTGCATTAATTCATAGAGAATTACCACGACAAGAAAAAAAAAAAGATAAATAAAAAAAGAATACCACAATGACTAAATTCAAGTCACAATTTATTTGGTCTTCCTTATTTTCTACAAATTGAAAAGCAACAGTAAGAATTCAATATTCTCCCAAAATCTTTATAGAATCCACCAATCACAATACACACCATACCTGTAGCTTGTGTTTTAGGATCTCAATTTCCAGATCTGACTTAAGGATCTGTTTATCTAAGTAGGACATCTTGTGACGGAGCGCCTATAGATGCAGTCACCTGCGCACACGCGCACACACAAAAGCATACACACGCAGTTTTTCCACATATATTAACCGCGCACCGCATTTTCAGACGCTGTCGCGAGGCAGGCGCTCCTTGGGTGGGTTGTGTTGAGGGTGCACACTCAATGCGCTTTACCGGGAGCCGTTAAGAACCGCGAGTTTCAAACGGAGGCTACACCTGATCAGCTGTGTTAAGACGCGACCGGGAGCAGTGGGCGGAAATGACGTCATCACACAAATGGGGGGAAAAACAAATTATTCCTGTAAATATATTATTTATTATTGTTTGTAGCATTTTGGGATGGAGGGATTTATTCCTAAATGGTTGGAATTATTCTGTGTTTTTTTTATTTTCTTTGTAAATGGGTGGCAGAAATTGCCAGAATGACAAGCAAAGGACTAATCAGAGGAATATGCAGAATCCAGCCTAATGGGAGGGGCTTAGCGTATATAAGAGGAAGAGGTTAGTTGCCGCAGGGGGCGATGGGGGTAGACATGGATGTGCTCCTCTCCTGTGTAATGTTTGAACGTATGTAAATTTCACTGAGGATTATTGCACTTGGGGAGTTGTGGAGGAAAATAAACCCATTGCACTTGGAACACGACTGCCTGGATCTGTGAAACACCCATCCTCATCACACATCTCTCTTTCAGTTTTCTCTATTTGTTTAATACAGTAGTGTGGGGTTAAATCCTGTTCATTCAACATGAATTCCATAGAATAACACTCTGGCATTTACTGTACGTCACTGAACTGTGTTCATCCCTGCAGAGGAGTTTGATGGACCTTCCACCTCCTCCTCCTCATCCTGCGGCGGTTGTTCCTCCACACTCTGGAGGGTGGGGACGGGGGGGACAAGAATAGGTTAGTCGACACAATAATGTGATTGTGATTGTGAAGATTGTTTGACATGTACAAACATAAGATTACCTCTATAGGTCTGTCGGTATTAGCAGACAGTGTGTACATCCTCTACATCCTGAGAAGATGAGCATTTGGCTGAGCACACTTTATAAAACTATTTGTGCTCATTTCTGGTGTGTTAAGTTATGTGTTTGTGTTATGCTACTTACAACTGCCTGGGGTTCAGCTGTGATGGGAGGGTCTAAAAGGACGATATTGCCATCAGAATCTGTTAAGACCAATGCAAAACCCAATGCAATGTTAAAATATTATATATATATTTATATCCATGTACTGGTGCTTCTGAGTGGCTTGAGGCTGACATTTTGCACATTTGAAGTGAAAATATATATAATGTGTGTGTGGGTGGAGGGAGGCCTCTTACATTTTATGAAGGCACTTGTGTCCTGGGGAGGGACTGGCTCTGATGAACTCCCTGCAGGAATAGGCTATATGCACACTCACTTCCGCATTCCAAGTCGGCCAGCCAGGTTACATCCGGCGTCGACGGCGCACATAGCGTCAATAACAACTATGGCATTTTTCACTCGGTCCCTTCAAGATGTCTCAAAGGTAACGGTCAACGACGTGAGTCGAATCATACAAAAGTTATGTCACACTTCGACAACCAAGAAAGAGAAGGGCTTCAAATTGTATGTGTCAAGCTACATCCACAATTTTGAAGGTAAGATCTGGACGTGTTCTGTGTTTACATGCCCATGGCATGCATGCTATCTAGTGCTAGCGCAGCAGGTGCAGCGTAGGCTATGTTTACTATTATGTGTCAATCACAGCCAATTTTCCTAACGCCTTTGTCAATGTCAGTTTCAAACAAGGATTCAAGCACAGGAGAGGTAACGATTAGGGCTGAGTGCTACAGATCTATGAGGAAAAGAGGAAAAGTGCTCTCAAGTGCAGATATAGTAGTAATGCATTTTCTGTAGTAATCAGTGAGACCTCAGATAAAGTAATAATCTCATCATATGATACATTGTATGTTTAAATAAATAAAGCTTTTTTTTTTTGTTATTTTGTTCATTCAACTTATATGTAACTTACTTTATGGCTCATTTTAAAAAATTTAATAAAAAAAAACATTATTTTGTTTTTTCCATAGGAGCAACTTGTATAAGGGTGTCAGTTCAGCTCTGCCTGAACTTTCCACACTCAGGGTGGATGAAGTCTACCATGATGTTCCAAGTGATGTGGCTCCACTGATAACAACTATGGCTATGGACATTAATGTTCCTCTGGTTGACTCTGCATTTGGAAAAGTGCAAGAAGGAAGTGTGTTATCCTATCATATGCCAGCAAAAAGAGTTCCAAAAACCTGTCCCCACACAGATGCTCCTTCTCCCCCACAGCTGCCACTTCAGGGTTACAGGCTGGGACCCGCTACCTGCTCTTTTGTCTGCACTGAACATCAGCAGCACCACATGATGTCCCTGGAAACAACATTAGAGAACGCACACAAAATTGCCAACAGCACAAAAGAGCAGAGTTCCTGCATCGAGTGGCACCAACTGAGGCGGCCCCGCATCACCTCCTCCAAGTTCAGAGAGGTATGTCACACCAGGGCACAGAGCTCTGCTGAAAATCTTGCCAAAAGACTTCTGAGACCTAGCCATCAGACTGCCGACATGAGGAGGGGGCTTGACATGGAACCTGCAGCAGTAGAGGAGTACTGCAGAGTAAGGGAGGTTAACCACTATCCCTGCGGCTTTCTTATCCACCCTGATGCACCCTGGATGGGGTCATCACCTGATGGCATTGTGTACGATCCAAAGGGGCAGACAGTGTTTGGCCTTGTTGAAATTAAATGCCCCAATGTTGCAAGCTATGTTGACTGCCCATATATTAAGATCAGTGAGGGCACACACACATTAAGGAAATCTCATTCCTACTTTTGGCAAATCCAGGGCCAGATGTTGATTTCTGGTTTAGACTGGTGTGACTTTGTTGTCTACACACAGGAGGACATGTTTATTCAGAGGATTCCCAGAGACAATGAAATCACCAAAACAATGAAAGTAAAAATTGATTTTTTTTATTTTTATTGTTACCTCTTTGCTTCCCTAAATAATTAGATTCTGATTGCCTGTCACACTTCTTTATAGAGTGCTGTTAATTTCTCTTTTCTCCATTTCTCTTACTGGCAGTAACTCTTATTAGTTCAATCCATTTCAAAATATTTGTACATACATATTGATTCAAGTTTTTATATTTTTTCTTAATTGTATTACTATGTTTCTTGTTGTATTAATACTAATCTATTATTAAATTACATGTTACATGTTCTTCCGATTAATTTTTTTGATAATTGGTTACCTAAAAATAGTATTTTATAACTGTTGTTTGTAAATTGGGAGCCCTAAATAAATGTTATTCAGTAAATAATTCACTGTGCATGAAAGTATTATTCTTATATTACAGATGGCTTAAAAGCATTGGTGAGGTAAAGTACATATAACATGCAAATAATTCAGTAGTTCTTTATTCAAAGAGTGTGCAATGTACAGCAGTGCATACATAACATTAATTATAAAATTCAATTTATACAAAGTAATTTACAAAGGTACATTTAAAGAAAGTAGTTATACAAATGGTCATAGGTTATTAATTTTTATTTTTTTTCTACTGCTGCTACTCTGGCTTCTTTGCCCAAGCCTTTACAAGAGGCCCGTTTTCATAGTTCGTCAGAAGACATGCAACAGTATACAGCTGATTAATGTTGCCAAAAAGCCGAAGTGGAATCTCTGTGTCAAAGAACTTGTGTTCCTTAACACGCCGTATGAGGCGCTCAACATGCACCCTGAGGCGTGCAATTGCTTGGGTCTCCCTGACCTCACAGGCAGACATCTGGGATCTTCCAGAGAGAAATGCTGGCCTATAAATCTTGCAAGGTACAAGGTCATCAACCAGAAAACCTCGGTCGACCATGATGGCCATTCCAGGTCTCAAAAGGGAGAGAATTCCAGACTCACGCATGATCTGTTTGTCACTGATGGAACCAGCGTACAGTTGAGAAATAAATGTGACCGCCCCATGAGGAGCCACTCCAAGCAGCCCTTTGAGAGTACAGTGGGACTTGTATGCTGAGAACATTTCACTTTGGAGAAGAGGTGATGAAGGGCACTGGCACCTTAGCTCTGTGCAGTCCAGGATGACTGTAGTGTCTGCATAGTCCTTAAACTCAGCTGGCAGATGTGCCCTTATTTTCTCCTCTGGCATCCAGATCCTCACAGACCCTAGCACAGTGTACAGAAAGTTGCTCCATGTTGTAATGATCCGACTGACTGTGGACTGGTGGACTCCATACCGGTCAGCAAGATCACGCTGTTTTGAACCCAGTGCCAGGTAATTGAGAAACATGAACATCTCATCAATGGGCTGCAGGAAACGAGTCTGTTCAAAAGAAAAACAATTTGCGTTATGTTTCTCTCAACCTCTATTAGCCCTGATCTTTGTTAAAGGGATAGTTCACTTCAAAATGAAAATCATATACTCAGTGAATTTCTTTCTTTCTTCAAAATATCTTCCTTTGTGTTCAGCAGAAGAAAGAAATTCATACAGGTTTGAAACAACTTGAGGGTGAGTATATGATGACAGAATTTTAATTTTGAAGTGAACTATCCCTTTAAGTTTTATTGTATGGGCCATGTAAATAACTACTTACTACAGTGGAACTTGGCTCTGTAAAGGTGCCTCTCTGTGCTTGTGTCACACTGACCATATTTGGCAGTGATGGCTCTATTAAGGCCCAGAATCTCATCAGCAGGTCATAGGATGCAAATCTAAATAAATACAATTCAGATATAATCATTTAAATATTATATCAGTGTATACTATGATATTACTTGGAAGCATTTCAAATATACAACTCTGTTAGCCTTCCTCTCTCCCTCTCTCTCTCACACACACACACACACACACACACCCACACACACACACACAACTATATCTGTTGTTGCAAAAGTAACGTTACTACAGAACAATCTGATATCTTACCTTGTGAAAAAACGTATGTCCTTGTCTGAGGCAGCAAAACGATGAATTCCAAAGCGCTGATTCACTGTCAGCTTCTCGACGTGTTCCCTCAGCTTGAGAATCTCATCTCTGAGAGATATGTTGTCATCAAGGGCTAAATCAACAACTGCAGGATCTGAAGCCGAAGCGTAGTCGTGGTCCATAGGGATATCTGCTTTCTTGCCTGCGTCGCCGTCATCCTCCGTCATCGGAGGCGGACGCTCTCTCCTCTCCCACACCCCCGGTCGTGAAATGGGAAGGGTGAAATTGTTCCACTCAAACAGTGCTGGGACAGCTCCCTTGTTTAATAGCCGCCTCCCCGTCTCTGATAAGGGCTCACGAACGTCATCCTTGTTAAAATGTCGGCTACATACTCGGGTATGGGGAGTAACTGTGAATTTGTCCCTCCAAGCCATTTTCGCCTGATTTCCGCGTCAGATGGAAATGTATGAAAACTAAGTAAACTGTTGTACTTGCTCGAAGCTTGACACAGAGGCACACAGCAATGCTCGGCTGTACTATAGATGGTTCGCTGAAATTTGAACGTTTTCTTACTAGTCATATTGTAGTTGCTGCTATATCGCTTTGTAAACAATCGCCTCAGCGCGAGCGGAAATGGCTTAGCAGGCTGAGATTTTAGCGGAAGTACGTCATCACCTCCGTGTGCATATAGCCTATTCCCTCAGCCACTGGCCTTCCACTGTTCAGACTCAGGGCCATCTCCTCAGCATTTGTCAGAGGTGGGGGTGCAGGGCCGCCAAGCAGAGCCTCTGCCTTCTTTCTGTTTGCTGAAGACAAATCAAATGACAGTGAACAATGAACACAACATTAGATATGTATTGCTATGTAGATGTTTCATATGTCAAATATTGTCAACAAAGCCTACATCCATGACATGCTCAAATTTGACCTGATTGAATTATGTTTTATACTTCATTTTTAGCTGCTGCCATGTTCTTTTAATTCCTGCAGGATTGCATCTACATGAAAATGAAATCAGGGACATTGAATTAGATTAATGTAACAATTACTTTTTGGAAACACAATTTGCTAGTACTGCTTACTTTCTTTATCCCATATAAACCTATACCACATGATCAATACAAGGGTAGACAAAAGTTCACTTTTAAAAACACAATTGAATGTATTAATATTAAACTGACCAACGTTTGCAAGAGGGGAAGGTTAACAAAAAAGTCCTCTAAACATTACCGACGTTAAATGCATTTTTCCCCCGTTGGGTCTGTACACTATGCAGCATTTCATGCAATTACACCAGGAAAAACAATTTAAAAAGTACACCGAAATATTGCCATTTTTTATTTCACACCTTACGCTATTTAAAAAGTTGTTACAGCCAATATTTTATAACAATGATTTAAATGCAAACGTACGCATTAACTTGAGCAGCTATGTTTTCCCACGCTAACTGTCTCTGTTTTGCAGATGCAGTGGTGTTGCTTTTCTTCTGGAATATGTGCTCATATTCACTGTAACTCTGCAGCAGCACGTCAAGTTCAGCTAGCGAAAAATATGCAGACCTCTTTGTTTCCACGGTTGTCATGGTGACTCGTAATATCTGCGCTCCATTGATAATGGCTTCTTATAGTCGCGGTGCTCACGCTTAACTCCGAATCAGTCCACTCAGAGTTGATTAACCTAACTCCGATCAGCTGCTCTGAATATATATATATATATATATATATATATATATATATGTGTGTGTGTGTGTGTGTGTGCCATTTTTAATCTCTCGGATCAACTCAGAGTTCGAGTTTAACCTCCTTTCTGAAACAGGCCCCAGTTATCATCAGACAAGCTAGCTTGCGTCTAGCTATTCATTGCGGATAATGTCACCGTAACAACCCTTTCCATTGCACCTTAATATATTTAAGAAATCTAAGCATTCAAGTTTTAAGAACAGTAGGGCAGGTTCTTCAGAAATGTATCTTTTATGTGAAAAATCCATTCACCGCTACCTACCTCTTCCTTGCTCCCCTGGATGCATGTTTCCGCTCCCGCGCAGAACGTCAACAAGACTGTACCATCACATGGTTTAAATCAGGGGGGTATTCCAGGAAGCATGTTTAAACTAGCCTGACTTTTGTAGTATCAGGTGACACAAAGGGGTAGGAACCTTTGTATGGTTGATATGTGCTGGAGGGGAGTTAAATAAAAGGTGGAACCTGTGTGAAGCTACAAGCGTGTCTCGTGTGTTGGTGATATAAAATTATACAAACTCAGCCACTTGAACATGGTGTCAGAAGTGAACCCAGGAGAGGTTTGAACGGAGGAACTCAGAAGAAGATTAAAAAGTGTGGATTTTGCCGCTCGTAGTCGCCATCGAAGTCCGGGACGGCCGCCATGAGTCGATTTCAGGTGCCCCCACCTCAGCAGTTTTCCTTCAAGGCAGATGACTGGCCTAAGTGGATAAAGCGTTTTGAAAGGTTCCGGATTGCGTCTGGTTTGGAGACTCAAGCCGAGGAGAACCAAGTGAATGCGCTGATTTATTCCATGGGGGAGGAAGCCGAGGATATTCTGGTCTCGCTGCACCTGAGTCCAGAGGAGGCAGTCGACTTCCACACAGTCAAGACACGGCTGGACGCTCATTTTGTGGCTCGCAGAAATATAATTTTTGAAAGAGCCAAATTCAACCAACGACAGCAGGAGATGGAGGAGACGGTCGACAGCTTCCACACTGCGCTGCAATGCCTGGCAGAGCACTGCGGCTACGGCGCTCTTCACAGCGAGATGGTGAGAGACAGATTTGTTGTGGGTTTGAAAGACAAACGGTTATCGGAACAACTCCAGATGGATCCAGAGCTGACTTTAGAAAAAGCAGTTAATAGAGCGCGACAGAGTGAGCAGGTTAAAAGGCAGCAAGAGATGCTTCACAGTAACTTCAGAGCGGAGGTGCAGGTGGATGGCGTGCACGCGCGTCAACACGGCGGCGCGCGTCCGAAGGCGAGAGCGCCGCCACACCGCCAAAAAGTAAAGACACACGCACAGGACACAGTAATTCAGTGCACTAGATGTGGAGATTCAAGAGGACATAGCATGCAGCAATGTCCAGCACGTGAAGCAGTGTGCAATCAGTGCAGGAAAAAGGGACATTATGCACGAGTCTGCAGAACCAAACAGAGAAAAGACATGAAAATCGCTATGGTGACAGAGGACTCAGATGATGGACTTCGCTTTCTTAGGCTCAATGTCTGATAAAGACACAATAAGTCCATGGATCACAGCAGTAGATGTGAACAGCCATAGCACAGTGTTTAAAATTGACACTGGAGCTGATGTGACTGCCGTTTCAGAGATGCTGTACAAAGAAGGACAGTTTGGCAAGCTGGAGAAGCCAACGAAAGTCTTACGAGGACCAGGAGGTTCACGCTTACAAGTTCAAGGTATGTTCACAGCTAACCTTCACAAAAATAACAAAAACACAAAGGAGGACATCTATGTTGTGAAAGGTTTGAGTATGCCGCTCCTGAGTGGGGCAGCAGCTATTGCTCTACAGCTGGTTGCCAGACTAGAGAACATCATTCTGGACTCCACAGCGACTGTTAAAAGGGAGTTCCCTAGGCTTTTCAGTGGACTCGGAAAAATGGAGGGAGAGTACAACATTGTGCTGAAGCCGAACGCTCAGCCTTTTTCTCTGTCCACACCAAGACGCATATCTCTTCCCCTTATGCCAAAGGTTAAGGAGGAGCTGACCCGAATGGAGCAGCAGGGGGTCATCTCAAAAGTAGACCAGCCAACTGAGTGGTGTGCTCCCATGGTGGTGGTGCCAAAACGCACAGGCAGGGTGAGGATCTGCACAGACCTAACCGAACTGAATAAATCCGTGTTAAGAGAAAAACATCCTCTTCCTTCTGTTGAAAACACATTAGGGCAGCTGGCTGGAGCCAAAGTCTTTTCAAAGTTGGATGCTAATGCTGGATTCTGGCAGATTCCAATTTCTAAAGACTCTTCTCTGTTGACCACCTTTATAACTCCTTTTGGACGATACTGCTACAATCGTTTGTGTTTTGGGATCTCGTCTGCGCCCGAGCACTTCCAGAAACGAATGTCACGTATCCTGGAAGGTCTCGAAGGAGTTCTGTGTCAGATGGATGACGTTCTCATCTGGGGAACCACACAAGAAGAACATGATGAGAGACTGAGAAGAGCATTATCTCGTCTCCAAGAGGCAGGCTAGATTAAATTCTTGGGTCAGATTATTGAGGCATCAGGCGTCAGCCCAGACCCTGAAAAGGTTAAAGCCATCACGGGCATGCAGGAGCCTAACAATGTGAGCGAGGTGAGACGTTTTCTTGGAATGGCAAATCACCTTGGAAAGTTTTTGCTTCACCTGGCAGAAAAGACACGCCCTCTGAGAGACCTGCTGAGGAAGTCCAACATGTGGACCTGGGGTTCACAGCAGCAGATGGCCTTTGAGAGCATCAGAGCTGATCTGACAACACCCCCGGGACTCGCTCTGTATAACCCAAATGCTGAAACGCTGGTGTCTGCAGATTCTTCTTCCTATGGGATGGGCGCGGTTCTCCTCCAAAAACAAGAAAATGGAGGATGGAAACCAGTCGCGTATGCGTCCAGAGCTTTGAGCGAAACAGAGCAGCGCTACGCCCAAATTGAGAAGGAGGCGTTGGCCTTAACGTGGGCATGTGAGAGGTTTCAAGAGTTTCTCATCGGGAAAAGTTTTCACTTGGAAACGGATCACAAACCATTAGTCCCACTGCTGGGCTCAAAGAGATTGGATGAGCTGCCACCCCGCATACAACGCTTACGTATGAGACTGATGAGGTTTTCTTTTACCATCTCTCATGTAGCAGGCAAAAACATCGCGACGGCAGACGTTCTGTCAAGAGCTCCTGTTGGAGGGAATGATTCTGACATATCGGAGGAAGATATCAACCTGTATGTGGACGCGGTCATAAGCAGCCTACCAGCTACTGAGAGCAGGCTTCAGCAGATTAAGACCCATCAGGAGAATGACGTCATAGTTCAGCAACTCAAAAAGTGCTGCGTCGAAGGATGGCCAGATAAATTCTCAGCTGACAGATCCCTGCAGCCTTATTTGCAGTACTCAGGAGATCTCTCTGTTCACAGCGGTTTGCTACTTTACGGTAGCAGAATAGTGATCCCAGCATCACTGATGAAAGACATTCTTTCAAAGCTGCATGAAGGACATCTGGGAATAACAAAGTGCAGAGCAAGAGCCAAGCAGTCAGTTTGGTGGCTAGGTCTTAGTAAGGAGTTGACAGAAATGATAGAGAAATGTGATGTCTGTGCTCGTGAGAGAACAAACTTGAGGGAAACTTTGATTCCTACTGAGTTTCCTGCAAGACCATGGTCCACAGTGGGCGCAGATCTGTTTCAGTTTGGTTCGCAGCATTACTTGGTTGTGGTGGACTATCATTCCAGGTACTTTGAAGTGGCCAAGCTGACATCTACAACATCTGAAGGTGTTATTGAACATTTTAAATCTGTGTTCGCACGACACGGCATTCCGGATGAGGTGCGCACGGATAATGGACCACAATTTAGTTCTGAGCACTTCTGTAAGTTCGCGCGCTGCTGGAACTTCAAACACGTGACTTCAAGCCCGCATTTCCCACAGAGCAATGGTGAGGCGGAACGAGCTGTGAGGACAGTCAAGAATCTTCTCAAGAAGTCTGGGGATCCATATCTTGCTCTAATGGCTTATCGTTCTGCGCCTCTAGCGAATGGATACAGCCCTGCAGAACTTCTGATGGGTAGGAGGATAAGAACGACTGTTCCTATGATCACTTCTCAGCTTAATCCAGAAGGTGCGGATATAAAGCGGCTGAGAGAGATTGAGCAGAAGTACAGACAGAAGCTTCAGCAAGATTATAACCGCAGACACAGAGCACATGATTTGTCTCAGTTACAGCCTGGAGATCATGTGTGGGTTAAAGGTCTGCAGGAGAGGGGCACGGTTGTTTCGGCTGCAGATACTCCAAGGTCGTACGTCATAGATACACCAAAGGGGGTCCTGCGGAGGAACAGATACCATCTTTCACCAACCCCTGTGGCACCAGAAACACCAGTTCTCTCTTCCCCGGAAGATACAAGAGGAAGTGGGGCCCCTGAAGAACTCGAGTTGGAACAGGAGACTTCAGTGTCTGAGAGACGTTTTCCAGTAAGAGCCAGGGCGCCGCCTAGCGTACCTAAAGGACTATGTTTGTTCAAACAATAGGAACTGAGTGAGTTCTGGGGCAGAATAACCCCCACACTCAGATTGAGGATCTGAGTAGTCTATCTCATTCCTCATAGACAAATGTTTTTGGTTTTATGTTGAGATGAATGAAGTTGTTAATGGTTTCACTAGGATGTGCACTTCATGTTGGTAATTTGTATGAACACCTTACAGAGGAGCCGTGCGGTGTTACTGATGAGAAATCCTTTTGTTATGTTACCCTGACGTTCTTCATTTAAGAAAGGGGGATGTAGTATCAGGTGACACAAAGGGGTAGGAACCTTTGTATGGTTGATATGTGCTGGAGGGGAGTTAAATAAAAGGCGGAACCTGTGTGAAGCTACAAGCGTGTCTCGTGTGTTGGTGATATAAAATTATACAAACTCAGCCACTTGAACAACTTTCACCCTGAATTCTGGCTGAAATCCGCCTGAACTTGCTTACTCTGGGTATGTCGGTTCCAAAAGACCGGATATGAGTTGGCGTAATTACGTTCGATTTGGTAATCCTGGGTTAACGCTAGTGCACAGCAGGTACATAAAGACATTCTCAATGGATCACCGATTTCTGGAGTCACCATGGAAACGCGTGGAGAAAAAAAAAGAGCGCGATACATGAGATGGAAGTGAGACGGAGTCTGAGATTTTAATGACGGTGTATAAAGATTATACGTCCATCAAAAAAGTAACACAGCTGCATCATCAAAAAAAAAGAGTTTCTGCTTGGAGAAAAATAACAAAGTAAACGCACGAGTTTCTGATCTTGTTTCCATTTCTCTGGTAAACTTAAATGAATTACTTCTATTGGTAACAAATAATTTAGTTACATTTATTCAAACTCAATAATTGTTTATACAACTCAAATTTACGTGTTTATCTAACTAAATGTCACATTACTCCATTAATCCTTTTTCCATTTTAATTACTTATATTTCTTGAACTCTCATGTCTAAGTTTGAGCCGGCAGATGCTCATTTTTATAACAATAAAAAGGACGGAAAAAAATGCACAGAGTGCAAAAATTCATTAAAGAACTTTCCATCATTTTAGTTACAATGTCTACTCGTGGGGGTGCTATAAAAACTCATCATCCTCTCCTTCAATCTCACTCGTGGTGCTGAGACATAAGCACAGTAGGACAAAATAACTTGGCAAAACACAGTAAAACAGCTAAACAACTAAACATATTTAGTCAAAAACCTACACTTAAACTCAAATCCGTCCAAACAGGCAAAGGGAATGGTATCCCCACAATCCCTTGCGGTGCTGATCTAACAGCAGCACCAAAGTTACACCTACTTATTGAATAAATTTGAATGAAAGGAAAATAATTGTCTGAAAACTACGTGTTATTTTTAAGGTGACCATAACAAAAAAATATTTATCTTAACTGAAGCAAATAATTAAGTTAGATCAAAGTAAAAAAGTTTCTCTTTCCAACATCCATATGTGGTCCTATCACCCTCTCACTGTGAAAAAAGTATTATCTGAGCTTCTTCATCCACTAAATCATCTTTAAATGGAGACATCATGCTGCTTCACCTCTCTCAAAACAAACTAAGCTTCAACTAAACCTGCTCCAGACCAGATTATGTTCAGAGCATGAGTTGCCATGGCAACTTGACCTACCCTGAAAAGTGACGAGATGAAAGTGATGACGTCACCGAGCTGCGCTATACATATCACCGTGAATTTCCCGCACAAGTGAACGGACTGCAACTTTAATTCAGTCAACGTGGAGTTCGGCGCTTTTGGAGAAACTGTTTGCATGTGTTTATAGAAAGAAGTCAAGTCAAAGAGAAGCTTCTTAAAAACGCATTCAGTTTGTGCTTAAACTTTGCAACGTGAGTGATGGCTGATGAGGAGGAACAGACGAGGGGGGAGGATGCAGTGGAGCAGGGAAGATCACGGAAACTAACTGAAAAGGCTTTAGAGGAGAAGTTACAGAGATGTATTGCATTAAGAAGAAGAAAGTTAAGTGCACTGACAAGCAAAACTAAAGAGCTTGAAATTTTAATGAATGATGCAAAAAATGTCCAAAATGTACAAGATGCAATGGAAAATTATTTTCCATTTTTGGTCAGTGATTTTTGCAGTTGTAATACTGAAGTCACAAATCTTTTGGAGGAAGAGGAGATCACTTTTGACCAAGAGAGCTGGTTTGAGCCCAAAATGGCAAAAATTAGAGCATTTATGCGAACCACAAAAGCATGGCTAGCACCTGAGCAGGAGCTCAGGTTGCCAGCACTTAATGAAGAAGGTGTGGCGCACGGAGATTCTGTTATGGATAACTTGCAAGAAACTGTTAAGCCAAGTGACAGTATTTCACAAGCAGAAACTAGTTCTCGCAGTTCACGTGCAAGTCGGATAACAGCTTCATCCTGCGTTTCTTCTACACGAGCAAGACAGGAAGCAGAACATGCAGCGCTGCTAAAACGTGCGGCCACACTAAAGAGAAAGCAAGAGCTTGAGTTTGAAGCTGCGAGAATTAAAGCAGAAAAAGTCAAGTTGGAGCTGGATACGGCGCTGGCTGAAAGTCAAGCAAAGTTAAAGGTGTTAAGGGAATATGAAAGCTCAGAAGATGGTTGCAGTAGCCACACATCAAGGCAAAAAATTCCAACTAAAACTGTTAAGAAAGAGAAAATGAACAAGACGCTGGCGCAAGTTACTACAAACATGCACGTACAGTCGCCAGTGCAGCACCATCAAACCATGCCGGTGTTTCATCCTATGCCGAGCTACCAGCCAAACACTCAGAATGACAGAAAAGGTGATGACATCCTAGCAGTCATGCAAAAACAGAATGTTATTACTGAGCTGCTAGTAAAACAACAGCAACTATCTCAGCTACCAACCAAAGACATTCCAGTGTTCAGAGGTGATGCTCTGCAGTATAAATGTTTTATAAGAGCTTTTGAACATGCAATTGAGCAAAGAACGGACAATGAGCAAGATAAATTGTACTTTCTGGAACAGTTTACGGCTGGGGAACCCCAAGAGCTTGTTCGCAGCTGTGCTCACATGACACCTAGCAGAGGCTATCAAAAGGCAAAACAATTGCTTCAAAACCAATATGGGGATGAAATAAAGATAGCTAGTGCATTTATTGATAAAGCACTAAAATGGCCTCAAGTGAGATCCGATGATGCAAAGGCTTTAACTGCTTATGCAGTCTTTCTGATTGGATGTCTGAACACCATGAAAGACATTGAATATTTGGATGAGATGGACAATCCTACCAACCTGCGGACTGTGTTGTCTAAACAGCCATACAAAATGAGAGAGCGTTGGCAGGCTGAAGCTTTTAATATCAAAGAGCAAGATGGAAGGAGAGCAAGGTTTGCTGATCTGGTGAACTACATCGACCGTCAAGCCAAAATAGCTTCAGATCCTCTCTTTGGACATATACCAGACAGCCGTCCAAACACAAGCGGAAAGGGTGAAGAGAAAGAAAAGCAGTTTGCCAAGAAACAAATTTTTGCAACTAATGTTTCTTCAGAAAGTAAAAATGCTCCAGAGACACATGCTAAATCAACATCAATAAGCAAAAGTGTCAGTGCTTTTGAGAAGCCATGTTTGTACTGCCAGCAGTTACATACTCTTGCTGTGTGCAGTAAAATCAAAGGTCAAGTGTACAAAGATCGAATTGATTTTCTCAAATCAAAAGGCTTATGTTTTGGATGTTTAGTACCAGGTCATCTCAGCAAATTTTGCAAAAAGCGAGTTGAATGTAGAGAATGTGCTCTGAAACATCCTGAAATTTTGCATGTAAAAAGAGAGGAAGGCTCAGTTGCCCCTGAAAAGAAAGAAGATGGACATGGAACTGAGATATCTTGTGCACAAGTTTCCATCCATCAGCAGTCAAGGAGCCGCACTGGGGCCGGAAAAGAAGAATGTGTGCTGTCTGTAGTACCGGTGAAAGTTAAATCAAAGAGGAGTGACAAATATGTTAAAACTTATGCCTTTTTAGACCCGGGAAGCACAGCAACATTTTGCACAGAAGACCTGCAACAAAAACTTGGTGTAAGAGGAAAACCAACAAGAATACCTCTCAGCACCATGGGACAAGAAGAACCGGAAGAACCAAAGCTCATGAACAGTCTGGTGCTTACTGACCTGGAAGTGTGTGGGTGTGAAGACACAGAATTCATAGATTTGCCAAAGGTGTTTACACACAGAAACATACCTGTCCACGCTGGAAAAATACCTAAGCAATCAGACATTGAGAAGTGGTCTTATCTCAGAGACGTGAGCTTGCCAGAAATAGATGCAGATGTGGGCTTACTTATTGGAGCTAACTGTGCAAAGGCATTGGAGCCATGGCGCATAATTAACAGCCAAGAAGAAGGACCTTATGCTGTAAAAACAGCAATTGGTTGGGTGGTAAATTGACCCATAAGACAAGAATCACAGGACATCAAGAATGAACTACCTTATCATGCAGTAAACAGGATCTCAATGGTTGAAATTGAGAAGCTACTGGTTGAACAGTACAACTCAGATTTTCCTGAACAGAGGTATAATGAAAAAGAAGAGATGTCTCAAAACGACAAGCAGTTTATGGAATCTATGGAAAAAACAACAGTGTTTGAAAGTGGACATTACAGTATTGGACTGCCATTCAAAAACAAAAATGTCAAAATGCCGAACAACCGATGTGTAGCAGAGCAGCGTATAACCTGTTTACGAAAAACGTTACAGAGAAATCCTGAGTTCTTTGAGCACTACAAGAACTTCATGAACACCATTATTGAGAAGGGCTATGCCGTTGAAGTGCCAAATCACCAACTGAACCGTGACGACAGCAATGTGTTTTACATACCACACCACGGTGTTTATCATCCAAAGAAAAAGAAGCTCCTGGTGGTTTTTGACTGTACAGCCACCTATCAGGGGAAATCTTTGAATGCAGAGTTGCTACAAGGACCAGATATGACCAACACATTGGTTGGTGTCCTTTTCAGATTTCGTGAGGAGCCTGTAGCATTAATGGCTGACATCGAGTCAATGTTTTACCAAGTTAGAGTGCCAGAACATGATGCAGACTTCCTACGTTTCCTTTGGTGGCCTGATGGCAAAATAAACGAGCCCATGAAGGAGTTCAGAATGATGGTGCACCTCTTTGGAGCCACCTCTTCACCAAGTGTTGCCTCATATGCACTGAGAAGAACTGCTGAGGACCACAAAGATGTTGCACCTCAAGCAGCTGTGCAGACAGTTCTGTGCAATTTCTATGTGGATGATTGTCTGAAAAGTGTAGCTACTGAAGATGATGCAGTGGCCTTGGCTCAGGATCTTCACACATTGTGTGCCAGTGGGGGGTTCACGTTAACAAAGTGGATGAGCAACAGCAGGAAAGTATTGCTCTCAATCCCCGAACCTCATCGAGCAAGTGAAGTAAAAGACTTGGATTTGAGACATGACACTCTGCCAGTTGAAAGAACTCTCGGCATTCAGTGGGACAAAGAAACGGACAATTTCACCTACAAAATACAACTGCAAGACAAGCCAATGACTAGGAGAGGGATTTTATCTGATGATCCCCTGGGCTTCTTAGCTCCTGTCATTCTTCCAGCTAAGCTACTTCTGAAAGAGCTCTGTAAAGAACATCATGGGTGGGACATGAACATTGGTGAAAAACATGCTGCAGACTGGAAAAGATGGTTGGAAGATGTTACTCACCTTTCCAACTTTAGGGTAACAAGATGTTTGAAGCCTTTGGATTTTGGATCCATTGCTGCGGCACAGTTGCACCACTTTTCAGATGCGTCAGAGAATGCATATGGCACTGTGTCCTACTTGGTAGTAGAGAGCAATGAAGGAAAAAAGCACTGTGTGTTCCTTATGGGAAAATCAAGAGTAGCTCCACTCAAAGTAATCACAATCCCTCGACTTGAATTAACTGTAGCAGCTCTGGCAGTCAAAATGGACAAGATGCTACAACAAGAACTCAATATCCCGTTGCTGCAATCTATCTTTTGGACAGACAGCACTACTGTTCTTAGATATATTGACAGCGAAACTGCACGTTTTAAGACCTTTGTTGCTAACCGAGTTGGAATGATCCAAGAAGCAACCAAACCATCACAGTGGAAGTATGTTAGAACAGCAGAAAACCCTGCAGATCAAGCCACGAGAGGCCTGAAAGCTAAGAGTCTGGTGCAAGGGGGGACGTGGATCAGTGGGCCAAGTTTTTTGGTCAAGAGTGAAAGAGATTGGCCAGAACAGAAAGAAAGAAAGGATGAAAAACTCCTAAATGATCCAGAGGTCAAAAACAAATTAGCAGTCAACACCATCAGAGTTAAACAAGCTGAGGAACCATTGAATGCACTGATAAACTACCATTCAGATTGGCATAAACTGAAAAGGTCAGTGGCGTGGATCCTAAAGATAAAAGAAACACTTTTACACCTGAAAGAGGAAAGAAGAAGGTTATCGAGAACAATCAGTCAAACAGAAAAAGACCCTGAGAAGCAAAAAACCAAAGTGGAGCAACACCTAAGAAAGTACCAAAAAACAACTGGAAGGAAGACACTTACCTTGGAAGATTTGGTTGCTGCAGAATCGGAGATAATTCAGTTCAGCCAAAGACAGCATTTTGAAGAAGTAATCAAAGATTTGCAGAAGAGCAAACAACTCAGTTGCAGCAGTCAGCTATTCAAGCTGGATCCATTTCTTCAAGATGGCATATTAAGAGTTGGGGGAAGACTCACTAAATCAGCAATGCCAGAAGAGGAAAAACGTCCAGCAATTTTGTCAAAACACAGCAGAGTCTCTACATTGATTTTAAGAGACATTCATGAAAGAACAGGGCATTGTGGGCGTAATTATGTCTCAGCACAGCTGCGACACAAGTACTGGATTCCAAAGGCTAATTCTGCAATCCGCAAAATAATAAACAAATGTACAACATGCCGCAGAATCAGTGGAATGGTGGGGGAGCAGAAGATGGCAGACCTAACAGAAGATCGTATTCTGCCAGACAAACCTCCTTTTACAAACACTGGTGTTGACATCTTTGGTCCGTTTAATGTTAAGAGGGGCCGGGCTACAGTCAAAAGATATGGTGTACTCTTTACTTGTCTCACTCTTAGAGCGGTGCACATTGAAGTTGCAGACAGCCTTGACACGGACTCTTGCGTTAATGCAATTCGTTGGTTTGTGTGCAGAAGAGGCCAAGTTTCCATCATGAGGTCAGATGATGGCACAAACTTAGTGTCTGCTGAAAAGGAGCTCAGGGACTTATCCAACAGATGGACAATGACAAAATTGAACGAGCGTTGCAACCAAAAGAAATAAAGTGGATATTCAACAGCCCAGCTGCTTCCCACCAAGGTGGAGTGTGGGAAAGACAAATTAGGTCTGTATACTAAATAGAATACTACTGTACTAGAATACAGAATACTAAATTGTCTTATGAAGGAGCAGACAGTTAATGATGACTGCCTACACACAATTATGTGTGAAGCTGAAAGCATCATCAACGGTAGACCTCTCACCACTGTGTCAGCTGACGTGAATGATGTCGAGTCTTTGACACCAAACCACTTGCTGTAAACCACTTGCTTAAAATCCCAGCCCAGCATGCCCCCTGGAATATTTTCCAGAAATGACTTTTACGCAAGAAGAAGATGGAGACAAGTCCAGTATCTTGTGGATTTATTCTGGGCCAGATGGACTCGTGAATATCTTTCACAACAACAGGAACGCCAAAAATGGCTGAGACCAAGAAGAAATTTCATGGCTGGCGATGTTGTCCTCCTTGTGGACAGTTCTTCCCCACGCAACTCTTGGCTTATGGGGAAAGTGGTGGAAACAATGCCAGACTCCAGTGGGATGGTGAGAAGAGCACAGATAAAGACCAAGACCAGTCTGCTGGAAAGGCCTGTGAATAAAGTGTGTCTGCTGGAAGAAGCCGTATCTGAAGAATGAAGACAAAGGAAAGAAGATGTGTATAATGGATGTTTGAAGCATTTGGCTCTCTATATTTGAGTTTGTAATTGCTTAGTCATCCTGCTAACCAATTAGGGGCCGGATTATGTTGGAGCCAAATTCAGAGTTTTTGTTTAATAGTTATTTTTGGAGCCAAATTCATAGTTTATATTTAACAGTTATTGTTTAAGGCAAATGCACTGTTTCATTTAATAGTTAATTTAAATAATCATTGTTTGAAGAACACGTCTCACTCGCGTTTCAAATAACAGTTGCTGGACAGCGGTAGTACAAGAGAAAGACACGCAGAGAGAGTGCCACTACACTCCTTTTTCTGGAACCGAAAGCTGAGGTTATCAACTTCCTTAGCCTCAAACTTATGGGAGCTAGCATAACCTGCTTTCTGGAATACCCCCCAGGGGTGTTTGAGTGGTCCATTGCCGAAAATGCTCAAATACACAAACATTTAGGATAAACAAGTAGAAAAAAACATACATTTTTCATAAAATGTCAGGAACATTTCTCACGTTTTTTTTTTTTATTTCCTAAAGTACAGAAGCAGATGTAAACTTTAATTTCTGATGCAGTCTCATATCAAAATAAAAATAACTTTTGAGTTTTAAATTGCATTAACACTTAATTTAAACAGAATGAACGACAAATCAGAAAAGAACCTGGACTAATTGAGACCAGGGCCAAATTTGTAATAAAGCCAAGACTCATCCTGTAATAACAGAATCAGAAATACTTTATTGATCCCACACGTGGGAAATGTGTTTGTTACCGTAGCAGTAAAAGAAGAATAGTAGACATGCATTGACGACGCTGGAGTTTTTTTTTTTAAAAGACAAAAGTTTATTAAGAGAAAGCTGACACTTTTTAAGTTTTGAAATAACTCTTTACAGGTAGCTGAAACCTGTTTTTAAAAGCAGTGCATACAATTGTGTTTACGACACTATTTAAACAAACAAATGACAAAGCAATAAACTTTTTTGACAATTTAGGTATCATACATAAAACAACGGACAGTAACTATACAATCAACATTTCCTTCTAATAGCAATCACCATTACCAAACATAACATTAAAAAATAGAAAAAAAACAAATGAACGTAACACACACACAAAATAAAAAATAAAAAAAATATATATATATATATATAGAATATCCAAATAGTTGGGTTAGGGGTACTCATTAAATTTGTATTTCTGAGCAAAACTAAGCAATTTCCAGCCATTCTTCTTTTTCATATAATGAAGTGATTGAAAATAAAAACAGAGCTCTTTGCTCAATGTAATGAAAAGTGCTTTGGTCTTCAAATATTGATTTTTGTGAATATAAAACTTTCTTTGTGTGACAACACAAGGCAACACTTCACCGCCTCATTTTCTGAAGGAGGGATGCGTCCGTAGCGTCTCATGGGTGATCAGATTGGTGCAGCCCAAGTCAGCATCGATGGAGTTGGGGGGAAGAGGCCTCGGCCCCCTGAGTCGCAATAGTAGCCACCATTGAAGGAGTCTCATCCACTCCCTGGGGTAGGCTAACCACACTGGCTGGAGCCAACGTACCAATCACTGTACGTGGAGGAAGCTTCACTCTTGCAGAACCCACATTCACCACAGGGACATATACTGTCCCCTTCTGCACCCTTACCAGGGCTGGTGAGGCCAGAAGTCCAGCAGGGAGTTCTGACTCTGAAGGCTCAAATAAAGCAAATGTACCTGATCCCTGGTCAGACCAAGTGGCAGGGATCAATTTCAAGGTACCACCTGGGATCCAACAGGCCTTGGGACCACGAACTCTTGCATTGTGAAGGCGGACCGACTCCCCTTCAGTGCCCTGGGGGCACTGTTACAAGGCTGCCACCAACGCGTCTGGAATCTTAGTTACCTGAGGGGGACCAAAAAGGGCATCGCCAAGCTCCAAATAACCGATGTAGGGGATGGTTAATCCGTTGGCTGCCCTTAACTGCAACCAACGGCAGTCATGAAGATGTTTCAGAGCATGCGGCTCAAGCTGCTCCCGGAGGAAGCTTTCTGTGATGGTGGAAACCATGGAGCCTGTGTCCACTAGACAGGAAACAACATGTCCCCCCATGGTCACCTCCAAATGTGGGCAATTGGCCATCAATTTGTTCACCTCCAAGCCAACCACTAACCCCCCCCCCCCCGAGCTTTGGCTCTGCAGCTCGGCAGGCACTAGTTTTCCGATGGAAATTGGGTCTTTGTCTGCCCCTCTGGTCCCTGAGCCAGTAAGGTTGTCTGTGATGATGAAATGACACGTACGTCATCACAGTCCCTAGCAAAATGGCCTGGCTGTTGACACCGCCTGCAGGTTATGCGGCACTGAGGGGGACAGCTGGGTGGTGCCAAACCTTGAATGGCTAACAGGCTTTTGGTCAGCTGGTTTATTTGTTGGTGCTGTTGTTTGAGCATTTCCCTGATTTCACTCAATTCTGATGACTGCCGGGAGTTTTGTACCATGCCAGAACTACGTCCAACCCCAGACTGAAACCCAAGAAGGGAAGAAACCGACTGACTCCGGCACTTGCCACCCCCGGAGGAGCCCTCACGCTCCCACTGGATAGCCTCTCCCCTGACCTCGAGCAATGTGGCCGTGGGCTGTCTGCGCACAAACTGTTTTAACTCCCGGATCAGAAACATTTTCTCCAAACTGATCACGAAGCACAATTTCAGCATTCGGAAAAAACCATTTGGTGCCCTCTCCTTAACAGCAGCCATAAGGCCCATCAGGGCTAAAGAGAACTAGAGTCTCTCCGTCTTGTTGCAGACGGGAGAAAAATGCCTCCTGTAGGGCAACATAAGACTCTGTACATCCATACAGCTCCTGTAGTGTGGCAATAATTTTAGCAGGGTCATCATGATCAGCACTAGGGCGAAAGCTGATTTCTTGGCAGGCCTCTCCCTCCAGATGATCAAACAAAAAGCACAAACAAAAAGACTCAACCAGGTGGGGACGTGGTCCTGACTAAAAAAATAGTTTTGATATAAATAATTAAAAACAGAGTAAAACCAGATTAAGAAAAATAAAAACATAAAGGGCCTCATATAAATAATTAAAAACAGAGTATAACAACCAACATTAAGGGCCTCAAACCCACCTGTTAATAGCGCTGAACAAAACAAAAATACCCCGGAACATGCAGGAGTATATGGTGCAAGCAAGCAAACACAGCAAACCAGTGAAGTCCCAAAGTTTGTGTACCAGAGTCCTTTTTTACAGGTGGCCAGGAAGCGGTAGGTGCGCACATGTCGCTACGGGCCTCCAACTCCCAGGAGCACCTGCACAGTCACGTGGTTGGCCGCAGGAGAGGTGGGGGGGGGGAGCAGACACCGCCGTCAGCGACTCACTCGTCGGAATTGGAATCTGGTATGAATGCAATATTGCCTTTTGTTGACAAGGCTGTAAAATGAAAACTCCTAGTTTCCACAGAGTCATTTCACTTCTCACTGATAGATACCCACCTGGTGACATCACAAAACAACTTTCAGCTGGATCTGATGTGGAATTTCAAAATAAAACACAATTGAAATCTGGTATAAATGCGTTATCGACATATGTTGACAGGGTTTTATTTTGAAATTCCACATCAGATCCCTCTGACACTTATTTTGTGACATCACATGGTGGGACACTATACGTGAGAAGTGAAATGACTCTGTGGAAACTAGGAGTTTTCATTTTACAGCCTTGTCAACATATGGCAATGTTGCATTCATACCTGATTTCAATTGAGTTTTATTTTGAAATTCCACATCAGATCCAGCTGAAACTTTTATGATGACCTCACCAGGTGGGTATCCATCAGTGAGAAGTGAAATGAGTCTGTGGAAACTAGGAGTTTTCATTTTACAGCCCTGTCAACACATGTCGAAAACGCATTTATACCAGATTTCAATTGTGTTTTATTTTGAAATTCCACATCAGTTCCAGCTGAAACTTATTTTGTGACATCACCAGGTGGGTATCTATCAGTGAGAAGTGAAATGACTCTGTGGAAACTAGGAGTTTTCATTTTACAGCCCTGTCAACATATGTCGATAACGCATTTATATGAGGTTCCGTTTGTGCCAAAATTATAAAAATGTGTTTTTGCGTCCACTGTTATGTCTTTGGTCCATTGCAGTGTTTTTCAACCTTTTTTGAGCCGCGGCACACTTAAACCTTGACAAAAATATCGCGGCACACCAGCATTAAAAAAATAAAAAACGGGAGAAACTCAGTCTGTTTTGAACAGTTCCTCCACAATCTCACATTCTTTTTGTATAATTGTGGCAGAAAAAGCTGGAAGCTGCAGCTGTTTTTTTTCGCCAAAAGATGTAATAAAAGTTAAGTTAAAAGATTTAAAAACTGTTTGATTTGTGTTCGTTGTGGTTTCAAGCCGTTAAGAGAGGAGACGAGTTGGGTTACTTTTAACCCAATGCATCATGGGAGATGCAGTTCAATAATCCGCCGAATGCAGAACGACCCGGTCTCTGAGCTTTATTGTTTTGATCACTTGTTCCACGGTCTAATACCGGATTCTGTGGAAAGCTACACCGCTAAAGACGAGCTTTAGCTGGTATTTTATTTGAAACTGAGCGACTTTATCAGCAGAATGCACAACAAGGAAGTGAAGACTTTAACCACTTCTGATTGGTCAGACTGATGACACGTGATTAAGAATCCAAGAATGATTGGTGGAGACAGTTAAAGGGGCGTGACTTTTGCTAAAACGGAGATTAAGCTGCAGCTAAATCGGTACCGTCATTTTTATCAAAATGTCTTTAATAGAATCAAATAAACACAAAGAAAAAAGTATTTTATGATCTGTCATATTCCTTATTTCTTAGTGTTTTTTAGGGCTTGTTTGGATGAACAAAGAGGTGAAATCCTGGAGATCATAAATGTTTCAGTTGAGGGCAATTTCCCACGGCACACTTGACCATCTCCCACGGCACACTTGTTGAAAAACACTGGTCCATTATCTATGTCTATAAAATGTGTTTTTGCGTCCACTGTTATGTCTCTGGTCCATTGTCTATGTCTATTAAACGAGTTCATTGAACATTGGTTCATATCTATTAAACTACTATGCAATATCTTCTGCATGCATAGATAAACTACTATGCAATATCTTCTGCATGCCCACGCTTCTTTGATTATTACTTTGTATTTGCTTTGTGATGTTTACGCTTTATTGTATTCATTATTGTGGTTTGCCGTGTCGTCTCACTACGGCGTCAGGAGAGTCCTTAGCAATTGTTGCTGGTGTCGTTAGCTACGTCGTTACCCGCGTCGCCAGGAAAGTCCTTAGCAACTGTTGTTGCTAGTGTCGCTAACAACGTCGTTACCCGTGTCGTCAGGAGAGTCCTTAGCAACTGTGGTTGCTAGTGTCGTTAGCTACGTCGCTACCCGTGTCGTCAGGAAAGTCCTTAGCAACTGTTGTTGCTAGTGTCCTTAACTACGTTGTTACCCGCGTCGTCAGGAAAGTCATTAGCAACTGTTGTTGCTAGTGTCATTAACTACGTCGTTACCCGTGTCGTCAGGAAAGTCCTTAGCAGCTGTTGTTGTTAGTGTCGTTAACTACGTCGGTACCCGCGTCGTCAGGAAAGTCCTTAGCAACTGTTGTTGCTAGTGTCGTTAACTACGTCGTTACCCGTGTCGTCAGGAAAGTCCTTAGCAACTGTTGTTGCTAATGTCGTTAACTACGTTGTTACCCGTGTCGTCAGGAAAGTCCTTAGCAACTGTTGTTGCTAGTGTCGTTAACTACGTTGTTACCCGTGTCGTCAGGAGAGTCCTTAGCAACTGTTGTTGCTAGTGTCGTTAACTACGTCGTTACCCGTGTCGTCAGGAAAGTCCTTAGCAACTGTTGTTGCTAGTGTCGTTAACTACGTCGTTACTCGTGTCGTCAGGAAAGTCCTTAGCAACTGTTGTTGCTAGTGTCGTTAACTACGTCGTTACCCGTGTTGTCAGGAAAGTCCTTAGCAACTGTTGTTGCTAGTGTCGTTAACTACGTCGTTACCCGTGTCGTCAGGAAAGTCCTTAGCAACTGTTGTTGCTAGTGTCGTTAGCTACGTCGTTACCCGTGTTGTCAGGAAAGTCCTTAGCAACTGTTGTTGCTAGTGTCGTTAGCTACGTCGTTACCCGTGTCGTCAGGAAAGTCCTTAGCAACTGTTGTTGCTAGTGTCCTTAACTACGTTGTTACCCGCGTCGTCAGGAAAGTCCTTAGCAACTGTTGTTGTTAGTGTCATTAACTACGTCGTTACCCGTGTCGTCAGGAAAGTCCTTAGCAACTGTTGTTGCTAGTGTCGTTAACTACGTCGGTACCCGCGTCGTCAGGAAAGTCCTTAGCAACTGTTGTTGCTAGTGTCGTTAACTACGTCGTTACCCGTGTCGTCAGGAAAGTCCTTAGCAACTGTTGTTGCTAATGTCGTTAACTACGTTGTTACCCGTGTCGTCAGGAAAGTCCTTAGCAACTGTTGTTGCTAGTGTCGTTAACTACGTTGTTACCCGTGTCGTCAGGAAAGTCCTTAGCAACTGTTGTTGCTAGTGTCGTTAACTACGTCGTTACCCGTGTCGTCAGGAAAGTCCTTAGCAACTGTTGTTGCTAGTGTCGTTAACTACGTCGTTACTCGTGTCGTCAGGAAAGTCCTTAGCAACTGTTGTTGCTAGTGTCGTTAACTACGTCGTTACCCGTGTCGTCAGGAAAGTCCTTAGCAACTGTTGTTGCTAGTGTCGTTAACTACGTTGTTACCCGTGTCGTCAGGAAAGTCCTTAGCAACTGTTGTTGCTAGTGTCGTTAACTACGTCATTACCCGTGTCGTCAGGAAAGTCCTTAGCAACTGTTGTTGCTAGTGTCGTTAACTACGTCGTTACCCGTGTCGTCAGGAAAGTCCTTAGTAAGCGTAGCCAGTGTCGTTAGCTAAGTCCTCTCCCCATGTCGTGTCGTTAGATCTTGCCATATTTCAAAATTTGCCAAAGTTGTCAGAAACGTCCTTTTTGCGGCCGGTAAATTGTTTCCTGTACTATCACGGAACGAAACACTTAAAAAAAAAAAAACTTTATTGAGATTCCTGCAAACACGCATTGCAAGTAAGCGGGGGGGGCGGGGGGGGCAACGCTTTCACGTTGTACAATAGTTTGAAGTTATTTAGAGAATGGCGTCAATGTGGAATAAGTCTGGAAACGAAACTATTAGTCTTTTTAAAAAAAATAACTGATCTTTATCAAATATGTTGCTACAAATCTGATGGATAAACGAGGAGCAGACGGGCTAAAAAGAGCATTATACTGGTCCCGAGAGCGCCATCTCATGGTCAAATAAATACATAACAGATTAGAAGAACAGCTCAAAACCCAAAGTTTTCGACTGTTATTTAATTAGTGACTCGACCCACTAAAATTTGAGAAGGTAACTCATCGAAAACATTTTGTAAGGCCTTTGAACACTCAAAAAGAATAGATAAATACCATTGTATTCATTAAACAATAACACTTTCATTAACAGCATACTCCTAAACTTGTATGACACTCAACAAAGCTCCTTCTGGATCTTCATGGCACGCATTGCCATTTATTCTTCAAATGCAACAGAAGAATCTCTGTGGGCACAGATGGACCAAAAAGATTGTTTCAGTTTCCATTTATTTTTTCAAACACAAATGAAAAATCAACACAGTGGTTTAAAAAAGACACAAAACAATACAGTGTGCTTGAAAAGGAGTGGGTTAAAGAGAAAATTGATTGATGGGGTGTTGCAACATCCCAGGAAAGTATGACCATGGCTGGAGTCATTGACACCTTAAAAATATTTTTATGTTAAATTAGAAATAATTTACAATCCCCTCCCATCTTTAACTGTATGTGTCAAAATGTTGTCTGACAATTTGTAAAGTCTGAAGAAGAATATCTACTCCAAAGCAAGTGCTGTTGCCTAATGGAACAATTCTCCCTTGGAGGTACTGCTGAACAAGGTCTTTTAAAAGGTGTGGTGCCTCTGGAACATTAACAGTCCCATCATTGTCTGTAGGTGTTGGTCCTTTCCAGTCAACACCATAATCTTCTATTGTCGCCTGTATAAGAGTAGCATGTGTTAATTAATAAAAACTTGTAACAAAAAAAATCCAAGTATATTGATGATCAAACTCATTGAAACAATGTGCAATAATAGCAACTAACTTAGTTACTTACAGGTTCAGAGATTGTAGTACTGCTTTGCAACTGGCCTTCAATCCACAGTTGTTGAGGTGATCTGCCTTGTTCAGTGGAAAGGGAGTGGCGATCCCAAGCTTGTTTAAAAAGCATCAAATGTCTGTTGATGCGTGGAAGCATCACATAATGCAGGCAGATCATGTCGAGCACATTGTTGGGGTTTAAAGCATTATTATGAACCAAGTGTTGGAGAGCTTGATAGTAGTTCACAGTAACAGCACGCCAAACATCTCTCCATAACCTCTCAATACGCTGATTGTGGACACTTCGGCCTGTAATGAAAGGTCTTCTCTCTGTGTAAAGAAAATAAAAATTTCAGTGCAAAAATACAACAATTTTTTGTTAAGGCATTTTTGCCTGGCTTTATTTATACATCAAAATGAGGGAAAAAGATTTTTTTATGAAAGTCTATAGGGAAGTTTCTGTTATTTGCAAAGCTCTGTTCAGGGTGGGTTGCTATTAATGTGGAAATTATAGTTTTGTAAAATAAAGTCAGAACAGAAATCAATCAATGTTCAATGTTAGACTATGTTAGGGTTATGTAATTATCATTTGCTTACACGCTATTATTACCATGATATGTTTGTGCAGAAGTCTAGCAAAAGTTCTCCTGTGTGGTTCTTCTCTTTCTTAAGGAAAAAGTCAGAACCCTGACAGACTACATCAAGGCATTCATTTTCATCCCATTGTCTTTAAGTTACTTTCAAAAAACTGAAAACTGAAATTTTGTTCCTAAATCTGCATGTATACTGAATGTCAAATGCAAGCATCCATAAAAGTCTTATCAGTCACATCTGGGATCTTTGTGCAATAATAATTTTAACAAAAAATGAATAAAATACCTGGTCCACGTAGCGGATGCTCAAGCATAAAGCGAGCCACCTCAACATTTTCACCCCCTTTATCACTGCGGACACGTGTTGGAACTCCAAACTGCTGAATGGCTTCAAGAAAGGCTGAAAGAACGGTGGATGCTCTATTGTTGTCAGCAGCCTGGAGGTACACAATTTTTCTGCTGTAACCATCGATTCCCCCATGAATGACGATCCTCCATCTGCACAGCAAAAGTAGAAAACTACTATTAAAGTAGTGTTCCAAAATTGTACAAAAATAAAATATGCACAGAATGTGTACCGTATCAATTTATGATTCCCATCAATGTGCCAGAGAGCCATGGGTGCTGGTACTGAGTAGACTCTTCTTGGAATAATATTAATGCTTAGACCACGAAAAAAGGTTCCAACTGGATCCACAAGTCTTAGTGTTTCTATTATCCGAGATCTCTGAGTTTTCTAAAAGGACAAAAAACACAGAATCAATATCAGTACTTGTACAGTTGGCATTGCAAATGAAAAATTATTAATATTTTTGGTTACACATACCGTAATCCAATGCTGTTGAGATATCCAGAGACAGTTTTAATCCCAGAATTGGGAAACTGGCCAATGAAATGGCTGATTACCTACCGGATCTGGTAGGTCACTATAAGACATTCTGACAGATAAACCATATTCTGACATTCTTCTGCGTATGGTCCTGTAACTGACACAAAAAAGGCGTGCAATTTCCCTTACTTTAAAATGAAAATCAAGAAGGTACTGCAATTGTTCACTAGAAATTTCCCAAGAGGGGCGTCCTCTGTTTCCAGTCATCAGCAAGGAAGGCCTGAATCCCAAAGAAAGTTCATTATGCGCGTTTAGTAATTGCAGCACTATTTGTAAATTTGCCATGATGTTGTCCACATCTTGTAAAAGTCCCCTGTCTGCACATATTAGAAGTATTCGATGGAATTCTTCATAGCGAGAATAAAGGAAATCCAAATCCATTACAGAGCCTTGGGCTTCCAGTTGGTCACAAAGCTGCTGGGACTCTTTAAAGATGAATTCCAGTAGCTCACCAACTAGCTTTCAGACACTCACAACCGCAACCTATCATTACAACAGTGCAATAAAAATCTAGAGGACCTGGTTACAGGCAACAGCATGTTGCCTTAGGATGGAATTTAAACACTGGAGCTAAAGCTTCAGTGTAACAGTTTTACAAATCTGAACACTTTCGTCTATATATTTTTTTAAAAAGCAATCAAACAATTTGCATTTTTTGCCACGTTTTAAGCGCATGTTACATGCTGAACCAGTCATTCACATTAAAGTATTTATTAAATGAGCCACAATTCTGAAATCTTGAAGAATTTCCGTTTCCGGCTAATGATGTGCGAGCGCTACCTTGTCAATCCCACCGCCATCGCTACGCCTCCGCAAATGGATCATGACCGGCGGCTTTTTCCACCGCCTTTTCTACGACTGCTCCAGATTTATAACGATCTGAATCAAGAAATCCTTTAAAATCATAATGAAAAATAAAAAAAATACGCAAAACATATTAATTTATGAAAAAAAACTGAAGTGCCCCGTGGCCGCAATAATGACGGCAACGAACGTCGTGTAGTATTGTTGAAATTAACCATGTTCCAATTAACTACATGGTGGGGAATGGATTAAAAACAACCAAGCAAAACCTTTGAATTCAGTATGATGCTGCACGGCTGGTAACCCTATAGTTGACAGATAGAGATACTCACTGCTAGTTTACTCGTAGCAATCAACAAATGGGGGGGGGGGGTCGATCAGAGCTCAAGACAAACAAAGGCTGATATAAAAATGAGACTTACCGGTCCATGAAGGATATTTTACACCAAACGCTGACGTCTTTTGTCAGGTCAGGTGCAACCCAAACAAGCCGTGAAACAATTAAAGTTGCGGGAAAATAACAGACGAGTCTGAAGCCCTTAGTTTTCAGCGTTTCTTACCGACTATCGCCCCCTGGTGTTTCGGTGTAATATTGTTGTCTTGGGAAGTTGGCCGTTCCATTAGCACATCATGTCGATTAAACATAAAAAAATACGATTTCAGTTCTGATGGACAATCTTTTCAAAAACACAAAAAATGATAAAATTCACGTCGGCCACATGAGCAGCCAAGATGCAAACATTGCTCAGTCAGAGCATGAGGTTTCATGTGTCATTTTTGTAACTAATTAATAAATAGGAAGTACAAATACTTAATCAAATAGATAGCTATTGTGTTAAGAAAAAATATCTGATCACCACCCAAAATAAATACATAAATAAATACAATGAAATAAAAAGATAGGGAGAGGTAAGGTCTGTTGGTTGACAAATTTCGGTTTGACAAAGATATTTGGAACTGTTGTTTAATTGGTCAAACCAATGTCACTCACATTTGAAAGCTTCGCCCACATCTAACTGAGCTATAAATAAAAGTGCGGCAAACACGTTAATTCTCTTTCAGCCTGCTGCAAGAGTCATCGCTTCTTCGGATTGTCGAACACGCATTTTGGAAAACGACGTAGAGACTATTATTGGGATGGAAAACCAATACCACACCAATCCTTTGTAAGTTATTTGAATGTAATAGTGTACATGCATGTATGTATTATATTTCAAATGTTAACTTTATCTTAACAAGCTCACAGTAGTTTTGCGGTTTCAAGCTAGGTCAGTGACTGTTATTACACAAAAACAATTTTTTTAGCTAGACAGTTTATGCAGGCATTACAATGTTATTTTTTCCCCTCGCATGCTTACAAATGTATATGTAGGCGCACAGTGTTAAGCAACTGCCTTGGAAAGCACCCACTTAGTAGTGCCCGCAGTGTACCCGTGGCGCACTTATTTTTAATTTTTTTTTTTTTATTTTTATTTTTTTACAATTTTAACTATAGCTTCTGCTGTTAAGAGCTTACAGTGTTGCGAGATTGGACGGTTTTCCAGCCAAATTGGCGGTTTCGGTTCGAAATTTGCGTGTAAAAATGGCTTTGGCTGGATGGGAAATATTTTGGCGGGCTTTGGCCGTTTTTCATTTTTTATTCAATAGTAGCGAACTTTTTGTTGCTAGTGATGCAAGTTAAAGCCTAATCAATACAATCATTTTACGACAGCTAGTTTATGAATAAAAATGTTGATTCCTTAACCCTTAAGTTGTGCTATCCCAGGCACTTTAACATTGGGAGTTGGGTCATCTAGACCCACTAGACAGTGCTCTGAACCTTTTTTCTTCAATGATTTGTGATCTTCACTGGTGTCCATTGATTACATGAAATCCTCTCCACCTTTATCCACCTTTGTCATGGTAGGGAGAACACGTATATGGAAAGGGGGGGGGGGGTACGTATGATAGCACAGGGGTTAAACCCAATCACACCAATCACTGCTTACTGATTTTGTCTGGCTACATGGCAACTTGTGTTTGTCCAAAAAAGGGCGACTTAATTAGGTTGGAGAAGGTAGTTTTTCTGGTCCAGTTCAGCTTCAGTTCTCAGATATAATTAGTCATTTGAATCCAAAGTATTTACATCAGTTAAGACTGATGTATAGATTCAAATCCTGTTTTATAACTGTTCTTAGAGTCCAGCATTTCATAGTTCCGACAATGTTAAAATATTTTAAGTTCACTGCAAACGGCAAATAACTGAATTAAGTGCGTGCATGATTTTCAAACTCATCCTCAGGTCCGATGACATGAGAATGCTCCTTGAGCAAATGAGGAGGAGCACAGCCCTCATTGCCCAAAGCCTGGAAAATGCCGGGTCTCCTGTGTCTGATGGTGCCAGCAATTACTCTAGCCCGAGTGTTTCTGCTGAGTCAAGTGGATCTGTGGTAGCTGCAAGGTGCTCTCTCAGTGGTGACACTGTTTTTCAATGAAACATTTTTTCATGACTGAAAGTATCTATTGGAAAAAGATTTAATGTGTTTACTTTTTCTTCCTCCATAACATCCAGATACACCATGTCTGCACCAGTACCACAAATGCATTGCACCCCAATGATGACATCTCAGCTTTTGCACACCCCAAGTCTACCTTCTTCCTCCAGGGAAGACAATGTCCAAAGAGACCTGGCTGGACTATTTCGACCCTACAATACTCTGAGTTGCAGTGGGAGAGGTCCTGCACAAAGGAGAAAAAAAGAAACGCCATGGTCACACTTTTTTTGTTGTCTGCCAGAACCTGACACAGTGTCTGTCCCTACCAAGGAGGAGGCCATTTTTTATGAGGAATGCGGAATTGGGAAGAAGCTAGTTACATTCACCAGAAATACAGGAGATCACAGTTTCCTGTCACAGCATCTTTACTCCGCATTTCCCCCTTTGACAGAGGCTGGAGGGTTTTCTCTGGCCAAAAGTGACAGGAGGAAGCAGTTAACTCTGCTTTCTATTCCAGCAAGTGGATATTCATTGGAATACCTTCGATGTAGAGTGGAAATAAAAAGGGCTCCACTCTACATTATTCCCCTCCAAAGAGCATTGACATTACAGCCACCACACATCGAGGTAAAAGTATTGCCCACAAATTTGCTGTAATTCACCAGTGTAATTTACATAAAATATAATTTTGTTTTATATGTTTGCAGACCACTGCAGTGATGGAGAGGTGCCTATCATGCCAGGTGAATGTACCACTGTGAGCTCGCACAACACATAAAAACATGGTAAGGAAAAAAATCATTACAAATATTTATCAATTATTATAAAGGAAATGCCAAACTGAAGTAACAGTATAAATACTTAATTTTTTTAATGCAACTTCAAAGTGCCCAAACACAGGAAAGAGCTGAAGAAGCACAGGTGTTGTCAGATGAAAGGTAGTAAATTAATATTGATTTTTGCACATGTTTTAAATTGATTTAGCAATGATGGAATATTTTTTTATGTTTTTAATTATAGAACAGACAATGAAGATGAAAATGCTGACCTTGCTGCTGCAATATTCGAGTCACTCCAGGCAGATGTAGCAGTCCAAATTGAAGAGTAAGTTAACATTTACTGCTTTAAACAGTGTTTGTATGGTCATGAATAACCTAGATCCTTGAAAAGTTTGTGGAAAAAAGTAAATCTTCAGCAAAGTTTGGGAAAAGTCATGAAAATTTACTTTTTTTTGGCAGGCCGCCTATTATTCTTGATGTTGAGCAAGGTGAACAAGAGTAAGTGACACTTTAATTTCATTTTATTTCCTGCCTTCTTTCATTTCTTCAACATTAAATATGCTAAAAGTGTAGTATGAATTTAGAAGACATTGTCTTCTAAATTACAAACTGTGGGCTAACAAAGATGGTTTATTTTTGACAGACAAGATTTGGCGTCCATTTTGAAGGACCTCCAAAGCCAGGTCGGTGAGGGATCTGCCCCCCCCCTCATAACTGCATCCATGTGACAAGAGATTCAGTTTTGGAGAGCGCCTTCAGGGCACTCAGAAGACAGCGCTTTAATTCTCGTCATCGGATTGATATCGTTTTTATCGACCATGCAGGACAATCTGAGGGTGCTGTTGATGACGGAGGGCCGACAAGAGAATTTTTCAGGCTGTAAGTTGTTGCCGTTAAAGACAGCATGTTCTTTAGTGGGAGCGAAGATGGCAAAAACTTATCACTGGTATCTCGGGGTGGGTAAACTGTAATGCCATTGATGATGCTAAAGGAAGTCTTTTTAGTATCTTGAGTCAAGGGCCATTTTGTTGTGCTGTCTAAATCTACAATTCCAAAATTGAACACCCTTCTAATTTTACAGAACTCTTTGTGAAAAACCAGTTTGTATTTATTCTCTCTACATCGGCAAATATAGATCACAATTTTTGAGAAAAAAAATGTGTTCCAGTGGAATGTTTTAATAAACCATCAACATTTTCCATCATCAGAAAACAGTGGATTCATAAATAGTCACTAAACGCTCGTTAATAAGATTTTTTAATGCAGCCATTAGCTGGATGAAGTCATTTCTGCAGGTTGAATCAGTGAAAGCTCACTACCATGACGCTTTGAACATTTCAATTCATACAATTTATTTAACTTATTTTTCTTTCAGCTCTGGCTTCTGGGGAATATAGATTAGTGGGGAAAATGATCGCTCTTGCCCTCATTCATGGAGGCACAAAGCCATCATTTTTCTCAGAAAGATTATACAACGAAATATCTGGGCAAGACACATCAGATGTGACCTTGGAGGAAGTGGATGACTGGGACGTGAAAGGGAAACTTCAAAGGGTATTTTCTGTAAAGTTTTACCACCTTAATGGTGTTTAATGTTTAATGTGTAAGGCAGCATATGCATGCACTTCCTGACTCACATCAGTGTAAATATGCCATTTTCCATCAATCAGATGTACTGCCCACAAGATGTTGAAGTTGTGATTACCATATGTACATTGAAAAAGAAAAATCCTCAGGAAACAGAATTTTCTCAAATTTAGAACACAGGTCTGGGTTGCTTTGTATGCTCATGAAAGGGATAAAATAAGAATTTGCCCCTTACTTGCTGTCGTAGATAAAAAAAAAAGTTCATTACATGAACTATGCTTTTTTGTAGATAATGGACGCAACATCCTTGGAGGAGGCACAGGATGCTGTGGCAGATTCCTGCGGGTTCCTGTCTTTGCTGGGTTGTGCATTGTTTTTAGCAAACTTTGAGCAAAGACTCACCCTTGTGAAGGAGGCAGCCAGAGCTTTTGTTGTGGGGCGCATACAAGGTGCTACAACACAGTAAGTATATAGGATTTCTTCGCAACCAATTATTCCAGCTGTTTGTGTATTCTAAAACTTATTGACCAAAATTTTAATTCAAGCATGAATATTTTACAGGCTCGTTGAAGGCTTGGAAACCCTGGGTGTTGCGGAAGCAATGCGAAGGAATCTTGGGACTCTGAAAGCTTTGTTTGTTGGGGGCCAAAAACAGGTTCAGCTGGAAGAGCTCCTGGAGCTCTTCGATGTGTCTTTTTCTGCTCCAGGAAGCAACAGGAGGCAGTTGGAAAACACTGCTTTCATGTTTTGGAAGGACTGGCTGCTGGAGGTGGACGGTAATGTGATTTATTTAAAATGATCAAAATCTTTTAAAATTGTCAGCCTTTTGAATAGAGTTTTTAATTGCCTGCAAAGCAAATACACATTACATTTGTGTTTTTCATTTCAGAGGGAACCAGGCCGGTGACTCTAGGGCAGATTCTTGTATTTGCTTCAGGGACAGACACCATTCCGCCACTGGGATTTCCCAGTCGCCCAAAACTGGGTTTCATACACTGGGAAGGGGTTCCAAGAATTTTTCCTGAGGCAAACACCTGTGATGTAACCTTACGTCTGCCATTGCACTCCAGCTACTCGGCTTTTGTGGAGCACATGGAGTCGGGGATAATCCAGTCCCCCACTTTCGGCTTTGCCTAGTTGTAGGTAGCGCAGCCGTGTTTCTTTATTCTTTTTATTAGTTTTTTTTTTTTTAATTTAACCTTTATTTTACCAGGAAAGTCCCATTGAGATTAAAAACCTCTTTTCATAGGGTGTCCTGGCAGGTATTCTTCTAGTTTATACAAACAATTTTGAAAATTCATTATCTTCTGAATAATGTAAATGTATAGCAGGTAAAATAATACTAGAGTAAAAGAGGCACAAAGATTGAATTGCATCTCACCACTACAAAATCTAATGAAATCTGAACTATAATGAGAGTTCTGGGGGAAAAAACTAATCCTTCTTTGTCTCTTTTCAGCTTTCCAGAATTGCAAGTCCTGAGGGATTGTTTTCTTTCATGTTTTAGAGACAAATTGCAAATTTTGTTGAATTCTGTTAATAAAAGGTTGTATTGTTTAATGAATACAGTAGCATTTGTCTCCTCATTTCCGATTTCAAAGGCCTAATTGTTTAGTCTAATTTATTGAATCAACTGAGTTGTTTGGAAACTAGACTGCGGCCCCGCAACCCGGTCCTGGACGAGCAGAGGAATATGTTTGGTATGACATGTTGGTATTAGTTTAATGATTGCTTATCTGTCTTTAAAACTTATGACAAAATTTCTTCGATGTGTTTCCTTCTCAACTTTTAGTGGGTCAAGTCACTAACATTAATGGAACAGCAGTACAAATGTTGGACTGGATTTTGATCTTTTCTTTCCAATCTGTTATGCATTTATTTGACCATGAGATGGCGCTCTCGGGACCAGTATAATGCTCTTTTTAGCCCGTCTGCTCCTCGTTTATCCATCAGATTTGTAGCAATGCGTGTTTGCAGGAATCTCAATAAAGTTTTTTTTTTTTTAAGTGTTTCGTTCCGTGATAGTACAGGAAACAATTTACCGGCCGCACAAAGGACGTTTCTTTTTTTTTTTTTTTTTTTCACTTGTTCTGTCCAACAACTTAGCAAACAGATTAGAGCTGCAGGCCTTTTGTGTTGGACAGGTTTTACTATCACAAAAGAGGTTGTAGAACTTTAGAAGCCAGAGTGTAGATCTGAATTAACCCCTTTTTGTTGAATTATTTATTTCTTTATTTGTTATATTTAGTGTGTGTGGGGAGGAAGAGGGAAAATGTGTGTCGGGGGGGGGGGGGGGGGGGGTGGAAGAGAGTAAAGGGAAGAAGGGTGAAAAAAGGGGGGATACAAGCACTGATTTGGATCAGTTATTCTTTTAAGCTGTAACAATTATACTAGATCTGCTGGAAAGACAAATATTCCATCATGGGTAAAAATCTGACACGAAGATGAGTGGAAAATATCTGTCCATCAATACACTGTAGGTTAGAAGGGGGGATGAAGCAGACAGGGAGCAGTGTGGCATTGTGCACGTGCACGTGGGGGTGGAGATACATGCATGCTGCCGAAGTGAACCTTGTGTTGTGGGGAACCAGATCCTACCCAGCCAGAACAGCCAGACCCGGAAAGGGGAGGAGAGGCCCCCCAAGGCCAGCGCCCCCCCCACACCGGACCCAAGCAGCCCGGGAGGGGGGGGAGGCGGGGACCGCCCACCCGACCAGCCAGGCGCAGAGAAGGCCCCCCTACAGGGGCCCCCACTACGCCCAGAGGCATAAGCGAACCCGGCGTCCGGCCCCCAGGCCACAGGACAGGAGCGCTTAGCCGTACCAGGCGGCAGCCATGGGGGCCACCGGGCGCCGGACGCCGAGACAAGGGCCAAGGACGAAGCCAGGGCCCCAGAACCCGAGAGCCGCCCACCACCCGACCAGTGCCCCGTGTCCGCGAGCCAGCCGCGGCACGCGACCCGAACAACCCAGAGATCGCCACGCACCCACAGCCACCCCCCATAACCCTACCCACTACAATCCCCCCCCTCCCTTACCCTTAAAGTGCCCTACCCCAAAAGGACGTTTCTGACAACTTTGGCAAATTTTGAAATATGGCAAGATCTAACGACACGACATGGGGAGACAACTTTGCTAACGATACTGGCTACGCTTACTAAGGACTTTCCTGACGACACGGGTAACGACGTAGTTAACGACACTAGCAACAACAGTTGCTAAAGACTTTCCTGACGACACGGGTAACGACATAGTTAACGACACTAGCAACAACAGCTGCTAAGGACTTTCCTGACGACACGGGTAACGACATAGCTAACGACACTAGCAACAACAGTTGCTAAGGACTTTCCTGACAACACGGGTAACGACTTAGTTAACGACACTAGCAACAACAGTTGCTAAGGACTTTCCTGACGACACGGGTAACGACGTAGTTAACGACACTAGCAACAACAGTTGCTAAGGACTTTCCTGACGACACGGGTAACGACGTAGCTAACGACACTAGCAACAACAGTTGCTAAGGACTTTCCTGACGACACTAGCAACAACAGTTGCTAAGGACTCTCCTGACGACACGGGTAACAACGTAGCTAACGACACTAGCAACAACAATTGCTAAGGACTCTCCTGACGCCGTAGTGAGACGACACGGCAAACCACAATAATGAATACAATAAATCGTAAACATCACAAAGCAAATACAAAGTAATAATCAAAGAAGCGTGGGCATGCAGAAGATATTGCATAGTAGTTTATCTATGCATGCAGAAGATATTGCATAGTAGTTTAATAGATATGAACCAATGTTCAATGAACTCGTTTAATAGACATAGACAATAGACCAGAGACATAGCAGTGGACGCAAAAACACATTTTTATAATTTTGGCACAAACGGAACCTCATACATTTATACCAGATTTCAATTGGGTTTTATTTTGAAATTCCACATCAGATCCCTCTGACACTTATTTTGTGACATCACATGGTGGGACACTATCCGTGAGAAGTGAAATGACTCTGTGGAAACTAGGAGTTTTCATTTTACAGCCTTGTCAACATAAGGCAATATTGCATTCATACCTGATTTCAAATGGGTTTTATTTTGAAATTCCACATCAGATCCAGCTGAAAGTTATTTTGTGACATCACCAGGTGGGACACTATCCGTGAGAAGTGAAATGACTTTGTGGAAACTAGGAGTTTTCATTTTACAGCCTTGTCTACATAAGGCAATATTGCATTTATATCTGATTTCAATTGGGTTTTATTTTGAAATTCCCCATCAGATCCCTCTGACACTTATTTTGTGACATCACCAGGTGGGATACTATCAGTGAGAAGTGAAATGACTCTGTGGAAACTAGGAGTTTTCATTTTACAGCCTTGTCAACATAGGGCAATATTGCATTCATACCTGATTTCAAATGGGTTTTATTTTGAAATTCCCCATCAGATCCCTCTGACACTTATTTTGTGACATCACCAGGTGGGATACTATCAGTGAGAAGTGAAATGACTCTGTGGAAACTAGGAGTTTTCATTTTACAGCCTTGTCTACATAAGGCAATATTGCATTCATACCTGATTTCAAATGGGTTTTATTTTGAAATTCCACATCAGATCCAGCTGAAAGTTATTTTGTGACATCACCAGGTGGGACACTATCCGTGAGAAGTGAAATGACTTTGTGGAAACTAGGAGTTTTCATTTTACAGCCTTGTCTACATAAGGCAATATTGCATTTATATCTGATTTCAATTGGGTTTTATTTTGAAATTCCCCATCAGATCCCTCTGACACTTATTTTGTGACATCACCAGGTGGGATACTATCAGTGAGAAGTGAAATGACTCTGTGGAAACTATGAGTTTTCATTTTACAGCCTTGTCAACATAGGGCAATATTGCATTCATACCTGATTTCAAATGGGTTTTATTTTGAAATTCCACATCAGATCCAGCTGAAACTTATTTAGTGACATCACCAGGTGGGATACTATCAATGAGAAGTGAAATGAGTCAGTGGAAACTAGCAGTTTTTTTCCTAAACATCAGTGAACATTATAGTAAATCCTCTTCAATATGTGATTTTAATTTGGTCTTTAATTGATAATTCAACTGAAACATATAATTAAATATACACATATAAATATATAGTTATATACGGGGAGGGGGGTGTATGTGTAAATAGTATATACATATGAGTATAATGACAGTTCTTACTCTTTGCATTTACCCGAATGAAGGCTTTCTTGCTGTTACCGCAATGTATGTAAAAAAGCGGCACACCCTATTTGAGAGAGGGCTCACTAGACAGCCGTTCGACGAGAGAGGGCTGGCTTGACACCAGTAGGGAGGGGCAGGGAGCGATGCGTTCCGTTCCACTTGTGAGGAAACTGGATTTTCTAGATAGGACTGTAAAATAAGTTAATTCAATCCAGCTCGTAATGCGCGTCCGTTGACCCAATCAATCTGCGTTGTGTTCTTTTGTGTTGCTGGACAAATGAGGAGAGTCTGGACCCAAGCATCTGCTGGTTGTTGCCCGTTTATTGATCACCACAGCTGGATCTGTACATCAAACAAAACAGATAACTTGGTGACATGTAGTTCTCTGGTTCAACACATGGGTCGCAGTATCCTCCTCTCAGCCGTCTCAGCGCGAACTCCGAGGCAACTTTCACAAAATAATAATAACTTAAAGCATTTCTTTTCCAGATTTCAAAATAATTATAAGTTCTCAAAATATTAAAATACATGCAACTTAAAATAATATTCAGGACAACCAGCATTACCATCAATAACACAAAAACACATGAAACAGAGTCCATACCTGTACATCAAACAAAACAGATAACTTGTGACATCTCTGGTTCAACACATGGTGTCGCAGTATCCTGTTGAACAGAAAACCGGGAAACTTTCCACACGTGTCTTCAACAAACTTATAACGAATCTGCAAAGTTTGCAATGGACTGAAACAACATTCACCACACACAGTAACAATTTCACTTTACCACCATTTCTGTTGCATTTTCAACAGTAACCAAGAAAATAAATTTAAAATGCAAGCAGAGAACAAACGCATTACCTCCTCTCAGCCGTCTCAGCGCGAACTGAGAGAAAGGGGGCGGCGCACAAAAACTAGAAAGTTCTCTTAAACTGATAGCACAGATATTTGCACTCATGTCTCAAAAATATATACACATCCTGATTATAAACAATATGAACTTTTCTTAAAATATATATAAAAAATTATCTGGATTTGGTGAAATTCAAAATAAATAAGAATATAAATTAAACTGTCAGTCTACCCTTGTTACACAAACAATCTTCGTATGAAGCTGTTTGGTAGTTCTGACTTTGTCACCGGCTGCCCATCCAATAGGAGTGAAGGAAGTTTAAATTGAACTTTGTTTAACAAAAGATTTTGTGATAATTGGATCAACGACTGAGGAAGAGCTTTGATCACAGCATCATATTGTTTCCGATCAAATAATGGAAATTTAGAACTAAAATTTTCAAACGCAAAATATTTCCAGAATGATCCAGTAGATGCAGAACAGACCACGTCCCTTTAGTCAGCCAGTTATTATAAAACAAGGATTTGTTTCTTCGTAGCACATAACGGCAGTTCCAGAGAGGCGTGGTGTGCAGACTAAAGTTGTGCTTATTAATTAGTTTCCAGTGCAATAAAACTTGTTGATGAAAGGCAGAAAGTTTGATTGGCAGTTTGTTTAGATCATAGTTGCATTTAAGCAGAAAGTTAATTCCACCTACATCCCTTAATATTTTAGAGGGGGATTGAAACCAAAAACCCTTTTCATTCTTCAACAAGGATCTAAGCCCGTTGATTTTAATCGTCCCGTCTAAACATTCAACATCAATAGCTTAAAGTGCTCCCTCCTCATAATCCATTAACATCACACTTTTTCTAATATAATGAGTTGTGTATTTCCAAATGAACTTAAAATTAATTTGATTTACAACTTTAATTGCAGATTTAGGGAAGGATAAAGAATATGCTGGGTAAATTAATCTTGATAGAGATTCCATCTTTACTAGAAGAAAAATCTACCCAGAATAGAAATATCTTGATTGGACCATAAATTCAGGTTTAATTTACAATTATCTAGACTTTTCCTAAAGTTTATGGCATAACACGGGACTGGACTGCAGAGCTTAAGCAGGTTTTAATTCTTGGGCTCAAGAGAAAGGCTAGCTTTGACAAGTGATAGCACATGACAAACAGGACAAAGGGAAACACAGGCTATAAATACATGAGGAGGGGGAGCACAGGTGGGAATTATCAGGGATGATGAGGCAGTATCAGGTGTGGAGAACAGACAAGGCAGGAAGGGGAAGGTCTAGAACAGGGGTGCCCAAACTTTTTTCCTCAAAGGGCCAAAATCTAAATGTGATCGTGGACCGTGGGCCAAATACAATACGTTTTTTGCACGTCATTAAATAAAAGCAGAAAACAAAGAATATGGTTTAATGTGTTTATTTTTATTCTGTATTCATCAAGGTAACACACAAAAATAAACATTCTTTCAAACCATTAAACATAACAGCAAGGCCTCACTGGCAATTTTCAACTAAAAAACAAGAACAAACTAAAACAAACTTTTTTCCAATGAAAACAGCAAACTGCGATCCTTAATGAGAGACATGGAGCTAGTCTTTTGACTTAATCAGTGACTGAATGTTGGGCTGCAGCTTACTCACTGATAGTGTTAGTATGTCTTGCAAGTGTGAGTCTATGAGGGTCCCCCTGACTTCGATCTTGTTCAGGTTCATGAGACTAAATGTTTGCTCACAAATGTAGGTGCTGCCAAACAGAGATAGCATCACTTGTGCATTTTTTCTCATCTGTGGGTATCTTTGTATTGACACATGTGGATAAAAATCCCTCAGGGGTAGTGATACAAATTTTCGTCTTAGCTCTGTGTCGCATTGAAACTCAATCAACTCCATCTGCAAATACTCTGGAACTGAGTCGGGACTCACGCTGAAGGGCTGAGAAAAAAGCTCCATGTCACCTGCAGTCTTCTTAAAGTCCACAAAGCACAAATCAAACTCCTTGTTTAAGTTGCTGAGAAGTTCTCCATATTCTGGCAACCTGTCCACCTCCACATTCACGTCTCTCAGGCTGGGGAAATGTGCCAAGTTTCCTAAAGAGACAAAGTCAAATAAGAATGCGTCCATTAGTATAATTAGCACTACTATGAGGTACATAAGCTACAGGACACAAAAGACAACAACAGAGCAATGAAAACAAACCCACAAAGACAAACAATTACGTTTTCTGTCAAACAGGCGTAAGCACCACGGACAGCGACACATCACAGCGACGGACACACATGGAGCAGCACGTGTTACAATCACAAATAACAAACAGCCAAAAGTCTGTGTGGAGCATGTTAATGACTTACCTGCTGAAAGATGCCGGCAGAGTAGTTGCAGCTTCTTCATTTGGAAAGCCTTGATGTGGTCAAACAGCTCCGTTATGATCTGGTCTTTGCCTTGAAGTTTAACATTCAGATCGTTGAGCAGGTCGGTGATGTCCACCATAAAGGCCACGTCGAAAATCCATCTTTTATCAGTGGGGATTTGTGTGTCCCTGCTCGCACTCAACAGAAACTCCGCGATAAGTTGGCGCAACTCAAAAAATCTTTATCTGTGAGAGTGCGCTGAATTAGAATTGTCTGTGCTCTCATCACATGCCAGTGAGAAAGCAACAAAGTCTCTTGACTTAATTGTTAACTGATCTCTAATGTCCCGAGACAAATCTTCAACGCGGCGGGTCACTGTGTTGCACGAGAGGCTAATCTGGGAAAAAACTCTTTCTTGGGCAGGGCACATTATTGAAACAGCTGTGGACAGGCACTCCTTAACAAAATTTCCAGTTGAAAACGATCTCCCACTCTTTGCAATTAGCGCCGAAATTTCGTAGCTGGCCCGTGTGGCGCAGTCTTGTGCTGTCGAGGGCCTCGTGAGGGTGGCTTGCTGTAACCGAATTTTCGATAGCAGCTCGCTTGATTTTTTCTTTCGCGCCTCACCTTTGTATCTGGAGAAGACCGCATGTTTAGTTTCGTAGTGGCAACGTATATTGTACTCTGTCAGTACAGCCACGGATTGCTGGCAAATAAGACAAACAGCCTTAGAAGAGATTTCTGCAAAAAAATAATCCTCCTCCCACTTTTGTTTAAAATGCCTCTTATCCGTGTGCCACTGCGGTTGTCACTCCATCTTAACAAACTGAAAAAGTCTTAGAGTCGTAAATCTTCTCCAAAATGTAAGGATTGCCCTATGGTGCGGTGTGCTTTATGAGTTTGTGAGACTTCGGTAAAGAGGACGTGAGAGAGGACAGCACAAGAACGGTATGGAGAGCAGTGAGGACGTAAAAGAAAACACTCAATGCATGGGGTTGAGAGGGGGTGGTAGCGGTGGGCAGCAAAGGTGCTAACAGCGCCATCTGGAAAACAAAAGTAAATTACAGTCATAGACTTTTCACCATCATAGACAATGGATGTGAGGTTAAGGGGTTTTACCAAAACACGGCGGCTTGCGCAACCACGACTCGGCGGGCCAGAAGAAAACCTTTGGCGGGCCAAATTTTGCCTGCGGGCCCCACTTTGGGCACCCCTGGTCTAGAACGAGAGGTAGGTTTGACTTTCAAAATAAAACGGGAAACCCCACACGAGACAACAGGAAGCTTGACGAGACATGACAGAACCCGCCCTTAAGGACCGACTTAAGGGCGGTCCTTAAGGGCGGGTTCTGTCATTTCGACGGTCCAGGAGCCCCAGACCCAAAGAAGTCCGTCAGAAGTGACCTGTCCACGATAAAGCGTTCTGGAATCCACTGCCGCTCCTCCGGGTCATAACCCTTCCAGTCCACCAGGAACTGGTGACCCCGACCCCGCTTCCGGACAGCCAGAATCTTTTGCACAGTGTACACCGGACCACCACCCACCATTCTGGGCGGAGGAGGAGGCTCCGAGGGAGGCATCAAGGGACTGTCCACCACTGGCTTCACCTTGCTGACATGGAACATGGGATGGACAGGGAGGGACCGGGGCAGCCGAGAGCGAACTGCTGCAGGGTTGATGATCTTGGTGACGGGAAACGGACCACAAACCTTGGAGCCAATTTCCTACTCGGATCGTGCAGGTTGAGAGCCAGACCTTCTGACCGGGACGGTAGGTGGGGGCGGGACGCCTCCGGCGGTCAGCAGCTGCCTTGACCCTGTCCTGTTGCCGAACCAGGACATGCCGGGCAGCCACCCAGATGCAACGGCGGCGGTGGACCGGGGCATGGACTCACGGGACCACAACATCCGGTTCCAAGGCCGCAAACAGGGGAGGCTCGTAACCGAAAACACACTTGAAGGGCCAGATGCCAGTAGCTGTAGTGGGCAGGGTGTTGTGTGCATACTCAACCCCAGATCAAGTGCCTGCTCCATGTCGAGGGGTTCTGAGAGACCAAGCACTGGAGGCCGCTTTCCAGCTGTTGATTGAGGCGTTCAGTCTGGCCATTGGATTCAGGATGGTAAAGGTACTCCACCCCCAGGAGTTCACCTGTAAAAGGCAAAACACTCATTAGAAGAAGAAAATAGGTTTTGAAGTTCTTTTCAAAAAAAGTATGCATACCTGTGTATTTCCTTGGCCCAGTATAAGGAACAATTTCCTTGCCAAGGACCTCCTCAGATAAACTGTTAGCAGCATGCTGCAGGAGATGGTCATAGGAGCATTGCTGCTGTTTGTCTGATGAGGCTGCTACAGCACGGTCTTCATTCCACCTGGCCAGCCCATCTAACAGATAGGCCTGGAAGAAGACATCGCTTGCCAGGGTGCCTGTAATATCCATGCAAAACACAAAACACACGTTTCCATGCATAAATAAATATGGCTTTCTATATTTACAATATTTTAGGATTTTTGTGTTTCAAGGAAAGATAAAAGAACAACTTACCAGGGATTAATCTATTCAGGTGAAGATGAAAAGATTCAAGGGATGTTGAACCTCTGGCACAGCGGTATGTGAGCAAACGATGTCCTCCCTTCAGGATTGTCCCCGTCCTGGTGTAGAGCTTGATGCCTGGGGGATCCTGGATGCAGGCCACGTGTTTTGCCTGGGAAGCTAAAATGTTAGCCATGCGTGCCGAGTTGATCAGTGGGACCCCCAGAGTGTCGCGACCATTGTCCCTGTCAAAAGCTTGGATGAGGCTTTTGATGAGAGCCAGAGTCTCCTGAGAGCCACATGTTGTTCTCCTGCAGTGCAGGACTAACTCACTGCGGCTAATGGACCTCAGCACATCAGCTTCTGACGGGTTTGTGAGCCTGTTACCGAGGCCTTGACCTCAGTCAGCCTCTGGAGAACATCTTGGGCGTAGACCTGCATCAGCCACCTGTGCTTTGGAACAATAGGCATTGGAGGGGGAGATGAAAATGTGACCGGTCTTATGAGACCCTTTTCAACAGCCCCTTTGACTTGTTTGCAGTCCGTCAGGTACTGGACAGTCTTCTTCAGCCACACTTCAGAATGACACTCCTGCAGCTTCCTCCTAATCTGGCTGCTGCTGTTTCCCAAACCTCTCTGGCACATCAAAGTGACCACCCTCAGGTCACAGGCAAGCTTGGATGTGAGGATGCAGGGATCTGCATGCTGTGACCCACATCCAGCTGGGAGACGATGGCATGGCTCCAGCTGATGACCTTTCTTTTGCATTGTTTGCAAACTAAATACTCAGATGCCACAAAGTTTGTTATCTCCACATAAATAACTTGTCTGATCTTCTGATGCAGACTGGCTGAGGTCAGAAGCCCTTTGTGGCAATCTGAATGAGGACATGTCAGCTTGACTTGCCAGAGTTTTCGGGGCATTCAAAGAAAGAGGGGGCTGCCAAAATAGTTTTCGGGCTGAGGGACATTGGTGATGCGCAAGGGGACTTGCGGAGGATACCACCACAGTCTGTCCACCTTGCTGAAGTCCAGTTCAGGATGTCCTTGAGCTGTCCATTTGAAGAGAGCTTTGGACATCCATCTCTGGTCCACCTCAGGGAGTGTGTGAAGCCAGCCAGCTGGAAGACACACTCTTTGTGCTGAGAGGAAAAAAGAAGGGGAAAAAAAGTCTATTAATAGAATTTGTGCATGGATAAAATGTAAAATTTCAGGGGACACTTAAACCTTAAAGCTCTTTCAGTAAGAGCAAATGCAAAGGGTTTGTTTATATATATATATATATATATATATATATATATATATATATACATGTGTGTGTCAGTGTTGTGTGTGTGTTTTTTCTTTAAATGCAAATGCATGCTTGAGTAAAGACATAAAAGATTCTATATAAAATGTACATACTTGCTGAGTGAGATTTGTCCCATCTGAGTGCTTCTGCCAGAAGCGTGCTGTCGTCAACTTCACTTGACACGGGTGGAAATGTGGTGGAAGTTTATGGATGAGCAGCGGTGGAGAACTGCTCACTGGCTTTAGGGCCCAAGGCTGGTGGTGTCTGTGGAGGATTGATGGAGGTTTCAATAGTTGGGTGTGGGGAAGAGGGTCCTGCTGCTGGGAGGGAGGAGAAGGAGGAGGAGGAAGAGGAGGAGGAGGAGGCTTCGAGGGTGAAGGGGGATCCTACAAGCGCAGGTGAGGAAGAAAGGGATCCAGCTGGCTTGTTTAAAGTTGTGGCTGTGGAATGTGGCCATGCATGTATTAAAGCTGAAAAACAACAACAAAAACACAGCGTTAACATACACTGCCAATAAGATTCAATGTGACTCAGGGATTAGAAAAAATGAGAATTGTTTTCTTACAGGGTCTGACTTTAAATGGGGACGCCAGCCTTTTTACAGCTTTCTCAATGTTTTTGTCCTTGGCCAAATTACCCACTAATAGTGAAGAGAGAGACAAGTGGAGATGGGCTGAGGAGTTTTGGGATGTGGGGGTGAACTGGGAGGTCTTGCAGCAGAAGGATTAGACGTTGATGGAGACTGAGAAGATGAGGATGCCATCGATGGTCCCGGCTGGCTGGACAAACTAGGTGGTGTCTTTCCTCGAGACATCTGCTCGTTTTTCATCGCCACAGCAGTTTTGGCAGATGGAAACATTTCCATGTACTCTCTAAACCTTTCTTTGTTGCTGGCATGATCCTTGGTGTCTTTACTACCCCCTGTTGCAACAAGGTAGGCAGCATAACCTAAAGCATTTTCCAGCAGCCATTTGAATGTCTGGCCCTGGAAAATACCAAACTGGATCTCAAAGAAGCCAAGAAGATGCTTTCTGTTGGAAAGATCTCCCTGATGATCCAGCAGGTTCTTTGTTGCCTTTTCAAAGACTGCTTCCGGGGACAAGTGCTTCATCCATGGCTTTCCTTTTTTTGCCTTTTTAAATGAATAGGCTTCGGATGAGTCTGACAAATTCAGAATGCCACTAGCCAGTCTTCTGGATCTGAGTTCCATCCTAAAAGCTGAATGAATCAAATGAGGAAAGCAGATTGTAAACCATAAACTGAGCAGTGGAAACACAATATGAGAAAATAAAATGCTACAGAAGGCTTCATACGGCTTTATTCGATTGGATGGATACTTGTATTAATTTGATTTTTTTATAATAATATATATATATATATATATATATATATATATATATATATATATATATATATATGTATATATATATTATTATAAAAAATATAGATAGATAGATATAGATATAGATATAGATATAGATATAGATATAGATATATTTTTGAGGCTTTTATTTTTTATTTTGGACTAGTGAAACAAATGAAAAATAACAAAATAAGACAAAAACGAGACAAAACTCGCAAAAAACAAAAACAAAAAAAAAGACAAGTAAATTATATAAAACAAAACAAAATTATATAAACACAAGTCCAAAAGGGAGTGAGAAGAAGAAAAATCTTATAAACTCTCACCCCCCTTTACCTTAAGTCCTTACTTTCCCACCATCAGATTCCAGTGCCCTACCCAAGTGTATCTGTACATATATATATACATGTAATTTCCATTTCAAAACAACATGCAAATGAATAACAAAACGTATTGTCAAGGTATGCAGATTTATAAATGCTGACATTCTGTATTTTTTTGTATTTGCACATATTTATCCATGATCATCTTTCTGTATCTATATTTAAATTCTTTTATGTTTGGACATTGTTTCAAGCATTTACTGGTTTTGTTCCACAACTTCACTCCACAGATTGAAACACAGAATCTCTTTTTATTTGTTACTTGCTTTATGTATGACAAATTTATCTTTTTCCCTAAAATTGTATTTTTCCTCTCTTGTAATAAATAACCTTTGGATATTTGTCGGTAATAGATTGTTTTTGGCCTTGAATATTATTTGAGCGGTACAATACTCTACTAAATCGTAAAATTTGAGTAATTTTGATTCTATGAATAATTTATTTGTGTGCTCAAGGTAACTGACTTTGTGTATGATTCGTATTGCTCTCTTCTGAAGTATTGAAAGTGAATGTAGCGTTGTTTTGTAATTGTTCCCCCAAACCTCTACACAATAAGAAAAATATGGTAAGACCAATGTACAGTATAACATGTGGAGTGATTTGTGGTCCAAAACCAGTTTAGCTTTATTTAAGACAGAAATACTTCTGGATAGTTTAGCTTGTATGTAGCTAATATGCGCTTTCCAGGTAAGTTTGTCATCAATTATGACCCCAAGAAATTTATTTTCATAAATTCTTTCAAGTTTCACCCCATTTATGTGTATGTCAATGTTAATATTTTTACCCTTATGGTGACCAAATAACATCACTTTTGTTTTACTTAAATTTAGTGAAAGCTTATTTACATCAAACCACAGCTTCAGTTTTTCCATCTCCTTCTTAACAATTTCTATGAGTTGCTGCAGATCATCCCCTTCACAAAACACATTTGTATCATCAGCAAATAGAACTAGCCGTAATTTGTTAGAAACCTTAAATAAATCATTTATATATAAAATAAACAATATTGGTCCCAGAACCGACCCCTGAGGGACACCACAAACAATGTCCAAACATTGGGAACAAGCACCTTCAACTTTTACAAACTGCTTTCTGTTGCTCAAATAGCTTCTGATCCAGTCTAGCACTAACCCCCTAATGCCATACCGTTCCAATTTATGAATTAACATGCCGTGGTTAATTGTGTCAAAAGCTTTTTTAAATCAATAAATACCCCGATTACATGTTTTTTATTATCAATAGCATTTGATATATTTTCTATTACATTCATCAGGGCCAGTGATGTTGATCGATTTGACCTGAACCCATACTGTCCTTCGTCCAGTATCTTGTGCTTTTCGATGAAAGAGTTTAATCTGGTTATGAACATTTTTTCCAATATCTTTGATAACTGCGGTAACATAGAAACTGGCCTATAGTTTGTAAAGTGATGCTTGTTCCCGGTTTTGTACAATGGTATAACTTTTGCAATTTTCATTTGATTAGGAAATGAACCTGTTTGGAATGATAAATTAAACATATATTCTAATGGTTTCAGAATTCCACTGATTACTGTTTTCACCAAAGTCATATCAATGCCATTAACATCAGTAGAGAGTTTACCCTTCATTCCTCTCACGGTCTTTAATATTTCATTTTCAGTTACTGGGTTAAGAACCATGCTACTGGGATTTCTGTCAATTAATATTTGCACTTCCTTTCCAAATGTTCCTGGATCCGGGATTTGCTTTTCTAATTCAGGTCCCACGTTTACAAAAAAATCATTAAATCTTTTAGCAATATCTTCCTTTTGTTCTATTTCTTCACCCTTACTAATGAAGTACTTTGGATAGGAGTCTTCCTTGTTACCCCTTCTTAGAATACTATTAAGTATGCCCCAAGTTTTTTTGATATTACTTTTGTTTTCCTCCAAAAGTTTTCCATAATATTCCTTCTTGCATGTTCTTATGATCTGCGTTAACTTATTTTTGTATTTTTTATACTTAATTTCTGCCTCTTTTGTTCTCTTTTTTAAGTAGTTTTTATATAGAGTATTTTTTTTCTTACATGCATTCTGCAATCCTTTTGTAATCCATGGACAATGGAAATACTTAATTTTTTCCTTGAACTTTTTAACTGGACAATGTTTATCATACATCGAACCAAATATCCGCAAAAAACATTCATAAGCCTCATCAACAGTTTCTTTTTGATAAATCACATCCCAATTATACTCAAGTAGCTCAGCCTTAAGTGCATTGATGGAGGTTTCTGTTTTAATTCGTCTGTATCCCATTGAGAAATGCAACCTGTGGTTGACATAACTACTGTCATATACTGTGAAAACTGGAAGATGGTCACTGATTTCATTAATTAGCAACCCATTAACTGTTTTATTTTCAGTGTCATTAGAGAATATATTATCAATTAATGTTGCACAACTTGCAGTTATCCTACTTGGTTTTGTAATTCTTGGAAATAAGCAAATGCTGTACATGGTGTTAATAAATTCATCAACTGCTTTAATCTTATGAGGATTTAAGAGGTCAATGTTAAAATCCCCACATACAAAAATTACCTTATTTTTGTCCACAAACATTTTCTCCATCCAGCCTGTAAACATATCCATATTTGAGCCAGGTGTTCTGTAAATACAACTGACAACTATATTTTTTTGATTTTCTTGAGAGATTTCGATTGTTAAACATTCAAGCATATTGTCAACAACAGCTGTCATGCTATTCACTACTCTGAAATGCAGAGTTTTATCCACATATAGAGCAACTCCTCCACCACCTTTGTGGTGGAAGACTCTCTTGTTGCCCTCGTGGATGACGCGCTCGTGGCGCCGCAGGCTGGAAGACGTGCTGAACGTCCCTATATATATATAGATATATATAGAGAGAGAGAGAAATAGAGAGAGAGTAAATTTGTTCCATGCAGTTGCTTTTTGGCATTTTGACCCTACCTTTATTAATGTACAAGGTGTGTATTCATTTTCGCAAGAGGTTTTTTTTTAATTTATATAAATGTGTGTCTTGTTTACTAAAAAAAACTCAATTATGACAGCATATTAAATATGTATTGGACCCTAACATAAACACTCCAAAATGATGCTGACTGTTAAATTCAAATCCGTTTTTTGTGTGTGGATTTGTTTTTTTTTAAGCAATCAGTACAAAAAAAAGACAAAGAAAAGTAGTAATATTTATCTATTAAATTTGCAACTTTCCCATGTGCAGTGGTGACAGGTGTTTCAAGACACACTCATTGAAATTTACTTAAAAGTATTTTTATTTTTTTTATTTAACCATTTTTAATGTAGAAAAAATACAAACACAACTGATCAAAAGTGAAATCTTTGAGTGACTTTTAGCTGCTTTACAGATTTCTGTGCACTTTCTTTGCACTGCAATATTTCCTGCAATCATTTGTGAGCCTGTTTGTGCCTCGGATTAGAAAAAGGTTTCATATTAGCCTTTAAGTCTTTAATGATTTATATTTGTTAATAATGGGAGATATATCGGTGCCAGTATTATTAACGGACAATATTTTTTTTTTAAATTGACCAATATTCTTTTGACTCTTTTAGGAAATACTTTCTTTTTTTAATGTATACTTGTTCCTAATAGATTGGGAAGTTATGTTTACAGTCATAGTCAGTAATTGACTGTTTTCGGTCAAATGTTATTTTTGATAGGGATACATGTTGTTCCCATCAGATCCCATTCAATGAGGAGCTTATGGTTTACAATTATGTCAAATATTCAATAAATGGTCTGAATGCTTACAGATATGTTTATATGAAAGTTTTTTTTTTTTTTTTTTTTAACTTGTCCTGTCCAACAGCTGGGCAGACAGATGAGAGCTGAAGGCCTCTTGTGTTGGACATATTTTACTTTAACAACAGGGGTTATTAATCTTCAGACAAACCAAAGGTATGTCTGAATAAACCCCTTTTGTAATTGAGGCCAAACTTTATTAATTTCAAACATGATTGAAAATCTTTGGTGTTGGACCGGACGGAAAAGGAAAGGAGGGAAAAAGAGAGAGGGACGTTAGAGAGAGGGGGGGTAGGAGGGTGATAATAGGAGGGGAAGGGGGATAAGACCATGAAGCAGCATAAAGCAACAAGTTTACTGGTTGTTAATCATTATGGTAAGGTTCAAATGTAGTACAAAAAGGGCGGAGCCTGTCCACACACACAGTATATGAAAGTTTTCAAGGGAGACTTGTTCCAATAAGATTCATTTGCTGTGTTACAAAGGTCAACTACAATGTGATTTTCTAGTATTTCATTTCTAATAAAGAAACAAAAAGGTTATCAAAAAAGGAGGAATGAAAAATGGAATATGAGCTGAAAGCTTTTTGCAATTGTTCTGAGCAGATAGCAGCTCTGAATGCAAATCATAGCAAAAACAAACAAATCATGTCTTTGCTTTCTCTTTATGCAGCTGGAGCCTGGATAAATGAGTGTGATGTGATGACTCTACATGCATGCAGGGCTCTGTTTGTCCCAGACTGGTATTTTTCATTGGTCCATGTTGGTTTTTTATGACAGTTTTTGGAGCTAACACAAATCAGTCAGTTCTGGACTTGAAAGCTCTTTTTGCAGCCTCTCTATGTTGTTTTCTATGGGGCCCTGGACATGACAAACACAAAATAATAAGAAATTGTTCCCTCATATTAAAAATTAAAATTTCATGGCTACAAACTAGCATTTTATTAGAATTTTTGTGCCACAAATTAGTATTTTGTGGTCGCTAACTAGTTACTAGTATTTTTTGCACACAAATAAGTATTTTGTGGGAATATTAGTATTTTTGGTGCGCAAAGTAGTATTCTTATTTCATACTACTAATTTTTGGCCATGAAATACTAGTTTATGTGAACAAAATGCTTATTTGTGGTGACAAAATAGTAATGAAAAGCGTATTTGATGCCATGAAATACAAAACTGTGGCAACAAATACTAATTTGTTCCCAAAAACTTCCAGGGCTCTTTAGGTATTGGTCAGCAGTCAGAACTTTAATGATCACCAATTTTTTTTTCTTCTTTGTTTCCAGCCACACTTCTTTGAGAGGTGTCCTAGAATTAATTATAACAAACTCCCAGCTGTTCACATCAGTGGGCTGTTTTTTCCTGATTCCCTCAGAGCATTTCTGTGCTGATGTGCAGTGATAAAGCAGGATCACACAAAGATCTATGACTGAACATCTACAGCCCGTGGCTTTTTCATTGCAATGGCTAAACAGACTGTAGACATCATAAATCCTGACACCAGAGCGTTTATTCTGTAATAAACTCACATATGTGAGACAAGAGAGATGGTGCTTGTTTTCTGTCATTTTAAAATAATGAAAGTCATGTAATAAATTAAGATTCCCCAAAGGACATGCTGTAAACACCTCAAACAATTTAATATAGATGCTTTTTTTTCTGTCTGTTAAACTACATTCTGAATTTTATGGGGTTTTTTTTATTTTGAAAGTGTTGTCAGTGCACTTCTTTGGAGAAAGGTCACTTTGTAGTAGTAGTTTGGAAGAAGCAAACATTTTCCAGTCTGCAGTAACAAAAACCTGTACAATTCTTAAAGAGTTCTACAGGTTGTTCTTGGGGTGACCTTGCCTTGATGACTAGATATGGATCACTCCATGTGATCCATGAAGCATGTTTTTGAACTGAGGCAGGAAGCCAAAGTGCCCCAGAAAACCCACAAATCCACGGGGAGAACAGGAAACACGCATAGAAAGCTCCCACCTGGGATTTGAACATGAGTGTTCTTGCAGTGAGGCTAGAGTGGTAACCACTACACCTCTGTGCCGCTCTCATATGAATGACAGAATTGGTCAAATTAATTTAAAAAAGTATGACATTTGTAAAAGAATATATATATGTATATATATAGTTTTGTTGATGGAGTTCATTTTTGTTCACAGCTGTTGTATTGACATTTAGACAAAAACCTTGTCTCTGACTAATATTCAATCAAGGCCCCATTGTGATCATGAACATTTTTGGAACCAAGAACCTTTTTGTTGTTGGCAGAAGCAGCTGCAGAAGCAGGGTGGGGTGTGGTCAGGATCGAACACTGTGAGGACTTGGGTGGAGAATGCTTGAAAGGAGCTCCACAGCCCGGCTCCACGGTCCCACTCTGCCAACCCCCATCGCTTGGCTCCACCCGACAAATAGCTCAGAGCGACGGCCACTTTGCTCTGTTTGGAGGGAAACTCACTCGGACAAAAGTCAAAGTGGAGGCGACAGGAGGAGAGAAACGGCCGGCAGTCCTCAGCAGTTCCATCAAACGGAGACGGGGGTGCCTGCTCCAGTATAGAAAGGCCATCATGAAGCTGCTGCATACCAGACTAACAGCTGCACATGTCCTGCATCAAGGCAGATCTCTGCTCAGGTGGAGGAGAAACCTCACTGGAGTTACTCCTTCCTGCTGGGTCTGACATGGTCACAGTGTAATGTTACGGGGGGGTCTGGATGACCCGATTATAGAAATGAAGAGGCAAGAGTAGTGAGGTGAACTGGTAAATTTATTAAAATGAAATGAACAGCATTCTTCTCCCCCAGGTCATCATCCCTCATTCTTCTCCCTGAAAAGAGAATTGATCACATCATTAGGGAAAAACAAACAACAAAAACAAAGCAATGGAGCTGAAAGGAGACACTCAGACATCTGTGTTTCTCCTAAAATGTACAGTGGAGCTGCATAGCTGCTGGGTGTCACATCAGAGCATCAGAGTGAAATTGTTCTCAGGTCAGCTTCATCACACTTTGCTCCACAGGATTAACAATGACAAACCACAGCAGAGGTGGAAAATCAAGGAGAAAAATCGACTAAACATACGGAGCTAACAGCATGAGGTCAGAATTCATTTCTGTCAGTATTCACATTCACGGCATATTTTTTAGATTAAAACAGAATTAAAAGAATAAAAAACATTTAGTTTAATCCAATTGTCTGGCAGTTTTTACAAGATTTATCAAAGTAAATATTTAAAACCTCACATTTAGTCGTTTTAATCTTTTAAAATTTTGATTAAAACGTTCAGTAATATACACAAATAAGCCCCCCAGACCCCCTCTTCCCCCCCAAGGACTTTAACCTAAATATAGGTGGTTGTAAACAAATTATGATGTTGATCAAATTAGCCAATTGATGCCAGATGAAAAAAATTCTAAAGCAGATGTGCCTTATTATTAACAGAAAAGGGGCACAAATATAAAATATTTTCAATTGTTTTTAAATATCTGATTATTTAAATATTTGCTTTTCGAATTAACAGTTCAAAATCTTGCTACTAATTCCTTAAAAATAAATTTAACTCCATTTGTTCCACACAAAAAAGTTGCAGTTTAAATATATATATGTATTATTTTCAGTTTGATCAACATCCAATAATATTTCACATATCCTGACAGATTTTTCTTTGAAATGTAAATAAACTAGTAACCCTCATTTGTTATTATAAAACAAGATTTCAATGAATGAATACTTCCAAAATAAACTTCACAAACAGACTAGAGTGCAAAGGCATCTTTAAAGGTTTGACCTTCAATTCAATTCAATTTTATTTGTATAGCCCAAAATCACAACAACAGTCGTCTCGATGGGCTTTGAAGTAAAACATGAACTCAAAAGGATCATGAATACAAAGAGTTCAATAGGAAAATACTAAAATAAACTAACAAACTGACTAAGCTATACTGGCATCCCTGCCCTTAGACCCCCCTTCGCGGTAAGGAAAAACTCCTAAAAAACAGGATTCCGGAAATAAATGAAGAAACCTCAGGGGTGCCCACATGAAGGAGGGATCCTCCCCCAGGACGGACAGGCGATTTACCAGAACTCTTAGAGAAGAATTAACTTATCTAACTCTACATCTACATATTTAAAGTCCAGCAGACGAGCTTCATCCAGCCGGGGTTGGGGACAGTCAGGGGCGCGAGTCGAGCCGGAGACAGGAACCACAGCCAGGTGTAGGAGCAGGAGCAGAGAAGAGGTCCACAGTCAGGAACAGGAGCACGGATGGGCCAACTGGAGTCTGGAAGCACTCCCACTCCCCAGAGGGGAGAGGGAAAAAGGGGACAATACATGAATCGTACTGCACCAAACAGAGGCATGGAGAACTAAATGATAAATGATGATCACAGATAGAGAAGAGAGGAAGGGTAGAGGTAGATGAGAAAAGAAAAGTATTGGAAAAGGACATAAAAGAGGACAGAGCCCCAGTGCACCATAGTTACCCCAACTTCAACTTCTAGCAGCCTTTTAAAACAAATAGTTATTGTTATTAAGTTTAATTTAAACAATTAACATTAAGTTAAATAATCTCTGAATACTAACTAGTCTGACAATAAGCCTGTCCAAAGAGGAATGTTTTCAGTCTAACTTTGAATGTAGAAACTGAATCTGCCTCTCTTACATGAGCTGGGAGTTTATTCCATAAGACAGGGGCTTGGTGGCTAAACGCTCTACCTCCAACCGTACTTTTACTAATTCTAGGAACCACAAGCAGTCCTGCATTTTGCGAGCGAAGTGTTCTGATTGGATGGTAAGGGACTATGAAGTCATTAATATAGGATGGGGCCATTCCATGTAAGGCCTTATAGGTTAACAGGAGGATCTTGAACTTAATTCTAGAATCAACTGGGAACAAATGGAGTGAAACTAACACAGGAGTGATGTGATCTCTTCTGCTAGTTCCTGCTAACAATCTAGCTGCTGCATTCTGAACAAGCTGGAGACTTCTTAAGGAACTCTTAGGACACGCTGCTAACAAGGAGTTACAGTAATCCAGCCTCGACGTAACAAATGCGTGGATGTGTTTTTCAGCATCACTCTTAGAAAGTATATTTCTGATCTTAGCAATGTTCCGCAGGTGAAAAAATGCAGTTCTACACGCCTGAGATATGTGAGCCTTAAATGATAAATCCTGGTCAAATAAAACCCCAAGGTTTCTAACTGTGGAATTGGGGGCTATACTTACACCATCCAGGGAGACTATCTGAGCAGACAGAGCATCTCTCAGGATTTTAGGACCTAGTATAATAACCTCAGTTTTTTCTGGGTTCAAGAGGAGGTAATTAATTGTCATCCAGGTCTTGATGTCACTAATGCAGGCGTTCAGTTTCTCTATCTGGTCATTCTGGTCAGGTTTCATGGATAAATACAACTGAGTATCGTCGGCATAACAATGAAAATTAATGCTGTGTTTCCTGATTATGTTTCCTAGGGGTAGCATATATAGCGTAAACACACCTTCATATAATTTTAACTCAAATCTATCCAAAAAGTAACGGTCTAACATAACTTTAAAATGTTTTTATTACTACCAAATCTCCATCACCTAGAAAATACCTAACCTAAATATTTAACGTGAAAATAAAGCACTTTAGTAAACATTTGTAAATAAACTCAATTAAAAAGGTGTTCAAATCAGAAATATACATTTCTAATTATTACTGAAACGTCCACATGCAAATTTGTTTTTTAAAAATGAGACACAAATGTGTTTTTTCGAGTAAATAATAGGAATTAATTGATTTAAAAACCTGGTTTTTCTATTTTTTCCATTGTTTTGTATTTTCAGGCTTGAAGTATCCAGTAGAAACAAGAACATCTATCATTTTTAGGACTTCAATTAAATGTTGCTTTCTTTAAATGAGAAAATATAATATGACAACATGAGTACAAGGAATCAAGAAGAGAAAAAAAGTGTAGGTTAGTTTTTTTATTATTATTTAATGATTTTCAATTGTTTTTGTTTAGATTTCTTTTTATCTTATTTTATGCACATTTGATTAAGAAATAACATCATCGACTCATCTGTTCACACAAACAGCAGGAGTTGTCAAACCTACCATTTTAACTGGCCCCATAAATTCTTCTGCCTCTCCTCCTCGCTCGTTGCCAGAGCCAGGAGTCTCCGCAGCAGGAACTGACAACAGAAAAAAATCAACATTTGACTTCACAAGTGAAGACTTCAAACAATCTGCGTGTATAAAACTGTTTAAATAAGAAAATGTTGTGAAATGTTAAACGTTGTGCATACACTAAGCATTTCTACATAAGTCAATGTGATAGACGGAAAAAGTAAACTCTAAAAAGACTAATTTTCAAGGCGTCTAGTTTCATTTGAAATCCATTTTAAAGAGTATTTGTAACTATAAATGGTACTTCTTTGAAAAAAAAATATCTCGTGGAGAAATGAGGTGTGTCGTTTGTGAGAAAGATGTCATGTTTTTGAGCAAACACTTTAACTCACTTGGTTCTCCCACGCCACCCTTCTCCTCTCCCTGGCCCTGGTGTTGGCGCTGTGCCACACCAGGACACAGGGGGGGGGGGGGTATTTCGCAGGAGTGGGGGGTTATTTGGTGGGGGTGGGGGGTTATTTGGTGGGGGGAGGGTTGCTGGGGGTGGTTTTGGGGGAGGGGTCGCTGTTGGTTCTCCATCTGTTAATTCTGCAGACATACGTGAAACGGTTAACGTTGAAGTACCTACAAGCTGAGTGGTTAGCTTAAATTTTATTGTACAATGGGCAAAGAAAAAAATGAAAGCATATCTATCTAACAAACAATTTATAACTATAGTTTCCAAACACAACAAATTGTAATAATCAAATAGCGTCTCACCTTCAGGGTTTTTTTCTTCTGGGATTTATTGCGTCCGTTAGTTTTTGAAAAGAAAAAAAAAATCTGCTGTTAGCATGATAGTTATAAATTGTAACTATTGAATGTCACTTCCAGCTAATTTATATCTATCTATATATATTAAGAGTGTAACAATAAAAAAAAATGTCAATAAGCTAAAAATCTCAATAATTTGGTTCCATTCAGACTTCTGTTCCTAACGGTTTGGGCCACAATTGTTTAACAAATCTGCTTGATAGAAATTGCTTTTTATGAACCATAAATCTTTAACTATTTTTATTTTCAATCTAACAATCTATCTAACCATAGTTTCCACACACAACAAATTTGAATGAAACAGAAAAATGTATCTCACCAACTCGTTAGTCTGCCAATTTAGATTCTAGCCGTTAGTGTTTTTAAAAGCAAAAACCCGCCGTTAGAATAGTTTCGATTTCTTTTTTTAATGCACATTTAATAAATGGGGCGATAAATCCGGATAAGCCGGTGCCTCTCCTCCTCCAAATTGGCCAAGGCCAGGAGCTTCCGAAGGAGAAACTGACAACAGAATAAAATCAACATTTGACTTCACAAGGAAAAACCTCAAACAATCTGCATGTATAAAACTGTTTAAATAAGAAAATGACGGTAAATGTTAAACATTGTGCATACACTAAGCATTTCTGCATAATTCAGTGTAATAGATGGAAAACAAACGGTTTAATGATGAAAACTCTAAAAAGGCTAAATTGCAAGGTGTCTGTTTTCATTTGAAATCAATGTGAAAAGAGTATTTGTAACTATAAATTGTACTTCTTTGAAAAAAATAAATCGTGGAGAAATGAGATGCACTGAAAAGCATTTTAATTGTGGAGTGTAGCAATAAGCTAAAATCTCAATTTGGTTCGTTTCAGAGTTCCATTAGGTTCGGTTCCATACGTTTTGGTGCGGTACGGGCCACGGACAACAAATCTGCTTGATTTGATATAAACTGCTATTTATGAACTATAATTTTCTATTTTCTGTCTAACTATCTAACCAAAGTTTCCACACACAAAAAATTGTAATCAGTGAAACAGAAAGATGTATCTCAACTATTTGTTAGTCTGAAAATCGACTGATGTTGTATTAGTGAAGTTAGTTTTTTAAAAGCAAAAACCTGCCATTAGAATAGTTGACAAATGGTATGACTCGGGAGATACCACCTGGACAGATGACTGCTTTGTAACTGTACCTGTTATTAGTGTCCTGAAGGAGGCGCTGTTATACTCTGTATGTTGGAGCAAGTTTTCTGTTTGGTTCTGTTAATAAAGGAAAGCCGATGAGTGGCTAAAGAGAGACGTGGCTGCCTGTCGTGATTTCTTCAGAATTATTCCGCTGCAGGTTGGAAAAAGGTATAAGCCTACACTGAAGAATGAAACCTGCTAACAAGAATAATAGCCTGTTAATTGTAACTATGGAACGTCACTTCCTGGCAACCAAATTATATTTGTCCCTTTCACATTTTACACACACACATATGTATTTATGTATATATATATTTCATTATTATTATTTTCCGGTACAAAAAAGGCAGTGAAAAATTACTTGCAAAATGCATTCATTGGCTTTATATAACAATAAATAAAATTGACCTATGTAGTGATTTGCTTAATAAAATAAAAGCTGTTAGCTTTCAGGAACCAAAAACTTAACACTGGCTTGAAAAAAACTTACTGTGGCACACGCTATCTTTGTGTAACAATGTCAACACACAGCATTCGACTTATCCAACTGTCTTCTTTCTTCATGGATGCTGACAACAAATCCAAAGTGTTCCCACACAGGAGAGTGTAAGGAGATGGGGACCTCATGTCTGCATTAACCATACTGATTCTGTGGACATGGAAGGGCCTTTGCCGGGGCTGGGAACGACCGGAGCGGCGCACCTAGGAGCGGATTGGATGTTTTCTTTAAATAAGCCAATATAATAAAATAATTTCAATACATTTGGATGAGTACAAGGAATAAAGAAGAGAACAAAAGGTGCTCCTGATGTGTTTTTTTTTTTTTCATTTCCTATTTTTTCTCCATTAGCTGTATTTTGAACAAAATTTTAAAAACCTTTTACAAAACACAAAACAGGAACCAACTAACTGTTTTCACGGGGGGCCATAGGTTTCAATCAGCCTCTCCCTCTCCTCCTCCGAGGTGGCCAGAGGAAGGAGCCTCCTTAGGAGAACCTGACAACAGAATAAAAACATTTGACTTCACAAGTAAAAATTTCAAACAATCTGCGTGTAAAAATTGGTTTAAATAAGAAAATGACATGAAATTTTAAACGTTGCCCCTACCCTAAGCATTTACATAAGTCATTGTGATAGATGAAAAAAACAAAAAGTTTATTGATGACCCTAGAAAAGCTAATTTGTAAGGTGTCTGTTTTCATTTGAAATCCATTTGAAAAGATTTGTAACTATAAATTGTACTTTGAAAAAAAATATATTGTGGAGAAATGCTGTGTGTCGTATGTGGAAAGGATGCACTGATGAAAAGCATTTTATTTGTGAGAAACACTCAAAAAGTAATGAAAATGTCATACAGTATACTGATTATGTCATAACGAGTGCATCATTCTTAAAAAGTACTTTGGTTAAAGAGAAATGTTGTGTTTTTGAGCAAAGACTTATAACTCATGCGGTTAGCTGCAGCCCTTCTAATGTCTTCCCGGGCCCTGTTGGTGGCGCTATGCCACTGCAGGGGCCGAGGCCACTGGAGGGGCCTTGGCACCTGCGGCCTCAGCGCCGGTGGTTCCTGAGCCGGAGGCCTCTGCGCCGGGGGTCCATGCGCTCCCTGCGCCTCCTCTGCCCTCTGTGCCGGGGGTCCCTACAGCCCAGGTTGGTTTTGCATCTGGAAATTTGGGAGACAAACGTGAAATGGTTAACGTTGAGGTAGCTACAAGGTGAGCACTTTGTTAGCTTACATTTTATTTTACAATGGACAAAGACAATAAAAGCATATCTATGTAACAAACAAACTATAGTTTCCACACACAAAGAGAAAATTGTAATAATGAAACATCTCACCTTTGCTCAACAAGAATCAGCTTCAGGTTGTCTGTTAGTTTTTGGGGGAAAAAACAAACAAAAAAACTGCTGTTATGATAGTTAATTGTAACTATGGAACGTAACTTCCTAGTAACAAAATTATATCCATCTTTGACAGCCGACTGCAACACAGAAGTTAGGGTTGTGCCGATGGACGATATCATCGTCCATCGTGATGGGTGACTGACATCCCGATGGAGAGACCACCATCGTGATGCCACGCCCCCGCCACGTTGCGAGTGGACCCCATAAGCTGCGGTTACATGTACAAAATATCTTGATGAGATCAATGGTCGGATTAGAATCCAACCGTGTACATGGGCCCAGAAAAATGTTTTCAGATTATAAAAACGTTCACTAAGGTCACACTTTCCATTGGAATAAATCATTCGCACATGCGCAGTAGGGTTTGAAAACCGGAAGGATATCAATTCCGCCGAGCGGCTTTTTTTTCTCCAAACTTTACTGAATGTAACAATTCAATACAAAACGATGTTAAACAGCGCCGAGCGGCTATATTCATTGACATGTCAGCTCGGTAATATACGAGACGATCTTCTAAACGTGCTTTTAATAATGTTACGGTTATTATGAAACACCTGTTCGCTCATCATTTGAATTTTAATCCGTGTGGTCAGTGCTTTTTCTGAACGAAGCCAGGATTAGCAGTATGCTAACACGGGCTAACAACATTAGCTTTGGGTGGCACTGCATCCTGTGAATAACATCAGCCTTTATTTAGTCGGACACGACTGGAAACACAAATCCACGTCATTGTTTGAATGTTTTCTAAGGGCTGAGCGACATTTCTGCTTTGAAGCTCAAACCGCTGTGACGATCCGAGCTGTGCTCAGACACTCACTTTTAGACCCGGTTCTGAGTTCGGTAGCTCGTACCCCTAGAGCTGCGGGACGGATCGCAGTCTTAAATCTCCCACACATACCGCTCATGTACCCCCCCCCCCTTCCCATCAAACACAAAGCTTTAAATCCGCACTCCACCGGTCCACTTCGCTAGTTAAGTGTGGGAGCGGACTACTTCTTTTCTATTTTGTTTGTTACATTTTTTGTTAAAGTCACTTCCCTCAGTTTATACTGGATCATCGCGGATGAGTCATTAGTTGGGAAATAAAATGAAAAAAGCAAAATAACGAATAGCAGTTATATAAGACACCCCCCCCCCCCCCCCGACGATGTCATCGTCCATCCCGATGGTTGACAGCAAACATCGTCAACGGCCAATTTAAGGGACATCGCCCAACCCTAACAGAAGTACACTGTGTGACGTGATTATCATGGAAGTAGCTAACGTTAACAATGGATGTCAACAGCGGAGATCTTTTTACATTATTACATTTATTTTCACAAAGGAGCAGCACATTTACAATCTTCTCATTTTAAGAAGGCATTGCAGCCGGGATCGTCTGGACCCACTGTTGTGGAATGGGATTAAGTGCTGGGCCCGCGTGTGTGTGTAAGACCAGAGAGAGAAGAAGAAAGAGCACGTGCAGCGAGGTGGGGATGAAAGGGGAAGGGGGGGGGGGGCAATCATGTTGTGTGTTATGAAAGAAGGAGAACGGTAATAAGTAGGTTTCCCCCAGAATAAATGCTATTGACACTTTATTAACCCGCTGGAGAATGTGAGAGTCTGGACGGGGAAGTGAACCCCATAGGAGGATCCACCTTCTGCCCTGGAGAAGCCAGTCTCCCCCGTGCTTCTGACCACGGTCGGAAAGAGGAAAAAAAGTCATGGCGGGGAAGGTTCAACACCACGCTCGGCCATTTCGCTGGAAATCTTTTCAAAAAACGCCCGCTCTGAATAGAGCGATCACCCCAAATATTAATCCAATCGGTGACCTCGCTTCTCTTCCACTGACTGGTCTAGCAGAATCGTCCGCCATGGTTGATGCTCATGTTCTCGTTCCCGCCTACTTCAACGCAGAATTATGACCAGTGTTGCCAGATTGGGCGGGTTTCCGCCCAATTGGGCTTCTATTGGTGATGTTGGGTGGGTAAAATTGGCATTGGGCGGGTCTATAAAAATTGGGCTGCTTTTTAAAATATTTAGCGGTTTTCACTGTCATTATTATTATTTTTCTTATTATTTAAAATATCAATTAAAAGTATACTAATTAATATATTTAGCATAAAAAAGCACATGGTGAATATATGAAACATTAAAAAATGTGTGTCACTTAGTCGGGGAAAGGTAAAACTCGAAACAACAAAACAGGAAATACAACAAAATAAAACAGGAAGTCACTCAAACTTAAACAGAAAAACAAGGAAATAAACACAGAGGCAAAGAAACTGAAAACCGTTACAGGTAAGCCTTTACTGGTGATAGCATCATGCCGAAGTGGGGAAAATACAAAAAACTTTACAGAAAGGAATGGGAGACTTAAAATTAAAAAAGGGCATTTTCCGAAGTGACACTGCTTAAAGATGACACGAGGAATCGAATGGGTCTGGCGCTTCTCTCAAGCCTCATGGATGTGCGCTCTGGCCTGAGCAGGAATGGGTGGACATCAGCCAGCTTCAAACCTCCACAGCAATTGTTGCGGGGGTTTGATTCCTCCATGTATTAGCCATATTTGGCTTTTATTGACTGTACCCAGTAATTAGTGTTCAACGTTCTTCAGTTCAGGGAAAAAAGTAATACATTGAAAAGCTGCATTTGAGTGACTAATTAGTCTTATTTTATTTATTTTTTGCTCACACGAAAGCTTGTTTCATTCTCTATATATTTAGCAATTGTTGCGGGGGGTTGATTCCTTCATGTTTGACATTTGTTGACTGTTATTAGTGTCCAACGTTCTTCAGTTCAAGAAAAGAGTAATAAACATTGAAAAGGTATAATCTCTAAAAGCTGCATTAGTGACTAAATAGTCTTTTTCTATTTATTTATTTAATTTGATTATTTATTTTTTTGCTCACACGAAAGCTTGTTTCATTCTTTATATATTCAGCAATTGTTGCGGAGGTTTGATTCCTCCGTGTATTAGTAATACACATTGAAAAGCTGCATTTAAGTGACTAAATAGTTGTATTTATTTTTACACTGAAGTTTTACACTGACGTTTCATTTTTTTAAATATTGTTGCATAACAAAGTTATGCAAGTTCTCCCAAGCCATAGAGTACACAATACGAGAAACCTATAACTGAATTTTCTGTACTTATTTTATAAAAACATTTATTATAACAGATTTATTATATAATAATTTATTATTATTGCGTCATTTTTTATTAGGCTACGGCTATACTTTTACGTTCAACATTAGGTTTTTGCTAGGTTGAGATTTGGGCTGGTTTTTATTGAGTTGGGCGGGTTTTATGCTGAGTTTGGGCTGGAAACTGTCGCTCAGATCTGGCAACACTGATTATGACTTTTATTTGTAGCGTATCGACGATGTACGGGTCAGATGCATGTGGCCTGGCCGGTCAGACAACGGTCGTATTTAATAAAAAGATCAGATCTGTGTCGTTCAGACTGTCATGAAGAAAAGATCAGATACATGTCGCACAAGGGGCAAAAAGAAATCGGAATTGGGTATTTCAGCCTGTGAACGTAGGCAAAGTACAACACACGGAGCACACCTCCCCCTACCTGGCTGCCATGGAGGGCTGCGGCCGGCAGGGGCAAAAGCGGTGCTCCGCATAGTCATAAGGCCCGTACACACCGGGACGAATATTCGCCAGGCGTTATTCGCCAGCGTTTTTCGCCACGTCTTTTGTGTTCACACCCAGGCGATTTTCGCTGACGATGAGCCGACTAAACATGCAATTTCATTCCCTGACATTAGATGGCGCTGTACACAAGGTAGTCGCTTGTCACTCAGAAGAAGAGAGCCACTATTTACGCGCTTGTCAGAAGAACATGGTGAGTTTTATCGACTGGTACAAGAGCTGAAAATGTATCATGAGCGTTTTCGGGGATATTTTAGAATGTCCGTCATTATTTCTTTGCGGCAGTGTAGACGCTGCTTGGCGTCTATCTTCTTTGCTGGTATGTGTGCTCAGAAAGGCAGTGTTGTGTTTGAGCGCCCCCAAGTTGTGTTTTACTGTAACTTCAGAAGCTCCAGACACGTGAGCAAAAGCGCCATTCTCATTGGTTAAATGGATTTCGACGCGAGGCGTCAAAAAGAAAAAACGAACCCGAGGCGTTTTTTTTTTTTGACGCTTTGACGCGTGGCGTTTTTTCGCGTCGGTGTGCACACTCACATTGGTGCCCTTTGTTTAGTCACGAGGCGAATTTCGCCGACGAAAATCGCTGGCGAAATTCGTCCCGGTGTGTACGGGCCTATAACGTTGATAACTATGATAAAAGTGGTTACAAAGCTCTTCCCCATGAAAACTATCATTAAAAATGCTGTCTCCCACTTCTTTAAATTAATTTGTTAGAGAAAATTCAACTTACTCGACCAGCAGGATGTCGCAGCTGTTGTAAAATGGCTGACTCCAAAATGTATACCCCCTCCTAGAATGCTTCTGTACTGACGGGGTTTACTAATCCAAAATTAAGGGGCAAATGCTGAAACAAAACTATTTGATGTTTTTTCAACATGATAGTGTAATATGTCCTCTTAAGTGAAGTGTGGCTGCTTTTAGGGATGCCAGAAACTATAATTTTGACAAATTTAGATGACTTGTAAATGGAATCTCGCGGTAACATTATGCAGCTGCTTTAATAAAACTAAAATTTGCTTCTACCTTAAAGTGTTATCTTTGTTTGTTATGTGCCATCTATTAACAATATACTCATGCTAAATGTAAATGTTCTTGTCTTACAGCTTATTTCCTGAGATGTGCCACTCTACCTGGTTGGAAAGGAATTGAGGAGGCCAAGTTCAAGAAAGCCTTTGTCACCAAATGAGCAGGTTCAAAGGCCACTGCTATAATCTACAGTTTGTGGACTGGTTTCTCTCCCATCCTTTTTCTCATTTTTTTGTTAATTTGGTTCAAGTTGGTTCATGGATTTGGTAGTATGCAAGTTCCACAAAATGTTTTAATCAGGTTTTTTTTTTTACGTGGTTACATATTCTTGTTTTTTTCCTTGTACCTCAGCAGTGCTGTCAGTGTGTTTGTTGTTTCAAATCTGGAAGTTTTCATGATCAGCATGTCAGCCAGATTGAGTATGCCACAGTTCATGTGCTTAATGCAGTTCCATAAACAAAGTCTGCACGCCGTTTTAAATAGATCTCTGGGTATAAAACAAAGTTATTATAAATTTGTGAATGTATTTCTGGTTGTGCTCAAAATAGTTCATCAGTAAGAACTCATGTTTAGTTTTAAAGTACTTTTAAATTCTTCTTTAGACAAAAAATGTTGTTAAAACCGGACTTTTCAACAAGGGGGTTAGGAAGCTAATGACAGAGCTTTAATTTATCTTGTATTTAATTTATTTTTTGTATCTTAATTTATGTTTTATAATTCTGTATTTTGTTTAAATATTTAAAAAGTCTCTAAAACTGCTAGCCCAATTGAAATGCTGTACTGATGATGGTGCTGCCCAAATAAATTGTTAAGTGTTTACATTTTTAGTACTGTTTTTACTGTTACTGTATATCAGTGGTCTCCAATCCTGGTCCTTAAGGGCCACTGTCCTGGATGTTTTAGATGTTTTCCTGCTCCAACAGATCTGCTGCAGTGGTTGAAAGGCCTCCTCAAGTTCTGCAGGTGGCCGTTAATCACCTGTTGATTCATATGTGGGGAGCAAAGAAACATCTAAACACCTGCAGAATAGTGGCCCCTGAGAACCAGGATTGGTGACCACTGCTTCAGATAATTCATTTCAAATTACATTCTCTTTTCTTTCTCAAATATATCTCAAATATCATTCTCATAAATGGCTTTGGTAAGACATTCAAGAGAAATGATTTAGACATGAAAGAGACATCAGACAGACAATGATGAGATCTCTTTTAGGCCTCATTCTTCTCAGATTTGTCTCTCCCATTTCTTAAGTAATGCTCAAACAGCTATCTCAGCTCAACCTCATTTGTCTCAGTGATGTCTTTTCTCATTTTAGCTTAACTCTTGCTCCTAAGGAACCCTTAAGAGCAAGAGTTCAGAAGCAAATGATCACAGAATGGTACGGATATGAGACGCTCAAACTGATTTCAAGAGTTGAGATTAAGCAAAATATGGGCAAAATATTTTTCCTATGGGAAATTACAATCCCAGCACTTCAGAAATATTAACTTCTAACAAAACTAACCTACAAAGTTCAGCAGAGCAAGGAGGAGATCACAACAAAAGCTAATGGATTTAGCTTCTATGTCAGTGAGCTGCAGCAGCAACACAAACAGCAACAATCTTCAGATGTTAATATTTACAGTGGGTTTAATGAAAAGAGCTGGAAGTGATGACATTAGATTCCTAAAACTTCAGCTCCATTACAATAAATGGCCTAATGAGATTAACTCCTAAACTGGATTAAATAACCAATCCAAAAAGAAGGCAGGAAAAGTGTTGCTGCTTCTCCTTAGCAGCAGGAAGTCTGAAAATGAAAGGAAGCAGGTTGTTAAGCTGTTGTAGACGGTCGTCATAGAGCAGCGTGAGGTTTCAGTCTGCAGTCCAGGCATTCAAGTCATTCCACCTTAAATTCCTTATAGCTTCTGCCTGCAGGTCAATCAACATCCCTTCCTGCTAAAAAATCAGCACTCAATGATAAAATTCAGTCAGAAATTACAGATAAGAAACAATGAGACAATTTATGGTTGCAGTAGAGGAAGCAAAATAATAAAAGGCAAAAGTCATAATTTTGCAAATCTTTTATAAAATTATTTCAATCAAAAGCATGAAAAGGAAGCATTGTTATTATATTAGCTTGATGTTTATTTAAAATAATCATGCAAAGAAATGATAATGGACAGAAAATTGTATACTTTGGATGATAAAATAGCATAGGTGAGCTGAGATTTTTTGTTTACGTTAGCATAAAACACAATGAACTAAGTAGAATCCAATAACTTTACAGGTGTCTTTGAAAAAAAAAGAAAATTAGTAATACATAACCTGCATAAGTAATTTACGATAGAATATCCTAAAATGGTTCACAAAAATACGAGAATTTTCACTTCAATTCTGAAAAACAAATCTGGTATCAAATCTAAATAGGCTTCCTTTTAGCTATTTTCTTTTAAATAAATGTGGCTACAAATAGGACCCAATGGGCTGCAAAGACAAAAGTAGGTCTGGTAAGTTTCTCCTTTGAAAAATAGGTAATGTATTCTGCAAAGTAAAACAGAAACCGCAATGAGGTAATTTCATATGTACGTGCCATCAACACCATCAACTGCTGTATTTTTGTCAGTGTGGTCATTAAAGCAGGTTTTCTCGCCTTCAAGTGGTTCACCAGAGAGGTCGTCCTCTGCATCCTCACCCGTGTGGTTCTGATGTCTGTGGAGAAGCTCCGGGACATCGTCCACACCGTCCATGGGCTGAAAAAGAGGCGCTGTGAATAACAACATGCCAAGAGCCATAATAATTCAGTTTGCAATGTGCACAGTGAGAGACGAATTGTGGAGAAAATCCAAGGAAGCCAGAGTCTGCACAGAGATGAAGATCTACTTCAGGGAGGACTTTTCCAAAGAAGATCGGGAAGCAAGAGCCAAACTCTGGCCAATGGTGGAGCAAGTCAGACGGAGCGGGAAGAGAGCCTTTCTGAAGGAGGGACACGCGCTGATTGAAGGGAGGAAAGTGACGCCATGACGACCAGAGAGACAGAGTTTAAAGGTCTGTTTTTGTTAAGCTTTAGAGTGATGTAAATTCAAAGGTTGATAACAACAAAGTTATAAAAAAAAACGTAGAACTGTATAACTGTTAAAGTTGGTCTTTCTAGGCTCAGCATCCTCAGCAGGTCACATTTTTCTTGTGTTATTGCCTCTTGACTGTAAACATGGTAACTCCTTAGTATGAAGGTATGAAGAGTTTGTTTGAATTTATTAACCCATTTTTAATTATGTGTTACTGTCCAACAGTGAAAGTTTTCACATATTTGACAAAAACGTGTTTTTGAGTCAAAGCTTTTAAAATGAAGGGCCAGAACTTGAATGAAGAGATGAATGCATGAATCTTCCATTCATTTGACTATAGGTCATAGAATCAATGTTATTTTAGGTATAATGCTAATATGGGAAAAAAGACATGAAAGAAAAAAATCTGTTCATTTGTGAAGAGACTTTTATTTCTGCAACACAGTTATTAACAAGATTTTTACTTTCATGACTGACACAATCTGAAACCACTTTGAACAAAAAAAGCCTTGTAAACACAAAAGTCAGTGTGATTGTGCTTTCTGTGTGTAAAGTGCTCATGGCGTCAATGTAATTGTGTGTGTGTGTGTGTGTGATTGTGAGGATGTGCAGACTTCCGTCTTGCTGGTCCTTGGAGGAGCATGAAGAGTCCATCAGCGTCTTCATCACTGCAGCTTCTGCTTTCCATCACCTGATGTAGAAAAGAGAAATCCCTTTAGAACAGAGCAGGAATTTTATCTGTTCAATGAGTTCACATCAGGTTTCCTGGAAGTTTCTTCAAGTCCAATTGAAGACTTTTTGAGACCTTTTTTAAAAAATTCAGACCAATGTCTCAACCTGTTTCCCAGGACCTCTGACAAAGAAAATGAAATCCTACAACCTGTCCACAGGTGAAGGCCTGGGCTGAGGTCCGTGTGCTGCTGTCTATAAGAGGGATGTTCATTGTTAGATGTACAGATCTGAAGAAAAAGAATGGATAGAAATGACATTCATGTCCAACCACAATGTTTCTGAGATGACAATGGCAATTTCTAAAGAAAAGACACAGGTGTTGAACCATTACAGCAGTGAATGAGATATTTAGCAAGTGTGAATAAAATATTAGTAATATTTGGAATGAATCTATACTATTCATAACCCTTGTGCTATCTTTGATGACTCCACCCTTACAGTGACGTGTTCTCCCTACCATGACAAAGGTGGATAAAGGTGGAAAGATTTCATGTACTCCATGGACACCAGTGAAGATCACAAATCACTGAAGAAAAAAGGTTCAGCGCCCTGTCTAGTGGGTCTAGATCAGTGTTTTTCAACCCTTTTTGAGCCGCGGCACACTTAAACCTTGACAAAAATCCCGCGGCACACCAGCATTCTAAAAAAAAACAAAAACAAAAAAAAAAACGGGAGAAACTCTGTTTTGAGCTACAGTTCCTCCACAATCTCCCATTATTTTTATATATATATATATATATATATATATATATATATAATTGTAGCAGAAAAAGCTGGAAGCTGCAGCTGTTTTTTGCTCTAAAAGATGTAATAAAAGTTAAGTTAGAAGATTTAAAAACGGTTTGAATTGTGTTCGTTGTGGTTTCAAGACGTTAAGAGGAGAGACGAGTTGTGCGCCGAGATCCACGCTGTTACTTTTAACCCAATGCATCATGGGAGATGTAGTTCAATAATCCGCCGAATGCAGAAAGACCAGCGTCTCTGACCTTTATTGTTTTGATCACTTGTTCCACGGTCTGATACCGGATTCTATGGAAAGCTACACCGCTAAAGACAAGCTTTAGCTGGTATTTTTGTTGAAACTGAGCGACTTTATCAGCAGAATGCAGAACAAGGAAGTGAAGACTTTAACCACTCCTGATTGGTCAGACTGATGACACGTGATTAAGAATCCAAGAATGATTGGTGGAGACAGTTAAAGGGGCGTGACTTTTCCTAAAACGGAGATTAAGCTGCAGCTAAATCGTTACCGTCATTCTTATCAAAATGTCTTTAATAGAATCAAATAAACACAAAGAAAAAAGTATTTTATTATCTGTCATATTCCTTATTTCTTAGTGTTTTATCGGGGCTTGTTTGGAGGAACAAACAGCTGAAATCCTGGAGATCTTAAATGTTTCAGTTAATGAGGGCAATTTCCCACGGCACACTTGACCATCTCCCACGGCACACTAGTGTGCCGCGGCACACTGGTTGAAAAACACTGGTCTAGATGACCCAACTCCCAATGTTAAAGTGCCTAGGATAGCACAAGGGTTAATCTTGATAGAGATTCCATTTTTTACTAGAAAAAATCAACCCAGAATAGGAATATCTTGATTGGACCATACATTTAGGTTTAATTTACAATTATCTAGATTTTTCCAAAAGTTTAGATTCTCCAATGATTTGGAGTCTTTGGTTAGGTGAATACCAGATATTTAACTTGGGATTTAACAGGAATGTTTTGAATTGTTGTTAAAGTGTAATCTTTAATTGGCAATAATTGACATTTTTTCAGATTGAGTTTCAGACCAGAAGCTCTGGAGTAAACATTAATCAGTCAAGGATCTTTGCCACATTTAGGTATGAGAGTTAAAATGCCTTGCTTCATAGTTGTTGGTAGAGTGTGCCTGTTAGTTATTTCCTTCAGTGTCAGATAAAGCAGGTCTTTCACATGTTCCCAGAAATGTCTATAAAAATTAACACTCAGCCCATCTGAACCTGGAGATTGTTCTAAAGCTAAGCACCTTATAGCATCTTGTATTTCTGACATGGTGATCTCTGCCTCACAAAGCTCTCTGCAGCCACCATCTATTTTAGGGACCAAATGTTTGATTTGATTCAAAAAGGCTTCAGCATCATGGAGGGAGTGTGAGGATGAGTATAGCTCACTGTAGAAATGAAACATTTCTTTTGTAATTGTTGCAGGATCGGTCTTCTCCACATCTTTGGTTAACATGTGACATATTGAATTTATTTCTTTAAATAATTTCTTCTTCCTTCAGTTTATATTGTTAACTCATCTGCTTAACTCTAGATATGAAAATTTGTCTTATTTCATATTTAAATAAAACTCCCATCTATCTCTATAAGATGTAAATTGAGCCTCCCTATTAATTTTATTAATTGTATTAATAATGTTTTGACAGTATGTTTCATCATTAAGAAGATTAGAATTACATTTCCAATAGCTTTTGTTTCTAGATTGAGAATTCTGAGGATGGATGGAAAGTCTGACCACACTGTGATCCGTTAACGGAGCAGCTGAAATGTTTACTTTTGGTATTAAACTCTGATCATCGTCTGAGATTAGCCAAAAGTCTAGTCTAGATTTAGCTGTACCATCCGGTTTAAAGCAGGTAAAGGCTTGAGCATCAGGGTTATCTCTACGCCAAACATCTATTAGATGCAGCTCTGTGCAGAAATGAAGGAGTATTGGATTATAATGCTGATTCAGAAATGCAGATGGAGATCTGTGCAGCCAATCATCTTCCACCACGTTGAAATCACCACCAATTATTCGTATCTGAATAGGATATCTCTGTCTAAGGTCTGTAAATGTGTCGATCAGCTGGGAAAAGTCATTTATTTTGGGCATTAGAATTATAGCTGTAAACATTACTCAGGGCCAGAAAACATCCATCTAGATGAAAAAAACAAATAATCCACCGAACTGAATCATCCCTCCTTACTGTTAACAATTTCCCTGGAAAGTTATTCAGTAGTATAGCGACACCTGCTGACCTGTTACTGCCATGACAGAAGTAGATTTTATCGCCCCACAGATTAGACCAGAATTTTTCATCCCTTTCACTGGAATGAGTTTCCTGCAAAAGGAAACACTGAGATCTTTGATTCTTACAAAACAAAAACATTGATTTTCTTTTAACAGAATTTCTCAGACCCTTAGCATTTAGTGTAACGTAAGAACGTAATGAACGTGACACAGACATAAAAAACAACAAGAATATGAATAACACAAAGGATAATTTGAGCTAGAACTAGAAGTGTTGAATATGCCATTACAGTAGAAATGAATTATCATTAACCAGCATGAAAAATACAGATGAAGAAAAACAATTTATTAATGAATTAAACTATTTTGAAAAATATAACCATTTCCAGAACCAGGGCTCAAGACTGCGACCAAATGGTCGCATTTTGCTAGCAAAATTTGAGTGTGCGACTGAATTTTACATCCAGTCGCACATGTTCTACCAGTAAATTTGCCTCCCCCACCCTCCGTATTTTTTATACAGTAAACCCTTGTTTTTCGCGGGGGTTACGTTCCAAAAAGAACCCGTGATAGGCAAAATCCGTGAAGTAGAAACCTCTATTTTTTTTTACAATTATTATACAATGAATAGCCTTTTATACATTGAAAAGAAATAACAAACCAGTTTACAGGCTCAAGCATTTGTTTCACTAATCAAAGTACTTTAGAAACATTTTTTTTAACAAATAACTTATGTACTGTATTGTCAAATAATAATTTGAATCATCAATGTCTGTGAATAGAAGGCTTGAAATCGCGGAGATTAGCCCCGCCCACCGCGAGTAATTGGATTTAACGGGAGAAAATGTTAAATGATTATGAAAAAAAAAAACAAAGTACAGTGGGACAAATAGTGACTCAAGGGGTATTTCACTGCTCTTCACACTGAGCCGCTGCATCCTGACTCCCCTCTGCAGTGTTTTCTCCTTTTGAAGCCCGCAGTGCAGCTGTGTTTGTTCAGGAGAAGAACACAGTGATAGGCAGTTGTTGTCGCTCTTTTCTCTATGGGTTTTAGAGAAACTCGACATTGCAAGAGAATTTGCAGGTGCGTACCGTAAATTTGGCAAGCTGTTTTACGTACGTCTACATATTAAACTGCAACGTTATTGACACACAGGTAGAGAAGAAGCGGAGTGACTTTTTAGCCAATCAGAATGCAGAACACAATGCACTATGCAAATCCGTGAAGTAGCGAAACCGTGATAAGTAAAACGCGTTATAGCGAGGGATCACTGTACATTAAACGTGGAAGGAGCACGTCAATGATCAATGAAATGAGCAATGAAAAAAATCAATGAGACGCGAGCGCACACGCACGCAGACTGACTCACACACTCGCGCACATACTCATGAAACGCGAGCACACACACGCATATCATTGAGTGATGCCTGTCTGTGAGGCGACCAATGCGTGTGAGAAGAATAGGGAAAGCTACTGTAAGTGGCTAAAATGCATGGAGGGGGAGGGGCCTAGAGATAATCTAGCGCGCGTAAACATCTGTGGGAAGGAAACTGACACAAATATCATCACAACCTGATATGTGCGTCTGACCTATGAGCAAGTGAACTATTGATTTGTTCTTCGGCTAGTGTACCAGTGCCAGAGTCTACACCAGGGGTCTTAAACTTGCAGCCCGTGGGCTATTTGCAGCCCCCAAGATGATATTTTGCGGCCCCCGCCTTAATATGAAAGTTTAATGTTTGTATGAATGACACTTTTTCCTTGTCGTGCGTGGAACTGACAAAGCAACCAATCACAGTGGAGTATATGACTTTTGGGGGCGGGACATTGACTGGGCTTGAAAGCAGAAGAACATTTAAGGCAGGACACCTGACAGCCCCCTCCCCTGACCACATTAAGGAGTTCCTTACTTTCCTTTTTAGAACGTATTTATTTGCTCGTAATTTTCTACATACATGCATTCTGTGCTGAACTTTTCTCTGGGCCGCACAGACCCGGAGGAGGGTTTAGGGTTCAGGTTAAGGTTATGGTTAGGCGCGCGGCAGCGTATCAACCCCGACCAAACGGTTCTCGTGCGTGGCTGTCACTGCAGCACACCGCTCCTGCAGGAGATGGGTCCGCTGAGGAGAATAAATGTTCCACTCCTACATGCGTGACAGCTAACGGGGCTTTAACATTAAACACATGTGAGAAACAACAAGATTTAGTCTTCGACACACTTAAAACACGTGGGGAAAATGCAACGATAGACGTGTTTAAGATGAACCAGCATATATGGTGTCAAATTCATGCCTAAACTATTTGGCATCAAAACTGTAAAACCAGGAATCAAAACCCGAATTCTGCAAACCAAAACCCAAAATCTGCGAACCAAATCCCATAATTTGCAACCAAAACTCAAATCTGCAAATCAAAATTCATAAATTGAGAACCAAAACCCATAATTTGCAACCAAAAGCTATAACCTAAAGCGCAATCATATTTCTCAGGTGCTGATTTGTTTTCTCGCTGTTCTGAAATCGTCTTTTTGAGTTGCGCTTTTATTTTGAAATCGTCTTTTGAGTTGCGCTTTTATTTTTTGAGTTGAGCTTTTTTTTTGCGGTTGCGATTCTAAAACCTGTCACACACGTAAAAACAGCGCCACGTCAGTCAACGGGAGGGGAGGCGGGACATCCCCACATCCAGAAGCTCATTGGCTACCGAATAACACCGAGTCTTACGTCAACAGACCAGTTTAGAATGTGCCGGTAAGTTTCTCATGTTTTTCAAACCTTTTACTATATTAAACGATCAAACTTGTACTTTATTTAACCAGAGGACGCAAGCACAGTCAGATGAGGAGCTCCACCAGTAGCTGCTAGTGAAAAAAGATGTTAGAAAGTTAGACGTTGCATGACAAACTATCACCATTGTTCTCCCGTTTAGCATGCTAGCTAGCTCAATGCTAGCGGGGTTTACAGCTCTTTTCATGACTTTCATGGATTAAACAAAGTCGATTTTTTTTTTTTACCACAGTGTCAGTATCAGTCATGTAAACCTGGGAATAATTGCCCGTGAATTGTCACTAGGATTAATCAAAGATTTCTTTTTCAAGAAGTACATTCATGTATAATTTAAAAGGTTTCTCAATATATCTTTAGGGATTACAGATTGATTGAACAAAGCAACATATTGCTGTAAGAAAGTGACATTTTTCCTAGTTTGGGATCAAGTTCATCCCTATTTAAAATAATAAAAGTAAAATTATGATTCAGAAAGATTCACTCCCCTTAGTGAAAAAGGTTAGTCTGGAGCCATGAGAACCTTTTTTTTCTTACATTTTTTCTTCCTTTTCCTTCTTTATATTGTTTCATTGAACCCCATCAGTCCACATAAACCCTAATACCGTTGATGTAGCCCACTGGTCCTCTGTAGTACACGTGTTTCCCCGCTGCTCGGCTTCTTCCATCTTCGGCCAGGCTGCTGCTCGAGCTTCTCTGTTAGCTTTGGAGAAATCATCCTTAAAGATGATTTCCAGATTCTTACAGGTTGAACAGTTCTTGGTTTTTCTCCAGGTGGCGTCTCTGTGGTGTCTCAAAAAAAATTGTATGATGACCTGTTGGTGTCTACCCTCCCCCTTTCTCCCCAACCGATGAACTGAATCCACCACCATGTCCATGTTTTCTTTCCAATCCAGAGCGATCTGGGTCAGGATTCCTATGATGACATCTCAGATGTTCTCATCGTCTCTTTCTTTTAATTCTTGAATTTTTAGGTTCCATCGCTGTTTGCATCTTTCCATTTCAGCTACTTTTTCTTTTAGCTCCTTGTTTTCTTTAACAAGTTGTGGAACTTCTTTTTCCATCTCTTTAATCTTCCCCTTGCATTCTTTGATCTCAGCTGCATTCATTTCCACGAGTCGGGAGATGTTTGCCACCATGACAGAGTTTTCTTTTAGCTGATGTCCAAAGTCTTCAATTCTGTGGGTTCATTTTTCAATGGCAGTGATTAGAGTTTTGTTCAGAGATACTGCAGGTTCTGGAACAGTTTTCATCTTGGAAGGTGGAGCTGAAGCTTAAGTCGGGTTACTCGGAGCAGGTTTCCTTTTCATATTTCTACTTAAATAAAGGATCATTCACTTTGTAAGTTCTCAAACTGTGGGGCGCTCCTCCCTGGGGAGGGGGGTTCCTCTGACTGTGGTCAGAAGATGCAGGGGGGATCTCCAGGGCTGACGGCTGATCTTCCTCCGGGGTTCACTTACCCCGTTTTCCTCGTCCACGCTGGCATCCCCCTCAAAACTGTACAGCTGGATAACTCCGACATTGCTCGCCATTTTTGTTGCACCGGTAAGGTTACGTTAGGGTTGTGAGGGGCTGTGAGCTAGTGGGAGGGGGTGTAAAAAAAATGGATGATGGCAAGTGGGGGTAGGGTTTTTAAATACTGTGTTTTCATGATCATAAGTATGAGGTTCCATTTGTGCCAAAAATATGAAAATGGGTTTTTGTGTTCACTGTCTATGTCTTTGGTCCATTGTCTATGTCTATTAAACAAGTTCATTGAACATTGGTTCATGTCTATGTACTACTAAGCAATATCTTCTGCATGCCCATGTTTCTTTGATTATTACTTTGTATTTGCTTTGTGATGTATATGCTTTCTTTATGCTTAAAACGTTGCATTTGTCTTTATTATTGTCGTTTGCCCATGTCGTCACATTACGACGTCAGAAAAATCCTTAGCAACCGTTGCTAGTGTCGTTAGCTACACAGTTTCCCCATGTTGTGTCCTTAGATCTTTTCTTATTTCAAATTTTGCCAAAGTTGTCAGTAAAAGTCCTTCGTACGGCCGTTAATTTGTTTCCTACTACCACGGAACGAAACATTTAAAAAAAAAAACCTTTATTGATATCCCTGCAAACGCGCAT